>OY744521.1:50039940-50094940 GCA_963556195.1 Sepiola atlantica | reverse complement strand
TTTTTGATTTTAATAAATATCTGATTAATAGTAAATAATTTCAAAAATAATGTTTGTCATGTAGAGGCGATAAATGCACGGACACGCAAGAAATAGTCACATAATTCTTTGTTTATAATTATATAAATATAGAAATTTATTTAAAATTTATTTCGTTTTTGAAATTGATTTCATTTCGATATTTATAATTTGAAATCGATTTGAATGCGTGTAATTAATAAAACAATTAAATAGATGGAATTTAACAATTTAACAATCTCTTTTGATTCCTTATCAAAATCTTAAAATCTAGATGTCAATTCGATCAAATTTTATAAATATTTTTAAGTTAAAAAAAGATTAGAAAAAGATTTGTACGCGTGCATTTATGTAAAACATATAAATAGACATGAGACTTGACACTTTTTCATGTATATGTTATTTAATGTTCCTTTAAAATCTAAAAATATAGTCCTAAATTTAACTTTTGTTCATATCAAAATTAACTTCCGATTTTTTTTAATAAAAAAATTATTTACACTTTTCTTTTGTGAAATGAATTTCGGCATTTATTCCCAAGCAACTTATTTTACTTAAACCCTATTTTAGTAAATAAATAAATAATATTAAAAATAAAAGAAAGTTTCATCGTACACGTGAAACACCGAAATGAAAACTAGGCCGGAAAAAATACTGTCGCCATCTTTATAAACAAGTCGAGACGGGTTAGCTAAGAAAGAACTATAAAAAGTTCATAATTTTCTAGTTACAGAACTCGATTATTAAGTTGAGTTATCTCTCTTCCTTGGCTAGCCTCTTTCTTGATTTGATTATAAAGACGGCGACTTCCGGCTTAGTTTTTGTTTCGACGTTTCACGTGTAAGAGGTAACTTGTTACAACTTATTGTTTTTAATGTTATTTTTTTTTTTACTAGAGTAAAAATAAGTTGTTTCGGAGTAAATGCCGAAATCTATTTCACTCTAAATAATTTACGTGACTGAAGTAGGAATTAAATAATTTTTTTTAATAAAAAATGAACTAAGGATTTTAGCAAATTTGTAGATTAACACCCCCCCCCTCCAAAAAAAATGAGATTCTGCCATTACGTGTGAACATTCTGAACAAGTTGGTGGAAACAAGAAAGCGAAAACATTATTTTAGAATCTAGAGGAGGGGATCAGTTTCGCATATAAATTTAACGTAAAATAATTCCCCATTTCCCGGCTATTCTAACTTTTAAGGGCATTAACCATTTTTTTTTTTTGCCATGGGAGATAAATTCTGTGCGTTTTTATCTTACTCCCACAAGTAAGATGTGACCCAAGGTCGGGTCGGGAAAGTGGGGTTTAAAAATTGTGTGGACAGCCCCGTCGGCATTCCCCGGTAGGGACGCCTCAGGCAGTAAGCAATAAACTTACTCCTCCCCAAAGAGGGGAGGCAAAGCCTGGGAAGGTGGACCTCCTAGAACTGCATAGGACAGACCCATTGACCGGCGTAAATCAAGACCCGAAGGCCAAGACAACACCAGTATGGGGTGCAGTATCCATCGGAACAGATACTACACTTTGATCTTAACCAAAAGAACTCCTTTAACCCTACCACTAAGACTAAGTCCGAGTGGCAAAGCTACCCTAAAAACCATCCCTTACCCCTTATTACTAACCCTAGATTCGATAAATCCGAGTAGAAAGACTGCCTTAACCTATCATTAACCCTAAGTCCAAGTGGTAAGCCCCCCCCTCCAAGAAAAATCTCGTAAAACCACACGTAATAGCCTTAAAAAAGTATCCCCACTCACTCAAACAAATAACAACAAAAATCGCATAGGATGTGTCTCCCATAACAAAAAAATGGGTAAAATGCAGAATAAGAGTCGAGAACTCGTAAACAAAAAAATAAAAACAACACATAATTTTTAGCAAACGCAGTAGAATTAAACTGTGCACCGACCCGTATACTTCTAACGTATGGAAACTGTTTGTAAGACCTTTTTTTTTTTTTTGAGAATTTTATTTAAGATGTGCGTGCGTCGATAAGACACGAGGGAAACAACATGACGGCCGAGGTTAGCGCTTAACCTCGCTAAACTTAAACGATTAAGTTTGGTTTTATGATCGTTTTTGTTTGGCACTTTAGGGTTTGTGGTAGTGTAAGTAATTTTCGTGTTTATGTATCTAAACACACTAGTGAACTATAGCAGTTATAAATAAAATAACAGGAAAACTAGGAAATACTTACTTAGGTAATGGTCTAGTTTGTAGTTTTGTAATAAAAAAAATTATGTATAGGCGATGAAAATGGTTTGCTTCACAATCCACGTTTTCGTATGCTTCATGTCGATATTGCGTGTTTTAGACGAAAAATGTATTAAAATGTCTTAAAAAAGGTAATAATAAGTAGATTTTTACGTTCACATATAAAAGAAAAATATAATTATGTCGCATTTTATATTTTACCAGGAACTCTAATCATTAAAATCACATGAAATATTTTTTGCAATTTTATTATTTTGGGGGGTGAAAATATTGATTAAACAAGATTTTATTCAATGATAACATCGCCAATTCAAGAAATTAATTTTTCTTCGAGTTATAGTGATTTTATTAACACGGAATTTAGGGGCCTTTTTCGTAATATATACGAAATAATTTTTTATTTTTTTATCTTAAACATCTACAGTGCTTTATTTTCATAAAAAAATTTTTTTAATTCATACATTCTTTGGCAGAAGGGAATTTTGGGGAGGACTTCTGGTTTCCGGTGAAAAAATCGTGTATGGATGCCTGAAAGTGATACAACAATATTTTTTTAAATTCATATTAATTTGAGACTTTTCTTTCATCATATTCAAATAATTAACATAATATAGACTATTTGAAAAATAATTTATTTGATTGTTTTCAAAACTTTTTTTTAAAATTTCATTGAAAAAAATAAACAAAATAGAATAATCTTTTTTTTTTTCAAGAAATAATGTTTTTTTTTTTCACCTAATAGTGAAAATATGTGTTTTTCCAAAAATACGTGAAATGTTTTTTTGGAAATATTTAGTGAAAATAATGTTTTTTGGCAAATAGGGTTAGAGTTAGGGTTAAATGTCCAATTGCAGAAATCATTTTGTTTTATTAAAAATCAATAAAGCTGTTCGCTTTATTGATTTTTTGGATAAAAACTTCTATTTCTATATTACTTCCGGTGGCACTGAAAACAAATACGTTCTGATTCAAACCTAAATAATGTTTTTGTTTTTTAAAATAGGGTTAGGGTTAAATGTCCAATTACAGAAATCATTTTGTTTTATTAAAAATCAATAAAGCGAACAGCTTTATTGATTTTTTGGATAAAAACTTCTATTTCTATATTACTTCCGGTGGCACTGAAAACAAATAGGTTCTGATTCAAACCTAAACTGAAGAAGTGCCAAATTAATTAAAAAAAAAAAAATTATTGTGAAGTGTAAAAACAATGCATCTTAGACGTTAAATCAAATACGGATAAAAAAAAATCAATGAAAATTTTGAAAATGTTTTGAAAACAATCAAATAAAAAACAAATAAATTATTTTTCAAATTATGTTAATTATTTGAATATGATGAAAGAAAAGTCTCAAATTAATATGAATAAAAAAAAATTGTTGTATCCCTTTCAGGCATCCATAGATGATTTTTTCACCGGAAGCCAGAAGTCCTCCCCAAAATTCCCTTCTCCCAAATTGGTTGATTTCTTGAAGTTTGGTGAATTTTAAGGCGAAGGGAGGGTTAAAATGTTTTTACATTTTGGGAATCGGCCATTGATTTTGCACGTATCTATAAAAAGAACTCAGAAAAAAGGAGACACACAAAAAAAAACAGACCGTAAAAAAAAAAGTTCTTGTATTCAAAAAGAATTGCTCTTTTGTTCTAATTCCTTAAAAAGGTGGTCATTTCTAGTGTTATTTTAAACTTTGATTTCATTAAAGCTGTCTGGTTAGAATCCATTCTTAATATGGCTTTGGTAACATTCCGAACGGCGTAACTTGGGCTGTATTTTTTCGTTCGTTTTCGTAGCATTCGTTGTACATACGTCACGCCTGTAAATTTTTGGTCGTCTTTTCCGAAACAGTACCCAGAATTTCGAACTGAACTCCTTTATTTAGTCGACATTAAACCGTGGTGTTAATTAAGAATCAGTTCTAAGTGACAATTTTCTGGAGATTCAATCCTTATTACAGGCGATAATAATTAAGAATAATGAAAAAAAATTAATTAAAACTCCTGTAGCCCATTTTGAAATTCAATATAGGTTCAAAAGTTTAAAAAGATGCACCTGAAGAAGGCCGGAGGTTACATCGGCCGAAAGGTTGTGAAAATAACAACCAAGATGAGAATAATAGTCCTATACTCCAAATAATCCAAATTATTATTTCTCATCTAAAAATATTTCAGAAATTTGATTAATTTCATCTGGTTTTAAAATCGTCCGCTATTTTTCTTGTTTCTTTAAGCTGCTTATTATTTCGTTTAATTAAAATTTATTTCATTTTTATTAAAATTTATTTTCCTTTCATTAAAATTTATTTTTTTGCACTCATTTACATAAACCGTTTGATATTGACACAAATTTTCAAATGTTTCAATCCAGACATTGTAAAATCATTACAAAATATCGATCTGTTCCTCTCAATTATTCAATTTGTGATTTTAAATTATCCAATCTTTGCTGGACTAAATTTTTAAATAAGTTCTAACAATTAAAATGCCGTCTGGTTTTGTTGCATGTCATAAGTAGATCTTTTTGTTGCATGTCATAAGTAGATCTTTTTGTTGTATGTCATAAGTAGATCTTTTTTTTGTATGTCATAAGTAGATCTTTTTGTTGTATGTCATAAGTAGATCTTTTTGTTGTATGTCATAAGTAGATCTTTTTGTTGTATGTCATAAGTAGATCAATCCTGGCCGAGGCCTTAAATACAGGAAGTGGGATGATTTTCTTTTTGACGTATAAAATTAGAATATTTGGTTTTATCATAATTAGCAACGCTTGGATAACAAATTTAAATTAATTCTCTGAACACCTTGAGGGTTGCTAAAAATTCACAGTGTGTTCATTGGCTACACCACATGTAGAAAGTAAAAGATGGTAAAATATATGGTAGACAAAGACATTTCATTTATTAATATTTTGCCTACATCAAACTATAAAGTCAGTAAGATTACATATGGAAATACATTGTTCCCATACGATAAAAAGCATAAGTTATTCATGTAAAAAAATGTATCGATTTTTCTGTTAAAGGAAGTGCCCTGAAACCGATGCTACCTGTAGCCAGCAAATCAGAATGAAATGTCGTCTTGTTTCTTGACAACATGTGGCATGAGAGTTCTCAACCAACATCTTGCGTTCATGAAATTTGGGGATTACCTTTTTTATTTTGTGCCTAGGGCAGGGGCGGGCAACCTTTTCAGATTGAGGGCCAGATGAGACTTTTGGAAGACGATCGCAGGTCGGAGTGAAAAAAGAAATTTCAGAATTACTATATTTTGTTTACATGAATAAATTGTAGAAAAATTACATTGAACACTCTGATATTTTTTCTCGGGAAACTTCTGTATGTAATGTTATAAAAGGCGCTGACGAAGAGCCATTTTAGAATCATAAAAAATAATGACGGGGGAAGTAGCAAGTTAATCCAGCATTCGTTTTGACACATCTCACATAGGTTCTCTGTTTTATGCCCTTTCCTCGTCTCTCGTTTCCTCTTTGCCTCTCTCTTTCTCTTGTTCTATTTTTTTTTATCTCAGGCCAAAGATATGAAATTAATAGTTAAAGAAAAATGAAATATACATGCATCATCGCTCGCTGATATTTATACATTTTTATCCCACTGTAAATCTAAATCCGAACCTACATTTACGTCTATGTCACAAAATGATATGAGTTTTACTGGGGGTCCGCGGGCCAGATTGCAATAATAAAGCATAGCAGGGTAGTGGGCCGGACGCTAAGCCTTCGTGGGCCGGATGTGGCCCGCGGGCCGGAGGTTGCCCGCCCCTGGCCTAGGGCATGAATTCAGTTTAGAAAACTCTTGTCCCTGCCGGCTGATGTTGAGCGTCCATATTTTTTTTTTTTTTTACTGAAGTGTCACCACTTATCAAGGCCCAAAGGCCACTCGAGGATAAGGGTTAATGTGTGTCAGGTGGACGGTGAGACAACACCATGATGATTGGTAATGATGGTAGAAGTTTGGAAGAATTTTATTATTTAGGAGGACGGTTTAACAAGAATTTGTTTACTTTGGACTTGAAAAGAATAATGTTGTAGTCAGCTGGAAAGCAGCTCTGTGGTATTGAGTTTCACAGACAAGTAGTTCTAGGAAAGAAACTTTGCTCATGGAAGTTTCATTTAGTTTTAGGCACAGAGAGGGAGAAAGGGAAATTATTGATAATGGCTGTAGCTAGACGAGTTTTTGTTGTGAATTTTTTACAAGGAGGACGATGGATTAAAGCTCAGTTGAGCACCTGCCATGAAAATAGCGATAGAGTAGAGAAAGACTAGCAACGTCTCTTCTGTGTGAAAGAGGTAGTAGGGAGGCGAAGAGAACATCGGCTACTAGATTTCGAAGTCGGTTTTGTACTCTGTCAAGGCAAGAAAGGATGCCCTGAGCAGCCCCCCCCCCCCCCAGATATGGCAACAGTACTTCATCTTAGGGTGTATTTGGCTTTTATACAGTGCATTTAATCTCTAATGTTTATGTGGTGCATAGCATGGCATTACATTCGAGGAGGAAGCATTTTCCTTTTGAGTATTGCTTGGGTTGTTGGTGGAGTGGGTCTCATGATTTAAAACCCAAAACGTGCAGTGAAACCAGTCATCACTAATGACTGACCTCAGAGCATCTACAAATTATAAATATGTTATTTTATCAGGAATTTCGAAAAAATGAAAAATAGCACAAAATTTATATCCAATTGTTTCATTTTTAATTCAGAAATAATTTCTTCTTTATGCTCTTCATTTTTACTAATAACAAGCCGCGCATGCGTGGTCTCCCTCTGTATGTGACTCGATGTAGCGAGTGTAAAATGCAATAAATTTGGGTAATTTGGGGCATTTTTGACCTCCCTTTGACCCCCTGGGGGCGCGAATCAGAATTTTTCTGAGGTCAAGGATGCTCATTTTATATCCAGAACAATTGCCTCTACATTTTGGCCAAGTTTCAGAAAAATTGAATGGATGGATCGAATGTTATGGGAGAAAAGGGTAATTTTTAACCATTTTGGGGGCTGTTGAGCCCCTGGGGGCGCGAATCAGATTTTTTCCAAGGTCAGCGATACTTATTTTATATCCAGAACAATTGCCTCTACATTTTGGCTAAGTTTCAGAGAAATTGAATGGATGGATGAAAAGTTATGGGGCAAAAAATGCCATTTCGGGGCCTTTTGACCCCCTGGGGAACTAACCAGATTTCTTTCAAAAATCGGAGAATGTCACTTTCTACCCTGACCAAAGTTAGAACTTCATGCAAAATTTCAGAGAAATTCAATAGATGGTTGCGGAGAAAAATCCGGACGGACGGACGGACGGACGGAGGACATGCCTCAAAACATAAGTCCCCCGATTTTATAAATTGGGGGACCAATTAATCACTTATGATGGTCAAAGGCCACTCAAGGATAAGGGTTAATGACATGGATGGATTATTAGTTGAATTATGGAAAATATGAGAGGATTGAAAATGATAAATGGAATTTACAAAATATATTACATATGATGACGGTTTATGACAATCATTTATTGACATTGAATTTGAAGACGATCATGTTGTAGCCTACAGGGAAGCAGCCCCATGCTAATGTGTTCCACAGATGAAAAGTTCTTGGAAAGAAACTGTTCATGGAAATTCTACCTGATGCTAGGCACACTGAGAAAGCAAGGAAAGTTCTTTTCAGTTGTGGTAAGAAGACGAGTTCTTCATGTATTGAAGTTCAGCGCGGCTTTATTGTTATTGAAAGTTTCTTTACTTATTGCCAGGGCTTTACGCGCTCCACTACTTTTGGGGCTGCTCCCGCTCCTGCTCCAATGCTCAAAATTGAAGCTGGCTCCTCTCACGCTCCCCATTTTCAAAAAGGAGCCGCTCCAGCTCAAACTCTTATAAAAAAGCAGCTCTTTTTCAGCGCTCCATAATGAAAATGTACCTTCTTTCATAAACGTTCTATTCTGCCAATGAGTGGTCGAAGGATATGGGGTGGGCGTTAAAGGATCTCGTCAATATGGATGGGGATGTCACTTTAAGTGTAGACCATGGGATAATATTTGACAAAATCTCGCTAATATTTTGAGATGTGCTAAGGATTATAGGAGAACATGTCGGACGAAGTATAGGATTATACTTTCCTGAGGTATAAAATAGAAATAGAAAAATCCCTGAAGTATTTTAAAATAATTTTAATTGTCATTACATTAACAACCTATTTTTTCCAGGGGAGGAAAATTTGACCTGATATTTTTTCTATTTATTTTGGAAGGGAATTTAGATTTGTTTTAAGTAAATAAAGTTTTACTTTTAAACATTATTAGTGATTATTTTCTTTTTAAAGAAAGCATTTCTCTGGGAGAGGAGAGACAACCAGGACAACATTAATCGTCGTGTGTTGTTTGATATTTGTTTGTTTTACGAACGTAACTATATTGTATAATGTATATTATTATTTACCACAGAGAAACGCGCAAGTACTTTCAAACAAATCGATTTATCCATTTTTTTTTCTATAGTACAATTTAGGGCGAAAAAAACAATGGAGGTTATTTTTTAAAGATTGAATAAAAAAATATTTTTCATAAGTTGCCCAAAAAATATCAATAAATTGTCAATAAACAATTCAGAGATTCATTTAATGTCTTAAATTTTCATACAAAATATCTGGCCTTGGGAGTTGAAAAATTATCGGGTCAAATTTTCCTCCCCCGAAAAATTAACTGGAGCAAGTTTTCCTAGGTTGGGCAAAAACATTTATTAAAATTAAAAATTCAAATAAAAAAGGTGAAAACGTCTATATTTGAAATCTATAATAAAAAAAAAACTGTTTACAATTTTAATATTCTATAATAGATTTTCTAAGATAAAGAAAGATATCTTATCTACTTTCGTTCTAAAAAAACAATAAATTAGTCAAAATGTCTAATTATTTTCTTTTTTAAATTAAAATTTAAGACATCTTCTTTAATTTAATTAAGTTTAAACATCGGTTTAATTAGGGGCCACTGTTTTTTTTTTTTGCTCATTTCGCTTGGTATTAGCCCAAATTTTGGATGAAACTGATTGTTGGTCTTAATTGTATTCTTGGTCCTGAAATAAAATTCTCATTTCCTTTTTAAGTGTTGAAAATCTAACTTTAATTCCAGGTTTTAATCGCTGGCGGCCATGTTGGTTTTTATTGTTTTTTTCCTTGGACTAAAGATATTTTTTCCTTGGACTAAAGATATGTTTTCTTTGGACTAAAGATACTTTTTTTCTTTGGACTAAAGATATTTTTACTGCTTTAACATTTTATTACACACAAAAAACAAACTTTGAACATTCTATTTATAAAAGCAAGTTTTAGGAAATTAAACAAATTTAAAAACAAACATGAAAACATAAAAGTTCAATTAAAATAAAAAGAAAAATTGGCTTATTTATTCAATCAACAATAAACACCTTGTCATAAATACAAAACATGTTCAAATCTTTAAGAAAATAACTTCAAAGACGTCTAGACTCACTGGCGCATTTGAAGACATTTGTTGCCAAATTGTCTCCTGCCTTAAGAAAACTGTCCCATCAAGAATGTAACATGTAGATGTGAAAAAAACCTGAGACGTTCAGTGTTCTGTTTCCATGTGTAACTCTCTCGTTATTTCTCCCTCTCTCTCCCTTCCTCTCTCCCTCTCTCTCTCTCTCTCTCTCTCTCTCTCATATACATTTACCAAAGATATAATTTTAAAAAATAACTCAAAGATTTTTGCTGAGACTTTTTCTTTTCCTTTTTATTGCTGAATAAAATAAAACTAATGTTTAAAAAAAAAAATCAAATAATTTTGGAGTGAGGAGCACGGAGCGATAAAACCACACTCTTTAATTCCAAATGGAGTTGCTCCCGCTCCACTCCCACTGAATATAAAATGAGCCCTCTTCTCCTTCGCTACAGCAAAAAGGAGCATGCTCCTGGAGTGCGATCCTTTTTGGAGGGCTATGTAAAGCCCTGCTTATTGCCTATATCTATATCTATCTATATAAAAGCTAATGTTTGCTTGGCTGTTATAGAATGCAATATCTAAAGAGTTAGAAAATTCTAATTAATTTCAGTAGAGTAAAATTTTGGTGCTGAATACGAATAAAACTAAACCGACTTTTGCCAAATGAGATTTACATAAACAGCCAGAAAAGCTGAATCAAACAGAGTCATCGTCAAACAGTCAATTAATACCAAATAAAACAACTTTTTCCTTAGGATTTTTTTTTTAATCTTTAAAAAAAGAACACTCACCTGAATGTATTTTTCTTCATGAAGAACGATTTATTTCGGACGAAGCTTAGCAATGAAACAACTTTTTTTATCTTTTTTTTCCTCCAGAAATTGTTTTACTCATTTAAAAAATAACTGGCCTTTTTTTGGTTGTCGTTTGAAAGAGTCTCAATCGTTGGCAAACAGTCAATTAGTACATAGGTTTGGGTTAGTTTAGGGTTAGGGTTATCATTCTTACGGAAACTCAAAGTCTGCATTTTGTATTCGTGCACTGCCAGGAATATTTTTCCTGTAAATTATTCCTTATTGCAAAGGTGCGTATATGTTTGCATTTCTTGCCATCTTTTTGTTTTTTTTGCTGTAAAGTTTTTCTTTGGAAGAATTCAATTACTTCTTCGGGAGGGGCTGAATAGTCTGTGTTAACGCGTTTAGATTCATTTTAGGTTTGACGTTGTCTTAATTGTCGTCTGCCACACATTTATTTTGCAGCTTCAGATTCGTAAACTACTTCGTATTTTTCTGGCTGGTTCCAGAAATCTGCTTTGTTAAGAGTCACTTTAGTTTGGTTTGTATTCTGTAAAAGTACCAAAAGTTTTCAAGGAATTTTATCTCAAATTTTTCAGCTTAAATTTTTCATCAATTTCATCTGAACTCACTAGGGTCAACTTATTGATTCAAATTATCACTTACCATAGATGCAATTGAAAACAAAGACCTATCCCAAGATCACACATCTTTTTCTGAAGTAAAATATATGAGGAATCCTATGGTAATATTAATTTTCTATTCGGGTTTTTTGCAATAATATCCTGGGGTCTTGCATTCACACCAAACATCCGTTAACAATAACAATGTTATAATTTATTTTATTTTATTCATAACTTGAAAATCTGCTGAAGACTATTATTCCTTGGTCTGTTGTTTTTAATGTGGGGAAAATCCATCTCCCTTAGAAAAGGAGCACTCCAGATTGGGACAAAAATTAAAATTGCCGCAATCTAGAAGGATCTCTTCTTCATTAACAGAGGAGAGAAAAGATTAAGTATAGTATCAGAACAGATACTACACTTTAACGTTAATTCTATTTTGAAAAGTAAAATAAGAATAAACCAAATAGAAAAAATATTGTAAAGTCGGACAATATTCATACGGGACGTAAAAATAAGCACCACTTTTTATTTTTAAAAATATTCAAGACAGACGATTTTCTTTAATTTTAAATGGTTGCAGTTGATTGGTTAATTTGTGTCACGTGAGACAAATCCTTGATTGTGATTGGGGCGGAGAGTAGCGGGTAGCACCAGACAATGGCGGCCATAAAAAGTGCCACATCCATGTGGACTACTTATAGATAAAATCTGAAAAATCAAATACATTTTTAAAAACAGAAAACCTATGCAAATCTATAGAAGATAAAATTTTCTTGCATTTGGAAAAAGTTATATAATATAAATTTGTTTTGTTTTGTTGTAAATCGGCAAAAAGTTTTTGTAGCCGCCAGTTGGTACTGTCGGATGATCGTAAAAACATAATTCTTGTGTTTTCGCAACACAAGTTTATTTTAGATAGCAGGACCCGATGATGATTTAATTGATTTAATTGAACAAAAAAATAAATATGAGAGTAGAAATTCTGAAAAAAAAAATCAGAAAATAACCCATTTCACTCTAAGTAAATTAGGTGAATGAAATAAGATTTCGGCATGTTTTGGCGAATATAAATCCTTCTAGACTGAGGCATTTTTTAGTGTAACAATCCAGTGCTTGTTTTGGGGGATATGTTTTTTCCCCCTACACTAAAAAGTGACCTATTATGTTATTTATGGAATTTCAAAAGCAAGGAATAAATACACTGGAAAAATTGTAAACTCGATAAGCAAGAAAAAAAAACACCGGGGAAAGTTTAAAATTGAAAAGAAAACGTAAACAAACTGAAAAGTTATGAGAAAATGCTTGTAAATAACATAATTCTAAAAAAAAGCAACATCATTTCGCCACATTGTAAACTTTTACCTGCAAGTTAGTGACGATGTTATTTATTGATTTTCAAAAGCAAAAAAACAAAAACATCTCGATATGTTGTGGCCTCGGTCAGTGAAAAAGAAATCCTTCTAGACTGAGCAATATTTATCATGAAGCCAATTAGGGAAACATTTTAAAATATGAGTGATTGAATGCAAAATAGTTACTTACTTGTGAAGGCATCACTGAAATGTCAGCATTTGCAAGCAGCCATGTGTTCGGTAATTATTATACCGGTAAACCAGAATAGTTACAGAAAGTATAAGAAACAGTTATTCAGAACAGCCAAACGAATGAAGTCCGGTATTCCTTTATTCTGCAAAAGGGAGCGATTATTTTGATTTGAAAGCTTGTATATTATGTAGAATATATTAAGAAGGTCGAAATAAAATAATTTCGGTTATTTAACAGAAATTCTTTTATATTAAGAAAGGACCCGGTGAATATGGGTGTGCTGAGAGTAGATAAGTAACAGTGGGTGAAAGAGGTTGCCGCTTTCTCCTTGGAAGGTTGTTTTGGGAGAGTCCGCTAATCTGGAGTAAAATGTAGTAAATATGGAAAGAAGAAGAAATGAATACATAATTTCTGAAAATATGCATGAGGACTTAAGCTAATTTAAGTGAGGAACAGATTATCATATGAAGCTTTTGGTTCAAAATCTATAATAGCCAAAGTAGCAGGGGAAAATCGACTTTACTTTATTATAGAGATAAGAAATGGGAAGTTTTCAAAAATATCACTTTTCAAAGATATCTAAAAGGTACAGAATGCAGAATGTGAGCAGTTTGAAATTCTTAGGTGGTTACTGACTGCAACAAGATTTGGTGTGTCTGCTTTACAGCATATCAACCCTTTTTTAGGTTATTTAATGCTGCAACACAATACCTGTAGGAAACGTTCGGTTTAACGCCCATTTTACATGCTGGCATGTGTTGGATGGCTTTTAGAAATGGACTTCCATACTAACCTATCCCTGATCCAATCTTTATTTAGCCCTCGTTCTCTCAAGTTCATCCTTATCACTTCCTCCAATCTTTTTTCTTTGTTTTCCCTTGCCAACTGACCCTGCCACCCCAACTGTTGTACATCTAACCCAAGAACTCTCACCCATTCTTTCAATGTGGCAATACCATCAAAGTCTCCTGTTATGCACACATCTCCCTATACTGTCCAGATTTAATCTTACTTTGAGGTCATCAGAACTAAGCATGTCCTTAACACTCCATCATATCATTCTCATATCATTTCTCTCCATACAACACATGTCCTCAACCTTCACTGGCTATGTTTCACTTCCGTACATCATCACACTGTGTACACATGCCCGATAGACACCAATATAAAATGTGTAAATAAAATCTAAATAATAAGATTAGTTTTTTTTATAATCTTCTCTCCGTTAGGTTAACAGTATCGAATGTATTTACATCTTTGAGATAACAACAGTTTTGAGGAATTAATCTTTTGTGAATGCAATTGCTACTTATCTGCGACAACGCCATCCGAGTTATCTTAACAAAAGGTTGCTATTTATAGATGCAGCCTTTTCTCTTCTTTTAATCAGTGTGAATTTTTTTTTCTATTCTCGGTGTTAATCTTCAACAGCGCAACTAACTTCTTCTTTTGATCATGGCTTTGACAATTGAAACTTACTTGATTTCTTTGTCAGTCTCCCTGTGCCCGTTAACTTTCTTGTTAACAGAAAACTTCTCTTTCACAAAAATATTTCTGCTGTGTCTATACATAGAAACTTAATCTCAGCTTACCCATCATCCTCTGTGTATTCGGTACAACATGTGAATTCTAGATAGTGATACTCTAATAGTCTTTGACCAATTTTTCTTATATATCAAGTAGAACCAGCCAAAGTGGTCAGATGTAAGCATTTAACCTTAATAGCTTCTGTCATACCGTGTCTATACCTAATTTTATTTTGCCAATTATTCATGGCAGATATTGAGGCATGTTCTTAATAAGTTGCATTTCCAATCGATTTCAGCAATTGAATATTTAATCCTATTGATATTTTTTTCTTTTGCTTAGTGATATTTTGAAGGAGGGAGGAGGGGCTGTTTTATTTTTGCTTTTTCATACAAATGGTTCATTTCAGACGTAGACAAACAAAATTCAATGATTTTTAAGGAACCGAAATAAATTAAATTTATTATCAGCTCCCAGTGAAAGGTAAGACTTTTGCTTACATTTTTTCACATATATAAAGAGTATTCAATGCATTTTTATGTAACTAAATTTGATGTAGGTAGGGTTGGTAATAAAACCAACGGATCTGATTTGTTAGTAGCTAGAATAAGCACTAGTTAGATATAAAAACAACCGTTAAATATAAATCCATGCAATTAGCCTGATAAAACAAATGTTTCCATATAGCTTACTTGCCATGAGTAAATTGTCAAACTACTACTACACTTTACTTACCTACTGACCATTGTTGAAGTATTTACTTTAACAGTGGTCAGTAGGTAAGTAAAGTGTAGTAGTAGTTTGACAATTATAGATTCTCACACTCTATCGATATTTACGTTTTAATCTTAAAATGAGATTTTGACATATGATTTTTATTGCTTATTTTTATACGACTCGAGGAGAGACTGAATGAGCATCAAGTAAATTGGAATGTGTTAATTTAATAATCTTAGGAGACAGAAGACGAAGTTTCTCTAAACCAATGAATAATATTTACAAGTGAAATTTGTCTTGCTGCCAAAGTGATTATTATCTATGGTCTTATTCAATTTTTTAAGTTTTCTTTATCGATCATAACATTATGATTTTTCAGTTTAATTTTCAAATATTTAACTTGATATTATTGCGATTTACGGCATGTCAACTATCGTTGGGTCATTTTATACCAAAATCGTATATATTTTTGTATACAATTGATTTGTAGATTGATTTGAATTTGAAGAGATCTTTTTTACATCCAGCACTTGATCTTCCAAAATGGTCACCCATTTAGTACTGGCCAGGTTCAATGTCACTTAACTTGTGATTTTATGATTATAGCTGTATAAAGTTTGCTTTTGTTGAATATCATCGCATTCAAATGTGTAGAAAAAGGTCAACATTTAATTTTTAGTTCTTTACTAGACGACCTGCGACCCATTGGGTCAACGTTAGGAGATTTTAATTTTAATTATTGATGTATTCAAAATGCTGAGTAAAACCATAGACCCATTTAGTACTGGCCAGGCTCAACGTTGTTTAATTTCAGTAATCTTATGAGAATTGGTGTGTCAGTGTTATTATAGCTGCATATTTTTAACTTATATGACACTATATACTAGGTGAGTCTGAAAATTAACAGGACCGAGTATGTTGTATGAGCTATGGGTGAAAGAAAGATAAGTGTATTGTGTTATCATACAGCATGATATCTTGAGAGTATATGACGGTAATCTTTCTGCAACCATTGCATTTATTTTTGCACCCTTCTTTACCATGACAGTACACCTGCTCATAATGCCCTGAGAATCCCCACAGTTCCTGGCTGATAAAAATATTACCATTCTAGAATAACATCACTAGTCAGCTGATCTAGTTCCATGTGACTTTTTCTTTTCTCCAAACACAAGGGGGTCATGACCTCGTTCTTATAATAAAATTGGATTAGGGTGCTGCTTATACTCTGAATTGCATGGAACAGCAAATGGAACCTACAAAAAGCCAAAGGTTGACCAGCCTTGTGCTAACTTAAACTTCAACGGACTAAGGGCTACAAGTCCTCACCAAACACCGCCTTCAACGAACTGGATCTTCAACGAACACTGTTTTCAACAAACACCATTTATCACAACAGGGAGCAAGCTTACAATAGAAACTGACTAGATCCAAACGTCAGGCTAGTCGCCGAACTAACTGACTGAATAGGTGAAATACATTTGCTTGTATCGAGCCCAAAATCTCATTGTTTGGTCAGCAAAACGAATCATTTGTATAGCTAGATGAGAGGATTGTGAATGACAGATGAAATGAACAGAATTTGATTACTTAACAACTATTTTTTTACATTAGACTTGAAAACGACCCTGTTGTAGTTAACTGGAAAGCAGTCCTGCAGTATTGTGTTCTACAGACAGGAAGTTCTTAGAAAGAAACTGTTCACAGAAGTTCCATTTGGTTTGAGGTTCACAGAGGTAAAAAAAAAGGAAAATTCTTTGTCGTGGTTGTAACTAGATGAGTTTTTGCTTCAAATTTTTTATAGGTGTGGGGGGGGGGGGGAGAGATTGGAGCTCAGTCGAGCACCTACCATGAAGATAACGATAGAGTAGAGAAAGACTAGCAACGTCTCTTCTGTGAGAAAGAGGTAGTAGGGAAGAGAAGAGATCATCCCTTTTGTTTATAATGGCGTTTTCAAATCTTGTGTTTTATAGTTAGTTTTACTACATTTGACTCGGACACAGAGAGATGGAAAAGAGAGTGATAGACACTGTATAAAATACTAGCAGGACCCATGTCCCACCGTTACCCGGGAAAATATATTTAATCAAGAAATTCCAGGCACCAACATTGGTGATTCTATAATTTGTTAAAAGAAAAGAAACAAAAAAATATGATTAGAAAGTGAAGTATAAATAATGTGAAAAGTTAGAGAATTATGTAATCTGGAATACTTCGTAAGTAAGTAAAAAAAGCATCAACATTTTACGTTAAAGTTATAAGCGAAATTTAGTCAGCGATTTTTTGTTTTGTTTTAATCTTGAATGCTCCATAAGTAAGTAAAAATAACAGCTGTGAATGCTTTGTAAGTAAAAATAAAACAGTGAAAGTTAGTTGCCGATTTTTGCATTGTTTTAATCGAGAAATCCAACATTGAAATGGGGTAGCGGGAACGTTATTGCCACCAAAAAACACAAAAAAATATGATTCGAAAGCCAAGTACAGATATTGCGAATAATAATATATTTATGTCATCTGGAATACTTGGGCAAAAAATAATGCAAAAAAAGAAAAAAACCTCATCATGTTGCATTAAAGTTACTTATGCTGAACTGAGAAATGAAGTAAAAAAGGCAACATTGTGACTCGCTTGACATACTCTGTTGTTTGTTAATTTAACCTGCTAATTCTGAATGTGTAAAAAAGTATATGCAATGGACAGTTCGAAAGGCCAAAAGAATAAATAAAACTGGGACCAATCATTATTTTGATCGAAAATGTACAGTAGATGAAGGAGGAAAACAGTATTGTGAAAAGTGAAACACAAACGGTGTTCATGTCATTATTATTCCATGAAAAATTAGGCACCAGTGTTATGGAGGGTCTTTCATGGACGTGAACCAACGGTCCAACGACTGGTCAAGGAGAAGCTTCCTCAGCCATGTCGAACCCTTAAAAACATTCCAGGAAGAGACCAGACTACAGCTGTGGATCAGACGGCTAGAAGATGGCTCCCCTCATAATGACTTGGGAATCCCTGCTTCTGAGGAACTCCCAGTTCAGAGGCACCCTCGCTCCAGTGGAAAACACTAAATCGCCTGAGAACGGGAGTGGGGCAATCAAAAGATGGGGACTACAAAACTGACCCAACCATCTGTGAATGTGGAGAGGAGGACCATACGATGCAACACTGCCTGGTCTGCCCTCTACTGCCCAACCGGTGTAGCTTGAAAGATCTTGCAGAGTACAACCCTATAACAAAGGACTGCATAAAAAGTGGGAAACTGTCATATGACAACATGCTTCAAAGACATGCAAAGAAGAAGAAGAATTGGTAGCGAGTAAAAAGGACAGCCACCTTCTTTTTGGGATGCTTATTTTATTTGGAAGAAGCAGGTAATTCAGAGAAAATGTAAGCAAACGAAATGAAAGCATAATTTCTGGAAAACGCATGAGGGTTTAGGCTAATTTGATGGTGGAACAGATTAGCATAAGAAAGAATGGCTATTAACATATCATGTTTGAATGTGCAGAGGAAAAATTGATTTTACTTTATTATATAGAAAAGCAGGCAGTCAAACATCATACAATGACGGATGGTTATAGTGATAAACAGAAACTTAGTCAGAGATGGCTCACTTGGTGACTTAATTGCAAATTACAGCTAATTAAAACAATTCAAATGGAATTCTTTTTCAAGCATAATTCTATCTTAAAACTAAAGAATATTTTAACATGTATTTTGTGTGATTAAAATATGTAGGAAAAGGGCCTTAGGGAAAAAACGTTTATTAACTCGGTTTTGCTATAATAATAGCAGTCATGAGACTCTTTGAATGCTTGCAGCAATTTTACAATCTTCAGCAGGACAATGCTTCATGAGATTGTAGATATGTAGATATATAAAAAGATATTAATCGATCCAATATTTAATTAAATATTGTAGAATTTTCTTATCGTTAACTTTCCTTTCTTTTGCAAGAAATCATCTAAGGAATAATTTAATTTCGAAAGTCTTATGCCATTTCGTTTGATGGTGAGGTCACATGGGACAATTATGAAGTGAACTTGACTCTTCATCCATTTTAAAGGCATTTTGATCTATTGTTATACTAGTTGAGGTGTCAGCATTGCCTGGGCCACATGCTTCTAATCTATATAATAATACACTAAGGCAATTCCATGTTCTCAAATCAAATTATCTCGTCCTGTCGACTAAAACAGTACAATGTTAAATAAATACATTTCAAAATCTGTAATTTGTTTTATCTATTTGAAGAATATTTAGCTGGCAATTATTTTTACGGAAAGAAGACAGAGAATATTTATTGTTTTAACAAGAATTACATTGCTACAATTTTTTTTTTACTTTTATTCACGCCAATAATTTGATTTGAGCACATTGCCACTGAGGCGTAAGGGGCTACTGTGAATTAGGGACCATAACTACAAAGACATGCTAAGTGTAGAGTTGTACAGCAAGATATTTGTTCACATTACATGCAAATTTCTGCATGTTGGTACTGTCAGAGAAACAGGAAACAGGAAACAGGAATGGAATTA
Source organism: Sepiola atlantica (assembly GCA_963556195.1). Classification (NCBI taxonomy): domain Eukaryota; kingdom Metazoa; phylum Mollusca; class Cephalopoda; order Sepiida; family Sepiolidae; genus Sepiola; species Sepiola atlantica. The sequence continues at coordinate 50,075,495 of OY744521.1, read as the reverse complement.
CAAAGGCTAGCAGTTAAGGAAAGAAGCTATTAGAGTAGAAAGCCTTTCGGCATCTTGGGACCTCAATAGTGAACGAGTGGGATTTTACTGATTGTCGGGTTGGTAGGGGGTATTTACGTAGAGGGGGGCACCAGTGTTGCAAGTTTATTGGAGCACATTCCATTGAAGTACATGTAAAACAAGCACAATGATGCAACATTGCAGTGATGGGACAGGGGTTAGAGCTTGGTTGACAGTGTGGGACCTATTAGATTAGAGGCTCTTTTTGGACCCTGTCTAAGAGGGAGAGACTAGTGGTTGATGCACCAGCCCAAATGTGACAACAATACCCCATGCATGGGCGAATGGTGGCTTTGTAGAGATATCGGATACTGGCAAGTATAAGAAGTTTTCTAGCCAGCCCTACTTTCCTTGCAATATCTTTTATGTATTTGTTCCAATTCGTGTTCCCTGTGAATGTTAGGCTGAGGAGTTTGAATTATGGACTCTCAGGTAAGGTGCTATTAGCCATGGCAATCGGTGGTTGAAAAGGTTTATTATAATTGTATGAAAGAAAGGAGCTTTGTCTTAGTAGCATTAAATGTTACCATCCATTTATGTCCCCATTCCACTACAGATTGGAGGTTATTTTCTAATGATTCAGACAGTTCCTTGGATATGTGTGTGTTCATTTTGCCAATATGTCTAGAATAGAGCATGGTGTTATCAGCAAATATACTCACCTTGGACACAATTGCATCAGGAGGTCGTTTATGAATATCAGGAATAATTTGGGACTGACCATCACTTCAGACTTTAAATGGAAGACTTACATAAAATTCGTTGCTAAAGTCGCTGGAAAAATGGTTGGATCATTCTACCACTCCAGAAAGTATCTAACTACTGACGCAATCCTCTATCTGTATAAGTCAAATACATCCTAAGATGGAGTACTGTTGCCACATCTGGGGAGGTGCCGCTCAGAGCACCTTTCCTGCCTCAACAGAGTACAAAACCAACTTTGAAATCTAGTGGGGGATGTCGTCTACTCTTCTCTACAATCTCTTTCTAACAGAAGAGATGTTGCTAGTCTCTCTCTCTGCTCTATCAGTATTTTCATGGTAGGTATTCGACTGAACTCCAATCTATGGTTCCCCCTTTCTCCCTTGTAAAATATTCATGAGAAAAATTCGTCTAGCTACAACCACTGTCAGTAATTTCCCTTTCTCCCTCCGTACCTAAAACTAAATGGAGTTTATTTTCATAGAAACACAATATTTTTCTGTGAAATACAATATTGTGGGGCTGCTTGAATACAACATAGTCATTTTCAAGTCCAATGTAAACAAATTCTTGTTGAGTCACCTCTTAAATAATCAAATTCTCCTCAATTTCAACCATCGTTACCAATCATCACAGTGTTGTCTCACCGCCTACCTGACAAACTGATTAACCCTTATCCTAGAGTGGCCTTTGGGCCTTAATAAGTGGTGACTTAGTAAAAAAAATAAATAAATAAACATAAATAAAGGTCCAAGAATCGACCCTTGGGGCACACCTGCATTAATGTCATATTGTTTGGATGTACGGCCATTCAGGACAACCTGGATCTTTCTTTTGGCTAAGAAGGATCTGATTATATTTAATATTTGTCCAGTAATACCATACGAATTAATTTTCATGAGAAAACCTTTTTGCCAGATTTTATAAAAAGCTTTGGATATATCAAGTACTACCTCACTAACTTCACCTGCCTTGTCCAGTATATGGTATATGCATTCAGAAATAGTCGTTAGGATATCCACAATAGAGTGTGCTTGTCTAAATCCATACTGCTGGTCCAAAAAAAGTTTAGCATTAACGAGGTGGTGGACTATCATTAGATTAATTAACCACTCAAAAATGTTAGCAAAGAGCGGAAGGAGACTGATAGGGCGATAGTTTTGCAGGTCAGTTCTTTCACCAGAATTCTTAGACACTGCAATTTTCCATCTGTCAGGGAAGCAAGATTCGGCAAGGCATTTGTTGGAGAGTACAGGGGTCAGTTCAGCAGATAATTTATTTATTAATATAGCAGAGATAAGATCTGGTCCACATGCTTTGTAGGTGTCAAGGTTTTTATGATATCTGGGATATGGGAAGAGGTGATGATCAGATCATCGAGTATGACCTCTGTTCGTAGTGGGAAATTTGGGAGAGATTTGGTTTGTGGTGTCTAAGGTGAAGTTCAAGACGAACCACTTGGCAAACAGTTCAGCCTTCTCAGTTGCTGTGCAAGTGACATCATAGTGGTTGGATAGCAGGAAATTGTTGATCTCCTACTATTCACCACACTATTATAGATTTCCCAGAAATCACGAGTTTCTAATTTATGTGACTCAATGTGTTTTCTGGTCATCTCGATAGACCTACTCTTGGCTATAGCTATTACACTCTTTCAATAATTCCTTGATGCTATAATTTTTTGTCTATTTGTATCTGACTTAGGATAGTTGAATTGACGGAATGCTTGCTGCCTATGCACAATAGCAGCTGCACAGGTTGAAGGGAACCATTGTGGAGAGTGGGGCTTGCTATAGAATTTCCGTGTGAAGACATGTGCTTCTATGCTTGCTTTGACCCATTCAGTTACCACATTTGTGCACTGTTCAGCGGGGAGAAAAAAGTTTTACACTATGGGCATCTCTGATGTGATCTCTACTGGATTCCTAATCAGCCTGTTTGTAGTATCTTGTCATTTTAAGCAACGGCTCTTCAGGGTTGAAAGTTTAGGGTGATATTTTAAATAAATAAATAAATAAACAAGAAACACATTCGTTTTATTTATTTAAAGAATATTTAGCTGACAATATGGAAGAAAAAAGAATCATTTACTTTCTTCATATTATTGACGCTGACAGACATTTATTATTTGAAAAGGAATATTATTATTGACAGTAAATTATATAGAATGATGCAGAAAGCACAGTGGAATTTCCATAGGGGTCCCACTAGTTTTACCATAATAATGTTAGACTAAATGTTGCCACAACACATTAAGTAAATATACAAAGTCAACACATTATAATTTTACCATAATAATTTTAAACTAAATGTTGCTACAACACATTAAGTAAATATACTAAGTCAACACATTATAATTTTACCATAATAATTTTTAACTAAATGTTGCTACAACACATTAAGTAAATATACAAAGTCAACACATTATAATTTTACCATAATAATTTTAAACTAAATGTTGCCACAACACATTAAGTAAATATACAAAGTCAACACATTATAATTTTACCATAATAATTTTAAACTAAATGTTGCTACAACACATTAAGTAAATATACTAAGTCAACACATTATAATTTTACCATAATAATTTTTAACTAAATGTTGCTACAACACATTAAGTAAATATACAAAGTCAACACATTATAATTTTACCATAATAATTTTAAACTAAATGTTGCCACAACACATTAAGTAAATATACTAAGTCAACACATTATAATTTTACCATAATAATTTTTAACTAAATGTTGCTACAACACATTAAGTAAATATACAAAGTCAACACATTATAATTTTACCATAATAATTTTTAACTAAATGTTGCTACAACACATTAAGTAAATATACAAAGTCAACACATTATAATTTTACCATAATAATTTTAAACTAAATGTTGTCACAACACATTAAGTAAATATACAAAGTCAACACATTATAATTTTACCATAATAATTTTAAACTAAATGTTGTCACAACACATTTAGTAAATATACAAAGTCAACACATTATAATTTTACCATAATAATTTTAAACTAAATGTTGCCACAACACATTAAGTAAATATACAAAGTCAACACATTATAATTTTACCATAATAATTTTAAACTAAATGTTGTCACAACACATTAAGTAAATATACAAAGTCAACACATTATAATTTTACCATAATAATTTTAAACTAAATGTTGTCACAACACATTAAGTAAATATACAAAGTCAACACATTATAATTTTACCATAATAATTTTTAACTAAATGTTGTCACAACACATTTAGTAAATATACAAAGTCAACACATTATAATTTTACCATAATAATTTTTAACTAAATGTTGTCACAACACATTAAGTAAATATACTAAGTCAACACATTATAATTTTACCATAATAATTTTTAACTAAATGTTGTCACAACACATTAAGTAAATATACTAAGTCAACACATTATAATTTTACCATAATAATTTTTAACTAAATGTTGCCACAACACATTAAGTAAATATACAAAGTCAACACATTATAATTTTACCATAATAATTTTAGACTAAATGTTGCTACAACACATTAAGTAAATATACTAAGTCAACACATTATAATTTTCTTAGACATTTAGACAAGATGAGGTTCATAGCTCCCCAAATTCATACTAGAATTGTCCACAATGAACCCATAGCGCAATGGTTAAAGGCGATGATTAACAATTAGTTCTAAGTGGTAGTTCAGTGAATTAAAGGTTCAATTATTATTACAGTAGATAATAACTAAGAATAACTTAATAATTAACATAATTCTGCATGGTCATGCTTTATGGAACAAGAACAATCTACTCACATGGATTAAATTATCAATCCTCATCTAAAAAATTCTAAAACATGACTTTCTCACAGTTAATGTTTTAATCAGTTTGTTTAAATTTGAAGGATTTATTTAGAAACAGATTCATGAGTCGGTAGTTACACTCACCTCCAATACTAAGCAGTTTGTACTGACCACAAAGTTGACCCTTTGCATAATGGAATTTTGAAGAATCTTTGGAAAACTCATGAATAATGTAGAAGTCAAAGATACAAAAAAACAAGCACTAAATAACTTTGGATTTATTTACTTCCCACTGCAGAAAGATGTGGCATTAAGCAGGAAAGTTTGAGGAAATCAGCTTCTCCAAGGAGGCACTCTGATTGTGTACAAAAATAGCCATGAACAGACCGTCAGCATTCTTCTATAGAGGCGCCTAAGGCGATCAACAATCAAAATGAGATGGTAATGCCTGGGAGGGTTCAACTCTTAGGGCACAGCCAGACTATACCTCATCTCAACAATAAAAGGTCTGGTGTCCCAAATCATTCCCTGGTTTGTTGGATTGCAGAGGAAGGATTTGGCTGGTATGAAAACAGCCGTGGAAAAGTACTAAACAGCTTGTTGTATGAAGTTTGACTTCAATGGAACCGGGCAAAGTACATTACATACTGTTCTCAGATTGCACCCTGTCACATGACTTTTATTTTTATGATTTAGCCTTTTTTCTGTTTGGAGTTGATTTTTGCAAAAAAAAAAATGCAAAAACTTTTTTAGATATAAATTTGAGGTGTGTCTTGTTTGTTTGTGCTCACACTATTGGTTCATACACTTTAAGGCGTGTCTTATTTGTTTATACTCATGCTATTGGTTAATAAATTTTGAGGCGTGTCTTGTTTATTTGTACTCATGGTATTGGTTCATACATTTTGAGGTGTGTCTTGTTTGTTTGTACTCATGCTATTCATTCATAAACACAGAGTTTAAAGATATGTTAATCCCATATACTCACAAATTAGACATGTCTAAACCCATGACTTTAGTTCTGTAAGCTCTATTTTCACATAGTTGTTTTCATAGTCATCAATGTTCTTGATTGCATTGAAGTATTTTGGACTCTGACATTTTGAAATTTTAAAGGGTTCTTTTAAGCAGCATGCACTCGCACTGAATTTTTTTTACTTCTGATTTTAATATTTAAACTCAAAGTAAAAGACCATAAATTATATCGTTTCTAAAGATTTGAGCCAATTTCACTCATAAAAGACCCTCTAAGATAAGCTTATCTCCACAAAATTAAAATTTTCCGAAGTCAATAACTTCAGCTATGTAATTTTTATTGTCACACACACAATATGTCTTTGATTGCTTTGATGTAGTTTGGGGTCTGGTCTCTTGCAGATATTAAAATTTCCAAGTGTGCTTCATCATTATAAACTTCTACTAATATGGTAGTTTGGGCCCAGACGCCAAAAAATTGAATTTTTAAAAATGTTTCTTCATCTATCACCAAGAGTATTCCATTCCGCTTCTAACGAGCCATCAACCACTACCAGACGATCATTTTAAACCAAAATATGCCCCAAACAGTGATTTTTCCCCAATATGCCCAAATAAGGTCATTTTAGCCCAGACGCCAAAAAATTTAAATATTTTGAATTTTTCTTTTTCTATCACCAAGAGAATTCCATTCCGCTTCTAACGAGCTCTCAACCACTATAGGACGATCATTTTTAGTCAAGATATTGAATTTATTCCCATATTTGGCATTCTGGGCGCAATATGAGCCGAGCCCCCCCCCCCCCCACACACACTTTTTAGGAGAACCCCCTCACTTTTATAACTGTCCCACCGGCCCTACCAAGTGTGCCTCATCATTATAAACTTCTACTGGGACTGTTATTCGAGTGAGGGTAAGAAGAAACATCATGCTAAGATGAAAGGCTTGAGAGAATTCCTCTAGACAAAATTGGCAAAGACTATTTGCTATTTCAAAAAGAAAGAGTTAAGCCTATCTGAGAGTCATTCATCTGTTTCTGGCAGGTAATTACAACTTTAGAAAGATAAAAGTAGACAAAGTCTCTTTGGCTTCCAAAAAAATGGTTCTTCTGTGACTAGAATAAAATCTACACATTGATCAAGCCAATGTACCAAAATACAATATATCTCAAAGACTGGAAGAACCTCCGCTTTTCATACTAACATTTGGCAGAAAGAGAATTCCTGCTGGTGCATAACTACCCTCATGATTTTCTAATCTGCTACACATCCCTCCAATGGGAGGTGGGCCAGGTGAAGTGTATACTGATATGGACTGACAACTCAGCTCATTTTCTTATGTACTAATAAGTTACCACTTACCAAGACCAAAAGCCACTCAAGGATAAGGGTTAATGAAATTATTAGTTGGATGATAACAATATTATGCAATGTTTAAAAACAATGAATGGAATGGACAAAATTTGATTACTAAATGGATCAACAAGTATTTGTTCACATTGGACTTAAAGATGACCATTTGTAGTCTGCATGGAAGCAGTGCCATGGTAATGTGTTCCACAGATGAGAAGTTCTTGCAGGTGTAGAGTTTAATGTAATACAGGTCAAATATATGGAACTTTGTAGCTATTGTGCTATACTGGCTGACGACTAATTTTAGTAGCAGTCCCGTGTTAATGGGTTATCATGTTTGAGTCCTGTCAGATTCATAGTGCCATCTTCACTAAGAGACAATATCAGTGTTGTAACGGTCATGATTAGCATAAATACGAAACTAACATGAAGGGAAGTAATCAGATATCGACATACATCAGATGGCCTTAGACCAGCCACGTCTGGACACTGTGGATCTGTCGTCACCTGAATTTGCAAGTTGCAAATTCACATACCTGCCTGTGCCCACTTCGGATACGCAGATGATCTGTGACACCTCAACAGATTCACCTCGCCCTTTGTTCCATTGACTCATCGTAGGGTTGTCTTTGATACTCTTCACAACTTGGCACATACTGGACTCAGAGCCACAGTGAAGCTGATTTCGGCTAGATTTTTCTGGCCGAATATGAGGCGCGATATCACTGCTTGGACACGTTCCTGTGTATCTTGCCAAAAGTCATAGGTGCACAAGCATATCCGTGCACCTCTCGGAATATTCAGCACTCCAGACGCTCGGTTCAGCCATGTTCATATTGATCTGGTTGGACCATGGCCTGTCAGTCAGGGATTTACTTATCTCCTGACCTGCATAGATCGTGTTACACGGTGGCCTGAAGCCATCCCTCTAAGTGACATTTCGGCTGAATCCGTAGAGCGAGCCCTTTATATCGGGCTGGATATCGCGCTATGGAGTCCCCTCAACTATTAGCACCAACCGTGGTGAACAGTTTGAATCCCACCTTTACCAGGAACTTTCCAGGATTTTAGGGATTAAACGTATCCATACGACTAGCCATCATCCAGCTTCTAACGGGATGATAGAACGCTTCCATCGCCAATTGAAAGCCGCGCTGCGTGCTTATCCAGACCAACAGCGATGGAGCGAGTATGTACCAATTGTCCTTCTTGACTGTCGCGCTACGATAAAAGAGGACCTCGGATACTCTCCAGCCGAACTTGTCTATGGAATGCATCTATCTTTGCCGGGTCAAATGTTGACCCTGATAGATTTAACGGCAACGGACCCAGCTCTGTACACAGACAGACTGCGAGTTTATTTTAATGAGCTCCCACCGATGAACCCTAGGCAACAGACCATAAAATCTTCGGTCCCTACAGACATTGCTTCGTGGACTCATGTTTTTCTTAGAAAGGACTCTGTAAAAGTCCCTCTAACTCCACCTTACACTGGTCCTTATCGCGTACTTTCACATACTGATAAGCTATTCACCATTGATATTAGTGGCAAAAAAGAAACAGTATCAATAGATAGGGTTAAACGAGCCTTTTTAGATGCTAAAACACTAGAGCCACATATTCCCCCTACTTACACATTGCATACACCAACTCTGCCAACAGTAAAGGGAAATACAAATCCTAAAGACAATCACATCACCACCACACGCAGTGGTCGGTGAGTACATTGGCCAAAAAAGCTGTGTAAGACTCTATATATATAGAATTAGCTTTCTTGATCCTTTGTACTCTATCATACTATTTTCAGACACACACACAAAAAAAAACACTTTTTTATGGAAAATCTTAAAAACATTAAAAAAGAAAAAAAAATTTTTCTCCGTTATGTAAAGGTCATGATTGGCATAAATACGAAACTAACATAAAGGGAAATAATCAGGTATTGACTATATACGAAAGTACGTATATAAGACGGCAGTGATATCTGGACGAGCGAAGAGTAAACGTCTCTACTTCCTACCGGATCCCTGTTAAACGCAAACCACTCAGCGTATTCTTAATTTAGTATGTCCTATGTAATTTAGGATATAACAGTGGCGAACGAGGATATTTTGTTTTCTCTTAACAGAGATAAATTACCGTACTATTCAAGGATTTTTTTTTTAAAGAAAATTTGCAAGGACGGCAAAAAAAGAAAAAAAAAAAAAAAGTCGACACGTGCGAATTTTGCTACCTAAAGTAGTAAAAAGTACGGATTTCTTCGGTAAGAACTAACGGGAAAGTAAAAAAAAAATTGTACTCGAAACAATTTAAAGGTAAAGTGAACTTTATCTGTATGTTGACGAAAAAATATTTGGGAAGCACAAGCTGAATTCAAAGCCTGCAAAGAAAAAAGTACGCTTACGATTTTTTTTCTTTAAACAATTCAGTAATTATTGTTATATTTTTTTTCTCTCCCACAAGTGCAGCCGTATTTTTGTGAAAAATAATTGTTCATTGCTTTGTCTAAAGTAATTGAAACTATTTGTTGTGCGAATTTTGTAAACGTCTGAAATTATTTTGTGAAAAAGTTTACCTGGTAAAAGACTGTTGCTAAATTGTATAAACTTTGTGAAACATTTATTTTTGCAAAAATTATGTTGCTAATTTACGAAAACGCATATTGACGAACTTTTTGTGGAATTATTGTTGTAAACTTTGGAAAGATATTTTGTACTGTAATTAAGCTGAAATGGAGCAATTGGCTGAGTTGACGAAGGCGTTAACTCTAAGTATACAGCAGCAACAACAGCAACAACAACAACAGCAACAACAACAGCTACAACAACAGCTACAACAACAGCTACTGCAGCAGCAAGAATTGACACAAAAAACTTTAGAGGCACAACAAGAGCAAACAAAAATACTTCAACGCCAAATGTTAACGCAACAAAAGAATTTTGAAAAATTAATTCAAACGTCGACAGATAGGAAGAAAACTAATTTTTCTGCAGAGGGTATTTCAAATTCTTTGTCAGAATTTCACTGCTCTCCCGATACTGGCGTTACATTTCCAGCATACTATAGAAGGTACGAAACAGTTTTTACAAAAAGATGTTCGGACTGGACCGACGAAGAAAAAGTTACGCTGTTACTACAAAAACTGGGGACGGACAAAAACACCAAGTATGCTAATTTAATTTTACCCAAAAAACCGGAGGAAGTGAATTTTGAAGAGACAATTAATACTTTATCTAGAATATTTGATAAAAGAGACAGCCTTTTTCATTCTAGATATAAATGTTTAAATTTACAGAAGTCGGAATCCGAAGACTATTTAGAATATGCATGTACTGTAAATTGCTTATGTGAATCATTTAAATTAAATGAAATTTCGGCAGATTTATTTAAATGTTTAATCCTTGTACAAGGACTCACAGCTCCAAGGGACAAAGATGTCAGATCCCGGATCCTGACAATTATGGAGTCGGACCCGAATGTAACTTTACAAAAAGTAACTGAGGAGTGTCAACGTCTCATTAATATCAAAAGAGACAACACCCGCATTGAAGAAAAAAGCGTTTACAAGATACAACATGTAAAAAGGCAAAGGACCTCTAGAACATACAAGACCCAGGAACAAAAGACTCCCAGAATGTACAAGGACCAAAGTTGTGAATGCTGCGGAAGTACAAGACACATCAAAAAGATCTGCTGGTTCAGGAATAGGATATGTTACGAATGTGGATTCAAAGGCCACAAGGGAACATATTGTAACCAGAAGAAAAAACGAAGGACCGACAAAGTTAATACGCTTCGCACAAGGAAAGCGAAAAGCTGCGAAAGGTGTAAATATGTCGATATAAAGATAAATGGACATCCTGTAACATTACTCCTGGATAGTGGTGCGGACATTAGCATCATAGATGAAGATATCTGGAGAAGGATCGGTCGACCTGAACTAAGAGAAACCAGCAAGATGGCGAAGAGTGTGTGCGGCAAAAGGTTGGAATTCAAGGGAGAACTGAGGTGCAATGTGTCATTTGGTGGTCAAACACACAAGTCCAAAGTGTACGTAGTACCAGGAAGGAACACAAGTCTATTTGGAGTGGATTGGATTGTCCTGTTCAACTTATGGGAACGACCAATTAATTCTTTTTGTAATAGGTTGACCACAGAGAAATCAAACCAAATAGAAGGCTTCATGGACGATTTAAATGCAGAATTCCCAAAAGTTTTTGCCGAAAAACTTGGATACTGTGTGAAAACAAGCAAAATTTGAGGTGAAGAAAAATGCCACCCCAGTGTTCAAACCTAAAAGAAATGTACCTTTTTCATCGATGGACGCAATAGAGAAGGAGTTGGAGAGACTTCAATAATTAGACGTCATTGAAAAGGTTGACCACACGGATTGGGCAAGTCCGACGGTATATGTGAAGAAAAAGAATAACAAAATAAGAGTCTGCGCTGACTTTTCGACGGGCCTTAATGATTGTTTGCAGGACCACAATTACCCCCTTCCGTCGGCAGAAGATCTATTCTCAAAACTAAACGGAGGAAAAATTTTTTCCAAAATAGACCTCTCGGATGCATACTTGCAAATCAAAGTCAATGACGAATGTTCAAAGTACCTGTGCATTAACACGCATAAGGGTATTTTTAAACTAAAAAGACTTCCGTTCGGATTAAAGGTCGCCCCTGCTCTGTTTCAACAGGTTATGGATACGATGCTCGCAGGATTGGAATTTTCAATGGCATACCTTGACGATATCCTGATAAAGAGCAGAAATTTGCATGAACACAAGAAGCACGTCAGAGAAGTATTTAAGAGAATAGAGGAGTTTGGTTTCAGATTGAGCCCGGAGAAATGCGATTTCTTTATAGAAAGGATCAGATACCTTGGTCAAATAATCGACAAAGAGGGACGAAGACCAGATCCACAACGGGCCGAATCAATTGAAAAGATGCCTGCTCCAGACTCAGTACCGAAGCTACAATCATTTTTGGGATTGGTTCAATATTACGCGATATACATACCTAATGTGCATAATTTGAGAGCTCCTCTTAACGAGTTACTAAAAAAGGGTAGTAAATGGAGTTGGAATAAGGAATGTGAATCTGCTTTCCAAAAAATTAAGAAATGTCTACTATCAGACTTGGCATTAGCGCATTTTGATCCAGACAAGGAGTTAGTACTAGCAACGGACGCCAGTGATTTTGGAGCTGCATTACTCCATAAGTATGAGGATGGAACAACAAAAGCAATCGCTCATGCATCAAGAACTTTGGTTGCAGCTGAGAAAAACTATAGCCAGATTGAAAAGGAGGCTCTGTCGATAATATTTGGAGTCAAAAAGTATAATCGATTTCTCCATGGACGGACCTTCACATTACAAACAGACCATAAACCCTTGATTACGATATTTGGATCAAAGAAAGGCATTCCTAAGCATACCGCAAATCGACTACAGCGATGGGCTGTAACTCTCTTAAATTATCAGTTTAAGATGGAGCATGTGTCATCGAAAAAGTTAGGACACGCGGATGCACTATCAAGGTTGATTCCAAAAGGAAACGAAAGTTTCGAAGAGACAGTAATTGCTGCTCTTAAAGATGAAAGCGAATGTACAAGTTCAATGTGTAATATGATACGTGAACTTCCAATAACCCTTGAAGAGATTAAAAGAGAAGCTGAAAAAGACATTTTCATAAAGAAAATGAAAACTCAATTAGGACTGAGGGAAAAAAGTAACAAAGTAGGACAAACTACATTTTTTTCAATTTGTGAAGGTGTACTTATGTATGCTGATAGAATCGTAATTCCACAGGCATTACGAAGGAAAATATTAATGGAATTCCATACAGGTCATCCTGGCATTTCAAGAATGAAATCCTTAATTAGAGAATACGTATATTGGCCTGGTATGGACAAAGAAGTAGAAAACTGTGTCAAAGCATGCAAAGGATGTCAGTTAGCAGCCCGAGATCCGCTAGTAAAAACGACTCCATGGCCGAAAACGGACCTACCCTGGTCACGTCTACATATTGATTATGCCGGACATCTAAATGGTTTTTTCTACTTAGTTGTAGTAGATTCTTTCTCTAAATGGCCAGAGATATTTAAAACCAGACATCCAACTGCAAGGAACACTGTAAATGCACTTAACGAAATCTTTAGCCGTTTTGGTGTACCAAAAACCATAGTAAGTGACAATGGTACAGCATTTACAGGTCACGAATTTAAAGAATTCTGCAAATCGCTGAATATTCAACATATCACGACACCTGTTTACCATCCTAGGTCGAATGGGTTGGCAGAAAAATTTGTGGACACATTTAAACGGGCAATAAAGAAAAACCTGAATATGGACACAGATGAGCAAACTATACAAACATTTCTAGCAATCTACAGGGTAACCCCGAACCCAAATAATAATGTTAATTCATCCCCTGCAGAACTGATGTTTGCTAGAAAAATTAGATCTATCTTCGATAGACTTATACCTGAGAAGAAGAAAAGTTCTAAAGGAGAAAACTTGAAAGTAAAGTGCTATTCCTCAGGGGACAAAGTGTATTTTTAAAATTTTCAGAATGGAAAAAATCATTGGGTGGACGGTTTCATTATGAAAAGAATTGGGAACATGGTTTATACCATTCAAGGCCCAAGTTTTGTCTGTAAAAGACACATAAATCAAATCCGTCCCAGAATTTCGCAAAATACAGAAGAAATTCCAATGGAAACATTATGTGATACATTTGATATACCAAAGCCAGTATGTATACCTGAAACCATGAATGTATCCTCTGAACATACCATACGGAGTAGACAGAATTCCTTACTGCAGGTAACGCAGACCAGAAGGAAGAGCACCAGAAAAAGGAAAAGCATCAGGCGTTTAAGCCCTGATCCTAAAAGGAAACGGTACTAAAGCTAAAATCGGGAAGATTTCAGCTTCAGGGGAAGGTGTTGTAAAGGTCATGATTGGCGTAAATACGAAACTAACATGAAGGGAAGTAATCAGGTATTGACTATATACGAAAGTACGTATATAAGACGGCAGTGATATCTGGACGAGCGAAGAGTAAACGTCTCTACTTCCTACCGGATCCCTGTTAAACGCAAACCACTTGGCATATTCTTAATTTAGTATGTCCTATGTAATTTAGGATATAACAATTAGCAACCTTCATGTGACCCCGCTGTGAGTAACTAATCTTATCAGAGAAAATAGTGCCAACAAAACAAAACAATTAAGTCAAAATATCATAGTTTGCTGCATCATACAAATAACGTTTCGATCTTTACTTATCTGATGTGATTATATGACAAAGTGCCAGAAACCTATGAAGGATTTAGGGTAATTAAAACGCTAGTATGCATTTCAGAAACCACGATCTATAACATTCTATAACGTTCGTGACTTGCATTTTTTCACCTACAAAATGCTTAGATGAGCAAGCCCATTCTCTGGGTTCTGATTGGCACCTAGTCTATGAGTGGATAAGCTATTATAGAGCCCTTATGCTTTCAATTTGATTCTACGGTCTTATCTCAATTGAGACTTCTACAAAGACTGCTAATTATTTAACATTGTGTTAGACCATTTTAAACGTGTATTCTTAGTTCTTCTACTCAACTGTCAAAGAATTGTGCCCATTACCGTGTCTGTTGGATAGCTGATGTAATATCAAACTAAATATTATTAACTTCCTTTCTCACGATTTTTAGCTTATTTCAAGCAGGGTCAAACGTTTGAACAGTTTATGACACCTTGTCAGAAACGTTTCCTGTTTACAACATAACGCCAAATTCATCCGAGAAAATCTATTTTAACTAATATCTATACTAGCAAACATACCCACCAATATTCAACAATTTTACTTATACCTAAGACATGAGTGAGAGTGGCCTAAAACTGAGAAAGAAATTGAAAAAGGCGAGTTGAGTTCAAATCCAATCAGATCTATTACAGGATCTCTGCCAGCTCAGATGACGTGACCTGGTTTTAGCTGGTACAAAATAATCCAACCTGTGAGTCTATCGGCACAGATAAGCTATGCAATAGGTCCGACATAGAAGAGGTCCATAAGTATCAACAGGAAAAGCCAATTTAGGACTGGGGCTAATGCGAATGGTCTATGTGGTTGACTTGGGGCGATGCTTATACACATTCTTTCATTTTACAAATTTTGGTTAATAACTTTCTTAGCTAAAACTTTTGTAATTAATTTAACTTGGAAAAAAAGCAATTGTCGTCTGTTTCTTGTTAACATATGCAAAGAAAGCTGTATTAATACTACTACTTACTAGCTATAATAAGTAGTAAAAAAGAATACAATTTGCCATGTATGCACAAGTCTATAGGTTTTTCCTCCAGATGCTTGCTATTATTTACACAAATACTAATTTCTATGTTAATAAAATTATTTAAAAAAACTCTTCTTTAGTGAATATCTCTTCAAATAAAGAATCAATATTTTTGACGTTCATATAATATTTATCAATGCAAAAAGAAATCTTGCATGCCTTTCCATGGAGCCAAAAGTTTCAAATGTGCCAGGAAGCCATATTGTTTAATATTTTTTGCATTTATTTTGCAGACAATTCAAAATTTTATCAAAAGTCATATTTATTTCGAATGTTTTCATTTCTGATTTTCTCAAAGAAATGAATAATTCCAACGAAATTCAGACACCCATTGAATTGTCAAATCTTTTTATTTGCATAAATCAAACTCCATCAATAATAAATAGTGTCCGTGTTTCTTGGAACGCTGCAAATAAAATGAAACTAAAATAAATGATAATACATTGGAAATATAAAACTATGAGATCTAACCCCAACCCTAACCCTAACCCTAACTTTGCATGATTTCTAGCTATACTTTTCCTAAATTAAAAAGATCAAAATAAAAATCACAAGAAAAAAAGATGATTGAAATACAAAGTTTTTCTTTATATCTATTTGCCTCCATTTATCAAGTGTTGATTATATTCATAATACATATTATCTCAGTCAAGTGCTTTGAATTGCTTAAAGTATATTATTGAAAGTGTCATGCATTCTGTAAAAATGGTTGAAGCCATGACAAACACAAAGAAATGAAAAGGGGCAATGATCATCAATTAACCTAACGAACAATATTATTTCCAAGAAAGAAAGTGCTGAGAAATGTGTTTGCAAATGTATTTACAATAAAAGTTCAACTAAAGGTAAATGATTCAGTAGGCGATTATGCACCTTGGTATGAGTTTTGTTGAGTGTTATACACACAGGAATAAAAGTAGCCGTTCTGTTCATGATGTTGCTGGTAATTTATTGCTCCCTTGCAATTTATTTTATAGTTTTTTTTATGGAAGTCGCTCCAGACAAGGCAAGAAGCCACTTAATCAAACAAGCTAATCCTAATAATAACAAGCCGCACATGCGTGGTCCCCCT
Source organism: Sepiola atlantica (assembly GCA_963556195.1). Lineage (NCBI taxonomy): Eukaryota > Metazoa > Mollusca > Cephalopoda > Sepiida > Sepiolidae > Sepiola > Sepiola atlantica. Next base: position 50,059,165 of record OY744521.1, on the reverse strand, counting down.
CTGCATGTGACTTGATGTGGCGAGTGTAAAATGCAATAAATTTGGGAAATTTGGGGCATTTTTGACCCCCAGGGGGCGCGAACCAGAATTTTTCTGAGGTCAAGGATGCTCATTTTATATCCAGAATAATTGCCTCTACATTTTGGCCAAGTTTCAGAAAAATTGAATGGATGGATCAAACGTTATGGGAGAAAAGGGTCATTTTTTGCCATTTTGAGGGCTTTTGACCCCCTGGGGGTGCGAACCAGATATTTTCCAATGTCAGCGATAGTTATTTTCTATTAGGAACAATTGCCTCCACATTTTGGCCAAGTTTCAGAGAAATTGAATGGATGGATGAAAAGTTATGGGGCAAAAAATGTCATTTTTTGCCATTTCGGGGCCTTTTGACCCCTTGGGGGGCTAACCAAATTTTTTTTAAAAATCAGAGAATGTCACTTTCTTACCTGACAAAAGTTACAACTTCATGCAAAATTTCAGAGAAATTCAATGGATGGTTGCGGAGAAAAATCCGGACGGACGGACGGACATGCCTCAAAACATAAGTCCCCCGATTTATAAAATCGGGGGACCAAAAAATGGAGGACGGTAGAATCACTTTAAGACAAACCAAGCCTTAAAGAAACCCTACCACCAACATTCAATCCCCTGGACCCCAAACGGGCTAGCCAAAAAAGTAAGCCCTCCAAGTGGCCAATAAGAAAGGAAAGGGTTACAAAACTGGCTGACAAAAAAGTTGCTGGTGATAGTGATGATTGGGTCTTGTCTAGCATGGTGGAGTATTGCCATAGTGTTGTCATTGTTGTTGTCGCTACTAAAAAAGAACGAGTGAACGAAACAAGTTGCTTTCATGGTTGACAATACATCCTTTAGGCAGATGGAAGAAAAGGTTAGTTATGAGTTGAGCATTTTGGGGCACAAAAATGCCAGTCAAGAACGTTATAAATTCATGTGGCAGACTTCTTGGATGAAACAGATTTATTTTCTATCCAAACCAGTGTATTTTATAGACAACTTTGTAAGAAGGTTCTAGATTCGATCATTTTTTGGCACATATTCATTTGATTGGTTGATCCGTACATGGATGGTTAAAGTGTGCGTGTGTAGTTTCAGCAATTAAAAAATAAAAATAAAACAAAGATAAAAAAAAAAACAAATGATTGAAATAAAAACTTTTTTCTTCATATCTATTTGCCTTCATTTATCAAGTTTTGATTATTTCATTAAAAATATTATTCCGGTCAATTCGAGGATAAAGATTAATGAGAGGGATAGATTGGCAGTTGGATAATGAAGAATATTATGAGAGGATTGAAAATGACGAAGAGAATGAACTGTTTAATTACTTATAGGGGACAGTTTATGAGAAATATTTGTTGACATTAGATGTGAAGACGACCATGTTGTAGTCTACAGGGAAGCAATCCCATAGTAATATGCTCCGCAGACGAGAAGTTCTTGGAAAGAAAATCTGTTCATGGAAAGTCTGCTTAATGCTAGGCACACAGAGGAAGAAAGAAACGTGCTTTGCAGTTTTGGTAGGAAGATGTATTCTTGTTGTGAATGTCTTAGAAGGAGGAACCGGAGATGGGAGCTCAGTCGAGCACTAAAAATAATGATAGAGAAGAGAAAGGCTAACAACATCTCTAATGTGAGGAAGAGGGCTGTAGAGAATACGAGAAATCATCCCTCACTAGATTGCAAAGTCAATTTTTAACTCTGTCAAGGCCAGAAAGAGTTCTCTGATGTTGCATCAGTACTTTATCTTAGGGCATATCTAACTCGTATATAAGTAAAGGATTTCACCAGGAGTCAGGTACTTTCTAGTGGGATAGAATGATTTAACTATTATTCCAACAACCTTAGCAACAGATGTGATATAAGTCTTCCATTTTTGATCTGACATTTTGAGTTACTTAATGTATATTATTGAAAGCGAACCAGACTAAAATATGTGCTGCCAATTTATTCTATTTGAGCAATTTTATGCATAATAAGAATGTAAATTCGTATGAATCAGCACGATATGACCTTTTTGTTGGGATTGGTTTCCCCAGTTCTTTCTAGAATCAGGAAAGGCCCTGCAAAGATTGCCAACATCTATAAATGAAAACAGAAAATTACAAAGAGAAAGATAAGAATCGTACAAGATTCAAACCTGTGCTTCCAGAAAGAGAGACCACCTGTCGTGGGTGTCATCTTAACCACTTGGCCTCAATGATGATCCACCCCTCATTAAAGTACTGTAATTGAATAAAAGAGTAATATATATATATATTGTGTATATTTAGGCAGCATTCTTTCATTTAAGCAAACATTGTTAAACATAACAGAATTCCACTGCTTGATTATACCTTCTTTTTTTTTTCAATTTTTTTAATGATCTTTTTTGTGTTAAAATCAAAACACAAATAATGTATGTCCCATATGTATCACTAACGTTTTCGATTCTTCGTCAGATCATCTTCAGGTGACTATAGATCAAATTTAATGCAAATCTGAAGATGGCTCGATGGAAAATCGAAAACGTCAGTGATACATATGGAACATACATTCAGTTTTTTGGTTTAGGCTCAAAAAAGATCACAAGAAAAAATAAAAAAATAAAAAAGGTATTATTAAGCAGAGGAATTCTGTTATGTTTAACAATGTTTGCTTATATATATATATATATATATATATATATATATATATATATATATATATATATATATAGCATAATATAAAATGAAATAATAAAATAAGGTGCAAATCAAATGTTATTAGAATTCAAAGTTCAGGTAAAGTATCTTAAAGTCCTTAACTCATGAGTTTTCAAAGATAATTCTTCTCCTCAGAGGACCATTACCGCAGTGCCACTAATTAAAAGATATTTGTTGCCTCTTATATCTTTTGTTGGATTAACTTTATATATATATATATATATATATATATATATATATATATATGAGAGAAAGAGAGAGATAAAAAATAGAAGAATATCTGTCCCAGAGCCGGGTAAAATTAATACCCGTAAGAGAACAGTTTTGCACCACTTTTATGTCTCCTTACAAAGTTTAAAATCAAGATATAATGATACTAAACCTTATGTCGAGAATCAATTTTGATCAAAGTCTATTACATGATTTTGATTCTATTTCTAGAATTCTGTTATTTCTAGAATTCTGTTAATTCTAGAATAGTAGAGGTGTTTTCCAAAATTCATAATAATCGGTTAATTAATTTAAGAGTGCATCTTGTACATACAAATATATAAACATATACACTAAACTAAACTTTATATAAATAGAGATATCAAGATAAGAACGTAAACTCGTTCTTTTATAATCAGGGCCTTACATGGTAGACCATGCGATGCTTGCTAATATCCATAGTGAAAGTGGTGTTATTGAACCGGCAAGATTTGAACTTGACACATCCTGGTCGGCAGTCCACGTTGATACCCATTTCACCACCGCCACCTCCCTGGTGAATAATGAGAAAATCAATTGTGTAATTAAATCAAGCAAAAATAAATTTTTAATATTAGAATTTTTATTGTTTATCAGGAAAAAGAGCCAGATTTTCTGTCAATGACAGGATGAAATATAGAAATGAAGAATCTCATAAGAATTATTAATTTACTGGATAAGACTGTATCACAATTTCTGTTAATGTGTTGAGAGTCGTGTGCTTAGATCACTGGTGATAGGGAAATAAAAATATAGACTGACATAAGTGGCTCTCTATCCAACTAAAACCATTTTACGTACTTTGCTATTATTATCTATATATTAATACGCTAAGGCAAACTTTTCAGAGCAAGGGCCACATTAAAAAAAAAATTTTTTTACTGGGCCGCATAGTAGATTTTCCAGTATAAATGATATCTGAAATAACCGAAATATATGGATTGCAAAGCAAAAATGCAATCATTTTTCATTTACTAGCATTTTGAAGGGCCGCATGAATTACATTGCCGGGCCGCATGCGCCCCGCGGACCATAGTTTGCCCACCTCTGCGCTAAGGTGTATGTACGTGTGTCACGCTCCTAAAGATATTCAATAAATAAACAAGAAATAAATTGAACGGAGAGACTTGGATAGAAACCGTAGCATCTGGACGAAAATCGTCGACTTCAGCACTGAGCTAAAGAAATGGAGGTGTTAAATAGATCAAAATTAACTTATTTAAACCATTAACTGACCCCGCTCGCTACTGTTGCTTCAGCGTGGAAGGAGGAGGGCATTGTGGAATGCGGAGGAGACGCGGAAACGCTTACCAAATGGGCTTACGATATTAATTTTTTTTTTTTTTTAATATTTAAATTTCTTCTTCTTCTTCTTCTTCTTCTTCTTCTTCTTCTTCTTATTATTATTATTATTATTATTATTATTATTATTATTATTATTATTATTATTATTATTATTTATATATTAATACGATATAGTGTGTGTTATTTATTTCGTGTATCACGATCTGACACTCCTATTTAAGATTTGCCCCTGACAACGGGGGGGGGGGTTTAAGGAGAGGGGAGGGAGGGTGCGAATTAGAGGGGAGTCGCGATCGATGGTGACTGCTGAAGAGACAGCTTTTGCCCCGGCAACCAAGTAATATAAATATATATACTTCCATCCCGTCACGCAAAATTTTGGTAAGTAAAATATGTGCATATTTCTACCCACCGGATAATATTATTAGCAGTAAATTATACAGATTGATGTAGAAAACACTGTGGAATTTCCACAGGGCCCCGCTGGTTATTAGTAATATTACAAAGTAGGCTTTATTTAATTCATATATTTACATTTATGCTACAGCGTTACTCCACAAATATGCCACCCATAAAATCGTGAATAAAATTCACAATACTTTCTGCAATCAAACAATATTTGGTACAAATCAACTTCACTCTATGTCTGACCTATCCACCAAATTTCAGTTATGAATGTTCAACAGTCTTTGTTTTATCGACGAGCACACCTGGATACAATATACAAAATTGTTAATAACTCTGACACACTCCTCTCTTGACCGGCCCAGGTTTTGACTATGACGACTTTCTTAAGCTAGAAATCATTATAATCATTTATATATGAAAAATTAAATTCCTAACGTAATTTTATTATTTTTTATAAATATTTTAGTAATATATCTAGATAAATAGTGAATATGAACACTGGCGAAGCATAATTTTTTGTCGTCATTTTTAATGGAAAATTTACACTAGAATAAAAATTGTGAAGAGTTCAATGTCTATTAAATCATCAATTGTTCAAAACAAGTAGTTTTATATAAAATAATTATTTTATTATTCCTTCCTTAAACCATGTAAAACCATGATTTAATGAAGAAATGATAAAATAAAATGATTCTCTTATATAAAATAATGTTCTTATATAAAACCTCTTGTTTTGAACAATTGAGGATTTAATAAACATTGTACTCTTAACAATTTATTTCATATCTTTATTTTCCTTTTCCCAATATATATATATATATATATATATATATATATATATATATATATATATATATATATATATATATATATATATATAGATAGATAGATAGATAGATAGATAGATAAAGTGAAAGAATAAAATAAGGTGCGAATCAAATTTTATTACAATTCAATGTTCATCCGGATGTTCACTAATTAAAGATATTAGTTGCCTCATATCTTTTGTTGTATTAACCTTATATATATATATATATATATATATATTAATGTTCATACCGATGTTGTTCTGATCTTCTGTAATATAAATATTAATGTATATATATATATATACCTTTACATTTTTGTTAGTTTTTCTTCAATCAAATTCAACATAATATTCAAAAAGGCCTATAAACTAACGATTAAAATAAAATAAAAATTTTAGTTCTAAAAAATATAAATATAAAAGTTCTCAGAGCTTACAAAAAATCAAAGGACAGTTGTAAAAATGTGTGATAAATATGATGTGATTTGTTTCTTTCTTTGTTATGATAATCAAAGCGTTTATTCAACTCGTGTGTCTCTTTCAATTTCAGCCATGATTAAAGACCTTGAAATTTAAATAGAATGTACAAAAAAAGGAATCAATTCTATAAATTCCTCTTTTGCTAAAAAAAAAGCCCTGAGCTTTCCTCTTTCTTTGTTCCAAGAAAAATGTCACTGTTTACTTTGTCTTCCTCTCAAAATATCAATTGAATTGAGCAAACTTCAAGGTCTTCGTTAATGTCTTGTACAACATCGACTGCCTGATTTCTGAAAAGAAAATCTGGCGTGAAGAGTGAATCGAAATGGAAAACGAAATCAAAATATGAATCTCAATAATGGTCCATTAATATAAAAAGCTGCACCCATTCAATCTATGTATTTAGTGATGAAAACGTGACAGACCGGCGAAAATTATATTTCAAACTTAAGCATGACAGACCGGCGAAAATTATATTTCAAACTTAAGCATGACAGACCGGCGAAAATTATATTTCAAACTTATGTTTAACAGTTTGACGAAAATTATATTTCAAACTTATGTATGACAGTTTGACGAAAATTATATTTCAAACTTAAGTGTGACAGACTAACGGATATTTTAAGCATGACAGACCAATAAAATGGCATGAAAGACAGACAAAATGCTATTTTAAACGTAAGTGTAATAAAACTTAATTGTGACAGACCATCGCAAATTCTATTTTAAAATTAAGCATGATAGGCCAAAATTCTATTTGAAACTTAAGTGTCACAGATCAACGAAAATTCTATTTCGAACTTAAGCATGGTAGACCAAATAAAAGTCCTATTTCAAACGTAAGCATGACAGACCGGCGAAAATGCTATTTTAAACTTAAGCGTAACAGAACAACAAAATACTATTTCAAACTTAAACATGACAGACCAATAAGAATTATATTTTAAACTTATGTGTGACACAACGATGCAAATGTTATTTCAAGATTAAACGTCACAAGCCAATAAAGATTTTGTTTCAAATTTAAGTATGACAGACCAACGAAAATGTTATTACAAACTTAAGCATAATAAAGCAACAGAAATGCTGCTTCAAACTTAATTGTGGCAGACCCAGGGAAATTATATTTTAAAATTACATGTGAAAACGCAATGAAAATGTTATTTCAAACTTAATCATCACGGACCAAGGAAGATTTGGTTTCAACTTTAAATATGACAGACAAACAAAAATTCTGTTTCAAACTCAAGCATGGTAAACAAAATAAAAATGCTATTTCAAACTTAAGCATGACAGACCGACAAAAAATGCTGTTTTAAACTTAAGCATAACATGACAACAAAAATGTGATAGGGTGACAGAAATTGTTTTTCAAAGTTAAGTATGACATACTAAAAGAAAATGTCATTTAAACTTACACGTGACAGATGGACGGACATTTCTTACAGAAATGCTTGAATGCATCTAAAATAAGGTGCATCTATTAAACCTGTGCATTTAGCAATGAAAATGCGATTTAAAACTGAAGTGTGAACAAATCTCTCAGAGAGATGTGACAACGCATCTCAAAAATATGGCTTCAAGAATTAATTGAATGAGGAAAAGAAATGAAAATGTAAATCGCAATGATGATCCATTAATATAAAACGCTAAAATATTTGGGATTATTTAGATTATTCTGACTAGTGTTCTCACTTGGATGTTATTCTCACAACGTTCCGGCTGATATAACCTTCGATCTTCTTCAGGTGTGTCTTGTCGAACTCGGGAATATTTATACCAAACTCAGGAATCTGTATATCGAAGAATATAATTATGAATTACTTAAAATTTCTATCAGTCATGGCTGACGGCATGAGAACCATCTACTCCTGTGATTAAATAAAGGGTTCAAATTTTCAAGTTCAACATAAAGATTCCCGAGTTCGACAAGACACACCTGAAAAAGGTTTGAGGTTACATCGGCCAAAACGTTGTGAAAATAACATCCAGTAGTCTGAATAATTCAAATAATACAAACTATCAATCTTCATCTTAAAAATTCTGAAACATTAAAATATTCTTTCAACTTAATCAAACTGGATTTTTCAATCATTTCTTTGCCAATCAATATGTTCAGCAAAGAAATATGGAGGTACATTCTTTGCATAATAAGTACTGGTACATGTTAGAGAATTTGCAATCTGAGTCAAATCCCATTGGATACATTGCATTCATTTACTCACTAATACAATTAGGAAAGATATGTGTTATATTGCGTGGGAAATTTGCCAATTCCCACAGATTGCCCATCGCCTTCTTACTCAACAGAAACAGCTGTTTGTCTCGTTGATAAGTTGTAAGTAGATGCTCAGTGAATGGGGACGTCTTTTAGCAGTGGTGATTTTTTTTCTTTTCTCCTTGTGACTGAACTAAAGAGGAACAGTTAAAAAGAACAACAAATAACTCCATTATTTTCTCTGGAATCTGGTTTATTTTTTACAGCAATTTTACATCTTGATGAACTGTATCTTTCCCTTCAAACCCCAGTAGAAGTGGTGGAAGTCTTGAAAACAGCATCTGTTCACTTTGACGGCAAATTCACAAAACGCAGAACTGATTTCACTTCTCTGCCATGTATTTCTTCCCATAATGAAATTTCTCATACACGTCAGCCTCACTTCTAACTTGACCTCTAATGAACATTTTCGAATTTTTAACGCTATTTTTACACGTCCAGACTCAATATCGCTACATATGTACTCACAACCTATCTTCCCAAGTACATGTTAGATAGAAGCTTGTATTTAAGATATCATTTGAAATGAACCATTAAGAATATTATTGTGCTGTGACATCTAATAGAAGAAAAGGTTTGATATGTCATAAAACAGATAAACCAAACCAAAATAATGAATAGTGTGTTGTCCGGAAAGTTCTGCCCATTTTTGAAGGATAGAAATAAAACAAATTTATTTGCATTGCAATGACTTTCACAAAGTGTTCATTAACGCTACTATTTGAAAGCGCCTAAATCTCAGCAAGATCTCTCGTCATGATGTTTGGGGTTGTCTCAACATTCCCCCTTCAAAACATCGCCGTTCAATTCTAAAGATATTTTAGTTGAAATCCCTGCATCTGAATTTTGAAAACCATCATAAAACTTGATTCAACTACAGCACCTTCAGAAATGTTTTGGAATTTTTTAGATGAGGATTAATAATTGGCATTATTTATATTATTTGGACTACTGTTCTCATCTTGGTTATTCTTGTCACAATGTTCCGGCTGATGTAACCTCCGACTTACTTCAGATGCATCTTTTCCAACTTAGGAACCTTTATGACAAACTTGGGAACCGATACATAATTTCAAACTGAATCCTTCATTCAATACATTGCTGTAGATTGTTTTCATTCCGTCAGCCATGACCGGATAGAAGTATTAAGTGATTTATAATTTATTCTTAGTTAGTATCGCCTGTAGTGAGAATTGAACCGTCAACCTCCATAAAACTGTCATTTAGAACTGATTGTTACTCTGTATGGATTCCCAATTTTGATTTTTGATTAGAAAGTTCCCACGTTCAAAAAGATGCATCTGAAGAAGTTCGGGGGTTACATTTTCCGAAACGGTGTCAATATAAGATGAGAATGCTAATCTAAATAATACAAATTATCAATCCTCATCTCAAAAATTCCCAAACAATAAATATATTCTTCAATATACTTATAATTCCAGAGTGTCTGTGATAGTACACATTAAGCCAGTAATACCCTCCCCAGGACTTAATATTGATAATAATAATAACATCATCATCATCATCATCATCATGATGATGATGATGATGATGATGATGATGATGATGATGATGATGATGATGATGATGATGATGATGATGATGATGAGGAGGAGGAGGAGGAGGAGGAGGAGGAGGAGGAGGAGTTATCGAATAATAAGTATACATAGACAATTCATAAGTTTTTTCTGAAGCTTATTGAGAAGTGTTTTATCGTTATGAGATAATCAACTTCAACCCTGGCATAGACATTTTCAGAGACTATTCGACAGAGAGAACCCAATAGAAAAAAGCATTATTCATACGATTCTTTATATTTGCAATTTAAAAGAGGAAGTGACATTATCTCGACTGCGCATAGGTCAACTCGTATCTCACTCATTCATATATTAAAGAAGCAATATGCAGAACATTGCAAGCTGCACTCCTTCAGTGAAACACATCGAGACTGAAAGGTAAAACAAACAAATAAATAAAAAATCTATGCATTTAGCAGCGAAAATGCTTTTTCAAACTGAAACGTAAACGACTACAGAAAATCGCATTTTTAAAATAACTTTAAAATTCGATCGATCCAACCCCAAAATACAGCTTTTCTTTTTTTTTTTATCATAATTTATTTTTTTAAAAAACTCCTAAGAATGACAAACACCCACCAACAAAAAAACAGCTTCTAATGTAATAATATTTAGATGCAGGTATCTAAAGATAGGGTCAGTATGGTAAATTTCCACGTGAGGTTAAAAATTAGGTAGATTGGAATTTTCCAATTAGAATTCTGTAAGGATACATGTCCTGGCAGTGACGTTACAGAGACAGGAAGCCACTAAGCTGACGTGGTGAATGAGCAGGGGAGATCTTTCTCTTTCAACTGAACCAGCAAAGAGAGAGAGAGAGAGCAGTGTGTTTCGATAGATGCTGCCCCCCTTTGGGGGAAGGGGTTGGGTGTTTATGTGTATACATGTATGCTATGAAAAAAAGAGATGCTATGAAAAAAAGAGAAACAAAAAGATGTTTTACCCTAGTTGCATTTGTCAATGTTTTTTTTATTTATTAATAACGTTTATGAAAGTTGTTATTGAGAAGAAGACAACGACAGAGAAAAGACTATAGACATTCAATAAGCTGATTCTGCCAATGAAAATGGATGCACTGTAGGGATTCAAAAACACCCTGCACTTCTACACTAATAGGACGTACCTAAAAATATCAAATACATCTATGGAATAACAAAACATGTGGCATTAAATAAGCTACAACGGTTGCTATGGTATTAAGCAAAGTCACCTGATCAAAATATTTGCAATGTGTTTATTACATAAACATAAACCTAAGGAGAAATGTATTCATTTTTCAACATATGCAAATAAAATCAATAAAGATGGAGAGTCTGGAAAACAAAAAAGTTATATTTTACTCTAGAGTCAGAGTGTAACGGGAGGTATAATACTGATGAATATGAATGTGGTCATTTAGAACAGTGGTCACCAACCTTTTGAATTTCATGGACCACTAAATGAATAATTTAAAATTTAATGGACCACGAATATGAATTTAGTAACAAAAGATAAATATGTAGAATTTGGTATATTCAAACTACTGTTCTCATCTTGGGTGTTTTTATCACAACGTTTCGGCCGATGTAACCTCTGACCTTCTTCAGGTGTACCTTGTCGAACTCGGGAATCTGAACGGAAGTCTACTCATGTTTATTTCGAGATTACATAAAGTCTTGAACACGTTTTGTTGCTCGTCATTTTTTAATCAGAAGCTTCATAAAAATGGAAATAATGTCCCAATTTTTCAGAGTATCATCAAAAATTGGGTGCAGACCACCAGTTGGTGACCACTGGTTTAGAATACCATAACTCTTATTAGCAATAAAAGAGTGTAAGTGACAAACTAACAAATGGAGATAAAGGGTGGAGTTTTTCTTCTGCTTCTTTACATATCACACAGTGAAAGATCGCTTAGTTATGCTTAGAGTGAAAGTTTACCATTATGCCTCCAGGTGTCGTCTGCTGGACTGCTATTGGATTGCCAATCGGCTCAAAGCATCATTTATTGAACTGCTACTAGACAACTAGTCAGCTTGAACCGTTTGTCTGCTGGGCTGATAATGGATGGCTAGTTAGTGTAAGACATCATCTTGTAGAATAGATTGCTAGTTGCCTCAATGAAGTGTCTGCTGATGTACATGCATACATATTCGATTAGTATGTTTTTTTTCCACTTCAAATGTGGGTTACACGTTGACCATGGCAGCACGAAGTGAATCTCTTCATGAATTCCCATTATCAGAGAATAATTCACTCATAACTATCATAGTGAAAATTTAAACAGGGTTTTACAGCCTTTCCTAACGCCAACCTGTTGCAGATCAGAGGGTGTCGGTTTTATCAAGACACAACCTTTAAGTGAGTTACCAGCCAAGGTCAACAGTCCTCACTCGGCCAATGCGTTTTTCTCTCTGATGTCACCTCATACTTGAATCCTGCATCTTTAAATTCCTTTCTGATTTTTAGAATCTACCATTCTCTTGCTGACTCGGAGGAAGTCTGAAATCTCCTTACTTGTCCAGTTGGTGAGAGGCAACACTAGGAACAGGTGGCTGTGAAGACGGTCTTCTCATATTAAAGTAAATGGGTAGTGTAACTTAGTTACTTATTCCTTTAGCATATTAATTGTTCATATTAAAGAGAATAACTAGTGTAACTTACTTATTCCTTTAGCGTGTCTTTCTCACATCAGATGTGGGTTGCATGTTGGCCATTATGGTGGGACAAAGTTGATTTCTCTAAGAAAGATTTATTCAGAACAGTGATAATGAGAATTAAAGCAGGCTTTTACAGTTGGATGTCCTTCCTAACACCAACCTGCTACAGATCAGGGGTCTGTGTTTTATAGACACAACCTCTAAGTCAGTTCCCAGCCAAGATCAGCAGTCCTCACTCAACCGAGTCAGCCAGTTTGGTTTTTAGGTGCTTAAGATCTGCCCAAGTTCATTGTTTTACAACAGGCACCTAGTGCATTTCATGGAGACATGTCTAACTAGGACGAGTCTGACACCACCTTCTAGAATGACCTGGCAGTTGGTTCAAGACTACTTATTGGTTATTCACAGCTGGCCATCTGAAACCTCAATCAGCCATTGGGGAACCCGGTGGATGTAAGATGGTAATTAAGACCAGGATTTGATTTGGGAGAGTAAAAATATCAGTTTTTAGAGTGGTGGTGATCTCAGCTGTTGATATTTTTATGTTTCGCTTTGCATTCTGATTGGTCCTAACGGATTTTGTGGCCATAGTGGTTGAACAGAGCAAGAACAAATGTATATTTCTTTCAATCATATGAACGTTGGCTGTTCAGGTGAACACTTCTGTTTTGGTAAATAGTTCCAATATCAATGAGATACAAGAGAACTATCATGCTATTTAACAAAAATGAAATTACCTGCTTTTGTGACTAGCAAAGAGTTTAAATCAAATTCCAGTGAACAGAAAGCTTGTAAAAATTGGCAAATATTATTGTTAATATAAATCAGTAATTAGCCAAATCAGTTGTTGCATATTTTTTTAATGCAAATCGCTCCAGACATGGGATAAAGCCACTTGATGTAAGGAGCTGAAAAAAAATAGTACTTCAAGGTCAAAAACTAGCCAATGATAAGTGTTAGATGGATAGATTCTGACCCAGAAAACAGCAATTATTCCCCCTTTGTCAGAAACATCGCTCATGGAGTGTAAGGACTGAAGGACAAAATAAGAGAAGCGAAAGTTACAAGGCTGCCGAAAATAAACCGAAAGTTCACTTTCTACTTTCCTTATTTATGGGTGATCCCCCCACCACCACCACCAAAAAATACCACCCATGAAATCGTCAAGAAAATTCACAATCTTTTCTGCAGTCCAACCATGTTTGATATAAATATAGACTCCAGTCTATGCCTCACTTGTCCACCAAGTTTCAGTCATGGATATCCAACAGTCTTTATTTTATTGCCATTCAATAATATGAGGGAAGCTTTGGTGATTGTCTCATGAATAGGTGTGATTCTGAATGGGCTTCAGATTTACCGGACCATAACCTTCCAGATTTTTATATGTAGGTTTATCTAAAAGATAATGCCTATCAAGACAATCCATAGACTATTCCTGAGGGCCATCACAGCCAAAATCAAGACACCACCAAGAGAGGAGTGTGTCAGAATTATTGACAATTTTATACGTCATATTCATGTGTGATTATTGTCCTAGAAACAATTATCCGAGCCATCTCACCAACCCTGGCCCTGACAGTTGAACAAAATCCACATCCCCATTAAGGACTATACAACACAATGCATCAAAAGTTCCTTTTCTTCTTCAATTACTTCTTTTTCTTTTTAAAGCATATTAAAGAGAGCTGTCATGCTATTATCTACTGTGTACGTTTGCGAGAAAGCAAAGAATTAAGACCATTTTTATTAGAGAAAATCGGATTATCGATACAATTTTCGTACCGATTCCTTTTTCATGATCGTTAGGTCTTTAATCCAATCATCTCAAACTATTTTTTTGAAGAGACTTTTTCTCATGTTTTTTGTGTCTTCGGTGTGTCCACATCCAGTAGGGTCATATTGATGTGTAGCCTGAAGCAGAAAGAGATCTGATTTGAGCAGACTATCACACATTTTTTAAAAACTTTTATTCACCCCAAACGAGACATCTTGCCACTAAAGTGTAAGAGGCTACTGTGATAGAGTCTACATTTATAGGGGGAAACCTTGGTAGGGATTTGAGCAACAAGATGTTTGTTCACATTACATTTAAATTTCTGCATGTTGTTAGAGTTGGGGAAACCGAGAGCAAGAAGGGAATTCCAAAGGCAAGCAGTTTTAGGAAAGAAGCTCAGAGTAGAACATCTTCTGGGATCTAGAGACCTCTACATTGAAGGGGTGAAATTTTGCTGCTAGTCGGGTGGTCCGGGAGTATTTTCGTTTAGGGGGTACAAGTGCAGTAAGTTCATCAAAGCATATTCCATGGAAGTACTTTTAAAATAAGCACAGGGAGCAACACTGTGGCGATGAGACAGGAGCTGGAACTTTACAGATAGTGTTAGACATATTAGGTCAGAAATTTTTGAGGGAGAGAGAAGGGCTAGTGGTTGATGCACCAGTAGTAATACAGAGAAAAAATGGAAGTTATGTACAATTTAAAATTGAGTTTATTCACAATCACGGCTGTGCATTAATGCAATCTTAAAACTCAAAGCTATGATCATGTTTTTTGCTAGATGCATTTTTGTTTTAAATGTCTAATCTTTTTTATTACTTTTTCAAGCAACTATCTTTTATTGGTATTAATATTCATAGGAAGTTTATTGCTTAGACAAAGCTTGGATAAAGCAAGTAAATAGACATAAAATAAACAGATTTATTTTACATTTGAATATTTTAGTGTAAGTTGCACATGAGAATACAAGGTTATGTAAAAAAATGTTTGTACAGAAGAGGCTCTCGTTGAGACGCTTACTGTGAATCTAAACCTCCACCAAGGCTACGAAGATTGTGCAATATAACGCATACGTAGAGCGCTCAGAACCAGAAACCTTTATCAGACTGAGGCAGGTGCAAACATTAAATACAATGAATAATTAAACAATATCAGATTGACCTTTGGACGCAGTTTGAAAATGACCTCATGGAGTGCAAGAAGAAAACAGGAAGATAAAAGTCATCATGCAACTGGAATTGTAGAAATATTTAGTTGTAGGTGTGTTCAAAACAGAATTTTCCACGTCAGATAAGTTTAAGAAAAAAATAATTTTCCATTAGAGGTTAAGTTAGAGGTTAGAGCTACGTGTCAGGATATGACGTCATGGGCAGGTGACATGTAGCGAAGAAGATAACAAAATCTTTCTCTTTAGCTGGCAAGCTGATTAGATGCGGATATCATTTTTCAAACCGAAGAAGCTGATGTAATATGTAACTTATGATATGTAACTTATGATATATAACTTATGAAATGTAACTTAGCTTATGTAATATGTAACTTATGATATATAACTTATGATATGTAACTTATGATATGTAACTTATCTTATGTAATATGTAACTTATGATATGTAACTTATGATATGTAACTTATCTTATGTAATATGTAACTTATGATATGTAACTTATGATATGTAACTTAGCTTATGTAATATGTAACTTTTCAGTGTCGTAAAAGAATAAAGCAACAAAAGAATTTGACATCATGGTATGTATTATTTGAATTATTTGGACTAATGTTCTCATCTTGGATGTTATTTTCACAACGTTTCGGCTGATGTAACCTTCAACTTTCTTCAGGTGCATCTTGTTAACAGTCGTCATAGTCATAGTCATAGTAAAGATATAGCAACAAAAGTTTATCTCTCTTCCTCTTTCCCTTGGTTCTGTATGTTATTCTCACAACGTTTCGGCCGATGTAACCTCCAACCTTCTTCAGGTGCATCTTGTTAACAGTCGTCATCATAGTCATAGTAAAGATATAGCAACAAAAGTTTATCTCTCTTCCTCTTTCCCTTGGTTCTGTATGTTATTCTCACAACGTTTCGGCTGATGTAACCTCCAACCTTCTTCAGGTGCATCTTGTTAACAGTCGTCGTCATAGTCATAGTAAAGATATAGCAACAAAAGTTTATCTCTCTTCCTCTTTCCCTTGGTTCTGTATGTTATTCTCACAACGTTTCGGCCGATGTAACCTCCAACCTTCTTCAGGTGCATCTTGTTAACAGTCGTCGTCATAGTCATAGTAAAGATATAGCAACAAAAGTTTATCTCTCTTCCTCTTTCCCTTGGTTCTGTATGTTATTCTTACAACGTTTCGGCCGATTTAACCTCCAACCTTCTTCAGGTGCATCTTGTTAACAGTCGTCGTCATAGTCATAGTAAAGATATAGCAACAAAAGTTTATCTCTCTTCCTCTTTCCCTTGGTTCTGTATGTTATTCTCACAACGTTTCGGCCGATGTAACCTCCAACCTTCTTCAGGTGCATCTTGTTAACAGTCGTCGTCATAGTCATAGTAAAGATATAGCAACAAAAGTTTATCTCTCTTCCTCTTTCCCTTGGTTCTGTATGTTATTCTCACAACGTTTCGGCCGATGTAACCTCCAACCTTCTTCAGGTGCATCTTGTTAACAGTCGTCGTCATAGTCATAGTAAAGATATAGCAACAAAAGTTTATCTCTCTTCCTCTTTCCCTTGGTTCTGTATGTTATTCTTACAACGTTTCGGCCGATTTAACCTCCAACCTTCTTCAGGTGCATCTTGTTAACAGTCGTCGTCATAGTCATAGTAAAGATATAGCAACAAAAGTTTATCTCTCTTCCTCTTTCCCTTGGTTCTGTATGTTATTCTCACAACGTTTCGGCCGATGTAACCTCCAACCTTCTTCAGGTGCATCTTGTTAACAGTCGTCGTCATAGTCATAGTAAAGATATAGCAACAAAAATTTATCTCTCTTCCTCTTTCCCTTGGTTCTGTATGTTATTCTCACAACGTTTCGGCCGATGTAACCTCCAACTTTCTTCAGGTGCATCTTGTTAACAGTCGTCATCATAGTCATAGTCATAGTAAAGATATAGCAACAAAAGTTTATCTCTCTTCCTCTTTCCCTTGGTTCTGTATGTTATTCTCACAACGTTTCAGCCGATGTAACCTCCAACCTTCTTCAGGTGCATCTTGTTAACAGTCGTCGTCATAGTCATAGTAAAGATATAGCAAAAAAGTTTCTCTCTCTTCCTCTTTCCCTTGGTTCTGTATGTTATTCTCACAACGTTCTGGTCAATGTAACTCCCGCCCTTCTTCAGATGTGTCTTATCAAACTCGAGATTCTTTTTGTCGAACTCTGAAATCTGTATGGAATTTCGAACAAAACCCTTTATTTAATCCACAGAGTGTAGCTTGCTCTTGTTCTGTCAGCCATGACTGGGTAGAAATCTTAAATAATTTGTTTGTCCCCTAAAAGATAAACGTGCTAAGTAACATTCTTCTGGAGGTTAAAGGGTCAATCCTCAGTATTGGTGATACTAAGAATAAAATCTTTTTTCTTCCATTCTCATAGCTATGTCACAAACCAACAAAGATAAATTTAAAGATGTGATAAAAAGATATCATTTTATTTCTGGAATACGGAGTCTGAGTGATTCGCTCACCCGACACAGAGATCACGTATTCCTCTAGCCAACACAGACCAATGAAGATATATTATAAGGAGCCAATAAAAAGAAATAAGTTTATTTTTGTAATATTCTTTTCTGCACAGCATTCTAATGCACTTGGCATCTCTAAACTCTTATTTGCAGTGACTGTCTACTCCTATTGTCTGTATCTTCTTCCACTTCCTCCTTTTAAAAGGTGATGCTGAGGTTGTGCATAGGAGATCGAGTGGGAATTTTGCTATTTTTCTTCTGTTCTCATCTCTATGCTGGGATATTGCAACTCTGAAATGGTTCTTTTCATGGCACTCTTTGCAGGATTTGCCATATACAGAGCTGTAATTTTTGTAACTGGACTATCTCTCTCTCTCTCTCTCTCTCTCTCTCTCTCTATATATATATATATATATATATATATATATATATATATATATATATATATATATATGTGATTTTATGAAGGCTTACCAAAGCATTCCCTTCAGGACACCAATGATCACCATTAAAGATATTTTTTCTTACAAATATTATTTATTCAAATTAAATGTCATAAAATCACATATAAATGCTCTGTACTCTGTAATCGAGTATCATCGAGCTTGTTTTTATTGGAACAACCCCGGTCTTCACTGAATGATCTATTTTATAAGTGAAAAATCTAAATATATATATATATATATATATATATATATATATATATATATATATATATATATATTCCTTTTTCTTTTCTGTCTCTTTCTGAATAAAGCATTTTGTCTTCAGCAGTCTTAGAGACGAAACTGCCCTCAACCAAAACCCACCTCTTTTATACCTTCACACTCTCGACTGAGAAACTGGAATCTCATGCTTAAATCAGACTCATTTTGACCGATGGCACATGCACTGTGTCATTACATTTTAGCTTTGTGGATGTTTGCCTCGCAAGTTTATCATATCCACAAACACATATACAGACAATTTGCCTCTTCTTGCTTCAGTGAGGTACGTTTCTGCCACAAGGAAATATTTTTATCATCTGATTATGTGCATGTAACTATAGAAATGACATTCCTTATTTGAGACGTTCTTCTTTGTATCATATACTTTCAACAATTACGCTTCTTCTTCTCTCATGCACTGACTCAGGACATAGGCTTTCTCTACTACCTTGCAAATGTTGATGCATCGTTGCAAGGTTATCCATTGCCTTTTGAATATGTTCTGTCTGGTGTTGTGTTCCGTATACCAATGATAATCTGATCTCTCATAAGTAAAACTTACTCCAGCCACTCCTAACTGTTGAAATCACTCTAGTACTTGCTCCTCTCTG
>OY744521.1:50017440-50034940 GCA_963556195.1 Sepiola atlantica | reverse complement strand
CATCCACCCCAAAATATTCTACTTGTTTTAGGCAATCGCGTGTGAACACCCTGAAAAACTTTACGGAAAGATGAAAAGAAAAAAAAGTATTATTTTGGAATTTAAAGTGGGAGAAATTTTTAAATATAAATTTGATGTAAAATGATCCCCATTTTTAGGGCCAGTTTTATGGCAGTTAACTAAAAAAAATTTCTATGGGAGTTTAATCTGCTGCGTTTTTTTTATTTTGGGGAGGGGGGGGTAGTTACTTTTTTAGGCGATTACATGTTTTATGACCTTGCCACTCGGACTTAGAGTTAGTAGTAAAAACATTTGGTAAGTTCGCTAAAAAGATGAAAATGGCCTTGAAATTGGGAACATAATACGTTTGATATATATATATTTATATACAACTGATCCCCCACTAAATTCTAAAATATTTGTTTTTCTTTATCTTCGTTTTCCACGGTGTTAGCACGCAATCGCCTAAAAAAAGCAGAATGTCATTTTTTCGGGGTGGGGGGTATCGGAGGGTATTAATCTGCAAATTAATCCATATTTAATTTTTTACCATCTTATACATTTTTTTAACTATACGTCCTTTTTTATTTTAATTTTAAGCAATATGTATATATATACAGTACCGTTCAAAATTAAGAAACAAAAGTTAAATCTTCTGAATCTAAACAAAATTATATATTAATTTTTGTGAAAATTTCACTGAATATACACATTATGTAGTTGGACTTTTACCGAGATTTTCAGATGAATTAAAATAATATTTTTTAAGTTATCCACCATTTTACAGATTTCAAGTATCCAAAATTAAGGAACAAAATGTCATTTTTTTAACTAAATCACATTAAAAAGGCAAAAGAGATTTAATATTTGGTACTTCCACCTTTGTTTTCAATAACTGCTGCGAAGCTACGACTGCAGGATTTCACTAAATCTTGACATTGGGCCACAGTTATCTTGGCCAATTCATCTTTCAGTTTCAGCCACAAGTCTTTGATGTTTTCCGGATTCCTTGCCATAACATTCTGTTCTAGAGTCTTCCATAAGTTTTCTATAGGGTTCATGTCAGGACTCTGAGCAGGCCAGTCCATTACTTCTACTTCTTGATCAGCCAGATAATTCATAACCAGCTTTGCCTTATGGCAAGGAGCATTATCCTGCATAAAAGCAGGCTTTTCGATTCCAGAATTGTGCAACACTGGCAAAACATACTGTTCTAAAACATTCTTGTATACAGTGGTATTTACTCTAGCATTTGAGCGTACAAGTGGTGATGTACCCTGCCATGATATCATGCTGAAAACCATCACGCTACCTCAACCAAATTTAACAGGTTTTTTTTTATGCAGCTAGGATACAAACTTTCGCCTTTCCTTCTTCTTACAAATTGTTCTCCATCACTGCCAAATACATTAAATTTCGATTCGTCACTGAAATAAACTTTTTTCCAATTTTCTTCTGACCATATAACATGCTTTTTTGCGAACGCCAATCTAACTGTATTGTTTTTTTTACTTATTAGCGGCTTTTTTCGAGGAGATCTTGCAAAAAGGCCTATTTCGTGCAACCTTCTAGACACAGTTTGTCGTGAAACATTCGTGACAATTCCATTTGTTTAGAAATTTTGCAAGCTGGAAGGAAACGGTCTTTTAACACTAGGCGTTGTATAACTCTGTCCTCTTTTGTCGTTGTCTTTCTTGGTCTACCAGGTTTCCTTGTTTTACTTAATCTTCCAGTTTCTTTATAGAGTTTGAGAACTCGGCTTATAACACTTTTTGAACGTTTCACACGTTTTCCGATTTCTTCTATTGTTAACTTTTCCTTTCTTAATTTGGCGATTTTTGCTTTGCTGCTTAAATCAGTTTTATTTCTTTTTGACATGATTGATATTGCGTGACTTGCAGCAGTGATGATAATTAAAGTTTAGAATATTTATTTTCATCTTTTTATACAAAAAAACTACTGTTTTAAACTTTTAAACAATAATTTTTCCTTAATGTTCCTTAATTTTGGACACTTGAAATATGTAAAATGGTGGATAACTTTAATAATATTATTTTAATTCATCTGAAAATCTCGGTAAAAGTCCAACTACATAGTTTACATATGTAGTGAAATTTTCACAAATATTAAAATATAATTTATTTGCGATTAGGAAGATTTTATTTTGTTTCCTTAATTTTGGACGGTACTGTATATATATATATATATATATATATATATATATATATATATATATATATATATATATATATATATATATATATATTATAATATAAAATGAAATAATAAAATAAGGTGTCAATCAAATTTTATTAAAATTCAAAGTTCAAGCAAAGTATCTTAACGTCCTTATATATATATATATATATATATATATATATATATATATATATATATATATATATATATATATATATATATATATATGTATTCTTCTTCTCCAACCATCCATACAGATATTCCAGTTCTAATAACCTCTGGCATATACCTACAATTCAAGCAAGAATTGTAGGTATATGCCAGAGGTTATTAGAACTGGAATATCTGTATGAATGGTTGGAGAAGAAGAATATATATATATTTCATAAAAAGGAATAATTGATTTAGCCCATAGAGAAACACAGAGGGACAAAAATGTTAGAAAAATTAAAAGAGAATCTTCATTCAGTTATTCCCTGACCAAGTCAATGGGAACTCTTCGTTTTTGATTTACCATAATGGCTTCTGCTTCTGGTTTTTCCAAAATATGTTGATTCCCATGACATTACAAATAACATCAAAAGATGGACACAATATTGCAATTCTGCTGAACGGTTTTATCTATTATTACCAATCAATATGAAAGAAAGAGAGAGGAAAAACGGATATTAAATGGCAAATAAAAATGTACATTTTGAAATAGTGGGGATCGAGTGACAAATGTCTTTGTATGACTATCAGAATGAGTGATGTGTACAGGGACACATCCATGAACACACCATTTTCTTACTGTATTTTCTTGTGTATAAAATAAGAAAATTTTGTACGAAAATTAAAAGCAAAAATGGGAAAGTCGCTCGTGTTATACACATGTTCACATTTTTCAAAATGTTTATTCTGCTTATAAAAGTTAAAGGCCTTATTTGAAACGACAAAAGTACAAATTACACCCAGTCAACACAGCAGATAACAAAACACAAAGTAGACAAATGTTGAAAATGTTTTACAAAAATATGTTTGATATGTGAAATGAGTATGACTAATAAAAATCACCAACCCTTCGAATCCTCAATAAAAGTTACAATCTTTTCTGTAATCTAACCATATTTGGTACAAATAAATTCCAGTCTATACCATATATCTCTACCAAGTTTCAGTCATGATTGTCCAACAGTCTTTGTTTTAATGATACGCTCAAATGTGCAACTCTGCATTGCAAGCACATCTGTATATGACTGATTTGGCTGTGATGGTTCTCTTTACTTCAGGAATACTCTGGGGATTGTTTTGATAGACATTATATTTGAGATAACCCTACAAATAAAAATCTGGGGGTTAAGGTTGGGTAAGTGTGGAGCCCATTTACGATCACACCAGTTTCGGCATACCATTGAACAGCAATAAAACAAAGATTGTTGGACATTCATGGCTGAAACTTGGTAGAGATATATGGTATAGACTGAAATTTATTTGCACTAAATATGGTTGGATTGCCGAAAAGATTGTGAATTTTATTTTATGAATCCGTAGGTGGCCTTTTTTGAAAGTCAATCTCTAGTACAACAAAATCTACCCTTTTTTGGAATCTATAAGGAAAATAAAGAGAGACAGACCAAAGAAACATATCATTGCGATCAGAAAGGCAGCTGTGAAGAGAATTGGTTATACATGGGAATGGTTGGAGAAGCTTTCTTGTGACCAAGGATTCTTGGAGAACGTTGGTTTGTGGCATATTCCCCAACATTGAATAATTGTATGGTTATGGTAAGAAAATGGTGTTGAACAAAAGAGTTCTTTCCGCTTTGTGTTTTTCCGCTTAGCTCTAAATTAAATATGGCCATGTTTTTTTTTTATCAAACTAGTTTTAACTTTGATCAGACAAGCAAAATATTTAATCTGCCAATGATTTGGAACAATGCAACCTTGTGGGAGAAAAGTTGTTTTTATCATTTGTATTATTTGCGATTTATTGTAAAATTCTATTAATTAATTAAATAAAACAACAAAAATATTGCTATTCCATTAGATGAGATTAATGAGTTTGGAATTATGCGTGTGAGATAGAGAGAGGAAGAGAGAGGGGGTATGAAAGATCAAAAGATAGTGGTTAGTATAGGAAGAAATCAAGCGAAAGAGAGACAGACAGACACAGAGCATAACAGTTATTGGCAGTGAGAGATAGAAAGAGAAATAAAGATAGAGACATCGTGTGTGTTATAGAGAGAAGAAGAGGGGGATTATGAACAATCAAGAGAGAGGCTAAGAGATAGTGGTTGGTACAGAAATAAATAGAGGGAGAAAAGGAGAGAGAGACAGACAGACATGGAATGAGCAAATGAGAGAGATTGAGAGAGAGAGGGTAAGATTTATTGACAGTGAGAGATAGAAAAAGAAAAATGAAGAGAGAGATAGAGAAACAAAGAGAAAGACATCAAGAGAGAAAAAGATTTATGAAGAGAATCTAAACTAGAGAGAGAGAGAGAGAGAGAGAGAGAGAGAGAGAGAGAGAAAAAAAAAGGGAAATGAAGAGAAATTAATTGAGAGAAATAGTAAGAGTGATTGAAAAAGAAAGAGAGACTAGTTGAGTTATATCAAGGAATATATATAGAGAGAGAGAAGAAAGAGTGTCCGACAGTGAGAAATACAAAAAGAATAAGAGAGCAAATGAACAAGAGAGAGAGAGAGAGGGAGAGAGAGAGAGAGAGTAATTGCACGCAACCCAACAAATTCCATTCCACATCAGAAGCCTTTTTCCATGGAGTCTTTTTTCCCATCCTTCTTATTCTCAGCTGTTCCTTTTTGTTTCCGGGTAAAGAACATTGTTGAGGCAGCTGAACAATTAGAGCTTTTGAATGTCGAACGCCAATGCCAAACATTGAAATCTAATTTACGAAAACAACAGCGAATTAAGAGACACCCAATCTCGACTCTGACCTTCTAAACATGTAACAAAAAGTATCATAATTGTCATCATCATTGTGGTTATTAATATCATCATTATTATCAGCGCATTATCAGTATGATATTGTAGATTATGGCTATGTCACATTAAAACACCAATTCCTGTCACATCAGTTAAGCAATGTTTAGCCTGGTCAATACTTAGATGAGTGACTGCTTGAGAATAGCACGAATTGTAAATTTGTAATTTGAAGTGTCTATAAAGTCATTTTCTCTCTATGTCTAAAAGACATGGAACACATAATAGGGGCAGTCTACACCAGTGTATCATCAATCTTCTTCTGTTTACTTCTACTTCTTCTTCCTCTATATAATTAACTAAAGCTTGTCTATTTGTCAAATTTTTTCATTGATAGCGTTGAATCTGACAAATCAATATTTGATTTTGACTAGCTAATTTTTCCTTTTTATCCTTGCGCCATGTTCTTAACAAGAATAAATTGTATTTCGATTCAGTTTCTCTCAAAAAAGTATTTATTCCGGTGAGGTAGATCGTTAAAATAGAGGCATTTTTCACTAATCACATAAACAACAGATTCTGTTTATGACATCCATAAAAATATTTCTACATTTTTCTATTTATGTCAGTTTTCAGGTAAACAATTATATTGTTTAACAGAAAAAATAAACTATTTGTTTCTTAAAATTAGTTGTATATCGTAGTAATAGGCAAAAATATCATTTTGTTGTAAATGTTGTTTTAATGAAATGATATAAGTGACTGTCGTAAACTTCAGTGTCACTCACCACATGGAATTATTATCGATTCAATTCGTTTATTAAAATAAATTAATGTGTCTTTAAAACACAAAAACAAACTCGTTAAGAGCAAAAACACGTTAAGAAATTAATATTTGGGTTTCATCGAAAGTCAAGTAATAGTTTTATTTTTAATAATTTTTCTTAATTGCAAAAGCGGTTACAATTTTTTCTAACAATAAAAAGCAACTCTATTACATTAAATCCAACTAAGGCAAGAAAGTGATATTTACTTTTCAGCAATTATACAATATTCTGACTATTATTAATTCATTCATAAAACCAGAAGATTCATAGTTGTTGCGATCTTGAAGGGCCGATAATAAATAAAACAACACGATGGTATATTTTCTTTTATTTCTTTCAAGTGTAACCGGAAGCTCCCTAATGGTGTTACATGATGGAAAAAATAAAATATCTAGGTCAAATTATAGACAAATATGGTAGAAGACAAGATGCAGAGCGAGCTAGTGCAATAAAAAAAATATGCCGGCTCTGGAAAACGTATCGTGATTACAAAGTTTTCTTGGTTTAGCAAATTATTATAATGTTTTTATTCAAACATGCACAATTTGCAAGATCCTTTTAATGAACTATTAAAAAAAGAAAAGGTTGAATCTGGACGGCAGAATGTCAGGAGGCATTTGAAAAAAATATATCCTCACATCAGAATTATTTTTGACGCACTACAATCCATTTTGACATTTTACGTTGCAAACCGACCATAAGCAAATGCTAACGATTTATGGGTCAACAAAGGGATTAGCAATACATACTGCAAACAGACTGCAGAAATTGGGAACCATTCTCTTTAATTATAATTTTAAAATGGAGTTTGTTCCATTGTCAAAAATTAGTCATGCTGATGGATTATCTAGACTTATCCCCAAATATTCTGAACCTCTTGAAGACACGATGATTGCCTCCCTACAAACTGAGGTAGTAGTAAAAATAAATTGTATAACTGACAGACCGTGGTCTAGGATCCACATAGATTTTTCTGGCACACTGGATTGTTTCTATTACCTAAAAGTGGTGGACAGTTTTTCGAAATAGCCGGAAATATTAAAATGTAAAAAAAACAACCACAGAAGAAACCATTAGTTTTTTACATGAATTGTTCATCCGATTTGGGGTCGTTTACTGTATTGTATCAGACAACGGAACACAATTTACTTTTAAAGAATTTAAACTATTCTGTTAAGCATTTGTAGTGGAGCATATCATGATCGAGCAGTACCATGCAAGAAGCAATCGTTAGACAGAACGGTTGGTGGACACGTTCAAAAGAGTACTTAAGAAAGTGAGGTGTACACTTACCGAAAAGGCCATGCAAGAATTTTTGCAGGTATATAGGATGACCCCAAATAAGAGTGTTCCATCTTCCATGATGCCAGCAGAAGCAATGTTTACAAGGAAGATTAAAACAGTGTTTGATGGATTATTGCCAGCCCATACGTGAGCAGGACGTGAAAAAATTGTCACGAAGGGACGCTTCAAAGTTGGAGAAAAAGTTTTCTTTTCAATATTCAAAAACAATACATCCTACTGCTGAAAAACTGAGATAGTGGATAAACGGATTGAGAACATGTTTATTTACTTCTCTCCAGGAGTTAGGCACAAGGCCAGTTTTATCTTACTCCCACAAGGTAAGATGTGATCCAAGATCGGGTCGGGAAAGTGGGGTTTGAAAAGCCAGCGCCCGAGAAGTGAGCACTCTGGCCATTAAAAATTGCCTGGGCAGCCTCGTCGGCATTCCCCGGTAGGGGCGCCTCAGGCAGTAAGCAATAAACTTACTCCTCCCCAAAGAGGGAAGGCAAAGCCTTGGAGGGTGGACCTCCTAGAACTGCACAGGACAAACCCACAGACAGGTGGAATCAAGGCCGAAGGACAAGACGACACCGGTCTATAGGGTGTAGTATCCATCGGAACAGATACTACACTTACTTCCTAGCCAAAAAGTGCCAGGTAACATGATTTACATGGTAAAGGGACTCAAGTTTATCCACAAAATACACATAGACCAGATGAGAAAACGATATTCAGATGCTGTCGAAAATAATACTCCAGAGGACGAACTAATGGATGTCGTTTTCGACACATTTGAGATACCAATCCAGCAAATATCAAAAAGAAAGCATAAGATTACCGACTTGATTGTAATAAACCCTAAAAGGAAAAAGTATTGAATCCATACAGAGCAAGGCTAAAAATGGGGGTATTATGGTGTTACCGTGATCTACCTTATTTCGTGACTCTTCTAGACATTATGTATAGAGGAGCCTACAACAAAGGACGATCAGTGTTTCTGTAACATACTATTCTGTACTTCTGTAGATACAGACTCTTGTAAATATACCACCATATTGTCTTATTTATTATCAGCCCTTAAGGTCACAACAGTAAGGGAGATAATTCCTATTTTCACTTAAAGGTAAAAGTATAAGTTATCTCTCTTACATTTTGAACTTTTTTTTTTATTTCAGTGATTTACACATGATTATTTTTGTTGATTTTAAACTTAACTAAAGTATCATTAATGAATCCCGAGTTACACTGCGTAGGTAAAGCTAAAGCTAACCTATAATATAACTTACATAAATGTCTTTCTAGTTTTTAAACTGAAATGTCACTTTTTTCCAAAATTGTCAATTTTGACCTATGACCGTATTTCCATCTTACAAATAATGATACCATGAGTTTTTATAAATAGCATATTTTGCATAAAATATTCCGAAAACCCTTATATCGTACTAACCTACGCAGGAAAATAAATCGATATAGAATCTTATGAGTTATATTAGGACAGTCTGGAGAGTAATTTATTTGTTAAGCTTTGCTTAGTCTGGTTCAAGGTCACGAAAAATTGAATCGAAATAATTTGCAAACTGATAGAGTGAACAGAGGTCAGCAGTAAACAGAATAATAATTGTGTATGGTATTTTGACAGTCCCTACACAAAGATCTTTGACTTGTTGGACATCTTTCAGTTTCCGAATGACATTATTGTATTGCAGCTTTAGACAGCCTTTCAGAAAAGTCACCAATAATGAAGATAAATGCAGGCCATTATTTTTTTCATGTTGGCAACAGCACTTAAAATTAATTAATGGTTTTCATGGCTGAGATCAACAAATGATCAATTCCTTCAGAAGATAACTTTGTCTTCTTTATGTCACATGTGGGAAAAGCACTCTTTCTTGCCTAGACAGAGTACAAAATCGATTTGGCCATCTAGTGTGGGATAATCTCTTCTATTCTCGTTGGTAGTTTTTTCTACTCTGTCAATATTTCCATGGAAGCTGCTCGACTGAGCTCCAATCTCTGGTTGCTTTTTGTAAAACATTCACAGCAAGAACGTCTTCTACCATAACCACAAAGAACTTTTCTTTCTTCCTTCATGTACCTAGCATCAAACGGAATTTCCATTAACTTCGTATCTGTGGAACACATTACCAGAGAACTGCTTTTCTGCAGGCTAAAATATGGTCGTCTGCAAATCCAATGTCAGCAAATACTTGTCATAAACCGTCCTCATAAGTAATAAAACTTTGTTTATTTCATTGATTATTCAACTGATAATCTGCCCGTCTCATAAACCATTATTCTTGTGTGGCTTTTAGCTTTGATACGTGGTGACTCATTAGTAAAACAAAAAATCTGTTATCACAAAAATTAGAAGATGCAAGCAGTGTGTAATCTATTATCGATGCAGGTTATGAAAAATGCAAGCCGAGTTCAATTCCCACTAGATCTGTTATTATTTACTGCAACAAAAAAGAGTTTGTAGCTTGTCTGTGGTCTACTGAAGGAAAAAAAGAAAATTGTTAACCAAAGCTTGCCACTTAAAGTATCAGAAGAATTGCGCTCATTTTCTTTCCACCCTAACTGACTGGCCAATAAAAAAATCGCTTATGAATAAAAGTTGTTGTTTTTATTAATGAGACGATTTTGTTTTTGAGCTTAGTAAGCAAAAGTGCGTTTCCTCTGCTGAAAATGGAAGGATAGATTTTGGAACGCATTTCGGTATTAAGTTTGCATTGTTTATGACTGCTTTGTCTTTTTTTTACTCTTGGATATGGCTCTGTGATTGAACTTATTCTTGGCATACTTATTTTTTTTTTATTGACCTCTAGATTGATATCATGCAGGCTATTTTGGTTTTTACTGTGTCTCTATGAAGATGGCAAAAAGAGATTCTCCCCAAATTCATGGTTACAAGACTGGGTTCTGTAGTTCAGTGAATCGAGAATGTGGAACTAATCTGGTTTTCGGGTTTGTGTTTTTTACTAATGAGTCACTACTTATCAAGACTAAAAACCACTTACTTGAGGATGAATAGATTGTCAGTTGAATGATAAAGAATATTATGAGAGAATTGAAAATGATGAAGGGAATGAATAAAATTTGATTATTTATTAGGATAACTTATTGTTAACGTCGAATTTGAAGACGCCCGTGTTGTAGCCCATAGGGAAGCAATCCCATGGTAACGTGTTCCACAAATGGGAAGTTCTTGTAAAGAAACTCTGTTCATGGAAATTCTGTTTCATGTTAGGCACATGGAGGAAGAAAGGAAACTTCTTTGCAGTGGTGGTAGAAGACGAGTTCTTGCTGTGAATGTCTTACAAGGAAAAACCACAGTTATTGGGGCTCAGTCGAGCACTTTCAATGATAAGTGAATTATGTGACTTCTTGAGGATCGAACAAGTTCTATGACTAGGCAGATGAACACAGAACAAAAATATCACATTAAGCAAATCAAGTGTGCTCTGCTAACTGCAATTGGAACCGATGTGTTCATTGCCTATGACCAATTTCAGACATGGCGCCTACACCTTGGCGAGATAGTAGATATATTTCTGGTCAAACTAAAGAATCTTGCCCTACTTATTGTTCCACTATCTGAACAATGGATGACCCGTGAGTTTGTGTTTGGATTGGTGAACTATGTTAAGCAGATACTCCAAGCATCATCCAGAATGGAGTACATGACGCTCAACTAGCTATTGATCAGAGCCTGCACTATCATGATCAAGGAAAAGAAGGCCCAGAAGCCAATTGCCACTGGTCATTCAACCCATTGAAGTCAAAGATGATCCGACCCCAGACATCCACCATGATGACACTATCACCTGCTATCAGTTCTCTGGGTCAAATCATTTTGCCAATGACTGCCGCTATCAACACGAAAAAGAGCATGCCCTGATCTATGATGTTTTAAATGTCATCGATTAGGCCACATTTTCTTTCACAGAGATGTGAGAATGCATATCTAAAGAGGCGAAATTGTTTTTTGTTACTTGTTTAAAACTACCTGAGTGATTGATTTTATTTTGTTAAACCTAAGGAAAATAAAAGTTGAGGAGAATGTCTATTCTTATGCAAATGATATATTTAAGCAATTTGATACATGGAAAGGTGAAAGGGAAGCGACTCTACTCATCAATAACTGTCAATAGATACTAAATTGCAATGTGCATGGCGTAAAGAAGGCAAGATTCGTGAGAGGAGATGGTAAATGAATCAAAGTCACTAAAAACTTAGAAACATTGAATATAGATTTCAAGAGATCACTTCCTTCAAATTTAGGAGGAAACAAGTGTCTTTTGGCAGCCGGCACTGGTGCATGTAGGTGCTTCTATTTTGCTATGTCATGCTAGAACATGCTTGCTACAGTTGTATTGACGTGTTTAAGTAAATTATTTTTCAAATAAATATAACATTGGTCAGTATGAGATAACCTGCTAGTGTAACAATATTTAACATGAGATAAGTAGGTTACTCAAAATATAGGCTAACGAAGACATGGCTGAGAAACGAATAGTGACGTAATGAATAGAAGGTCAACTTTTGGAAGTGATGGAGAATAGTGAGACATGGCAAAAAAAAATAGACTGTTCTCTCTTTCTATTTGGTTCTGTCGGCAAGACGAGACAGTTGTGATTTTAAGGACTCCTTCTTCTCCTTACGAAGGAGGTGTGCTGAGGAAAGACTCATAATGTGTAACTTTTTAAGGGGAATTTAAAGAAAAATAAAACTATAGAAAATATTAAAAGCCAAGCACAAGGAAGTTCCAGAGATTGTATACAAAATACTAGAATTATAAAAGCTGAGATGAAGATGTATCGGAATCTTTTAGATGAGGATTGATAATTAATATTATTTCGATTATTTGAACTACTATTCTTAATTTGATTATTATATCCGCAACGTTTCGACCAATGTAATCTCCGACCTTCTTCAGGTTTAATACACGGGGGTTGATTGTTCTTGTTCTGTCAGCTATCATCTAACACTTCTACTCGCTCATGATGAAATTAGAGCAATCTACCGCAGTGGATTGAATAAAGGATTCAGTTCAGAATTTTGTACAAGTCCCTAAATTCGACACAAAGACTCCCAAGTTCTACTAGAAGGTTTTCAAGTTCGAAAAGATGCACCTGAAAAAGGCGAGAGGTTACACCAGTCAGAATGTTGTGAATATAACAACGAAGATAAGAATAGTAGTCCGAATAATCCAAATAATTTAACTTCTTTAGTAAATAATATAAATTCTTTACTTCGGAATTCTAATTATTAAGGATTTTGGTTTCTTTCCTTTTACGAGAAAAGAGAAGATAACTCTAACACTTCCCACTTTGCACTTTATCTCTAGAATGGCTGCTATATCTATTATCACCCTTGACAGATAATCTATTATTATACTAAAGCTGAGTTAATAAACGTTCGTTTCCCTACAACTTTTTTTCTATATGTTCTAATCGCATAAAATACATGCTAAAATAGTTTTCGGTTTAGGGATTGAGTTATGTTTGGAAAAAATATTCAATTTTAATTATTCTAATTAGCCGCAATTTGCAAATAAATTATCAAGTGACCTATCTCTTACTAACTTTCGATCTATCACTTTCACTGCATGTTGTTTTACCCCGACTTTTATTCTATATCGTTTATTACTCTCGCTTCCATCTCTCTCCCTCTCTCTCTCTCTCTCTCTCTCTCTCTCTCTCTCATTCACTCTCTCTGTTTATTAACAGTCAAAGGTAATAAAGAAAAGAAAAAGAAAACTATTGGAATAGTCCATTATAGCCTAAACAAAAAGGAATGACACCACATGCAGTAATACTATTTAACTTGTATTTGGGGAGGAAAAGAAAGAGAGAGAGAAACAGGCTAATTTTGAATGTTGTATTTTCCTTTCTTATATCTAACTGGCTTTGCAAACTCATTTTTTCCTGATTCAAACAATTTAACCTCAATGGGTGACCCAATGGGTCACATTTTTTCTTGTAATCAATAAACGTATGTTCGTCTACTTAGAAATAACAGCTATTGATTTAAAGTGTACGATGGCAACTGGAATATATGACAATTATTGAAAGCAAGTTGGCCAATATTTTAAAAATGAAGAGATATTAAGGATATCTTCATAATAAATAGGATAGCCCAAGGTTATTAAACCTCAATACTGAAGAGGTCAATATCCAATATGATATAATGAATTCCGATTTTGAAGTAGAATCAATGTTCCTTATATTGGAAATGGAAAAGCGTTCACCTTAAATTCAAGTATAACACAAAATTGTTATTTTAAAAAGGTATATGTAACACCACTAACACAAATGAGAGGTTAGCAAATATTATGGTTAGCAACAAAGAAGACTTTTATAAGTTGTTGTTTAAAAACAAAACTGGAGAACCTTTTCCAGATCTTTGTGAAGTTTCTCTCATGACTGAGTTTCCCACCTTGTAACCTGCCAAAGTTGGTCGAAAGTACAGAAGCCTTTATCCGGGTCCAACAAAAAAAGGGATCTAGAAAAAGTTCCAATATCAAGGTGAATCACATATTTTTTTTTATTTGTATAGCGGTTGAAATCACTGTCAGACTTACCTAGTACCTAGTGCGGCATTCACCCTGTTTGGGTTGAGCCGGCTTCCTCCAAAGAAGGAAGTTTCTAGGGAATTAAATTTACAAGCATTAACTTTACCAAACAAATGGAGGAACCCAATAATATGAACTTAACAGAATTAAAAAGAAAAACAAGATTCCCAAGAACTTCCCAACTGTGGAACATATTACCACAGGATTGCTTCCCTGCAGGCTACAATATGGTCGTCTTCAAACCAAATGTCAACAAATACTTGTCATAAACCGTCCCAATAATAACTGATTTTGTTCATTCTATTCATCAGTTTGAATTCTCTCATAATATTCTTCATCATTTAACTGATAATCCGTCCATCTCATTAATCTTTATCTCCGAGTGGCTTTTGGCCTTGATAAGTGGTAACTCATTACTAAACAAAATGTTTTTTTTTAATTGACCCCAAGTTATCCGGTCATCAACATGCCTCTTGTGTACATCCAGACCAACGACTGTAGCTCAGCTGTATGCCACACTTGATTTAGTCATTGTTAGAATAATACCTCCCCTAACGGGGATCAATAAGTAAATGTCACAAAGTAGACACAAAAGTCATGGAGGTCACGCATGGAGTCACGGAGGTCACGCTTTCCTTGTTCTAAACTCTTAAAATCTGACTCCCTGAAAATAAAGATAATTTCTCCCTCACCAGGCTCTTCTACCAATTAATCTATTTAATATACCACCAAGTTTGAAACCAAAAGTGTCCATTCCATTACAACTGAAAAGATCAATGAAGTAACATTTATTAAATCTATGGGGATAGATTGTTCTCCTTCCATCAGCCATGACCGGGCAGAAGTTTTATCTTTTTATTGGTGTTCTAATCTACTGTTACTTCCCAAATTTACTTCCCAAAAGATCAGGTGTTACATCGGTCGAAAAGTTGTGAATATAACAATTGAAGTGAGAATAGTAGTCTGAAGAATCTAAATAATACAAAACTTATCTAAAAAAATTCTGAAACACTTCTTGTTATATGTTAACATTCAGGGTATACAAATGCATACAAATGTAAAACTAGTCTTTTGCATTGTGGGTAATAAAATATATTCTGATCTGTAATGACACCTCATTAAGACCTGTCTTTATTGATGAATCTTAAAATTTCTCTGCAACCATCTTAATAGCTAATGCAAAACAATAAACTTCTGCTTATAATGTAACTGAAATAAACCGTTGCTAATTAAACTTTTGATAACTTGTACAATTAAATTTTAGAAATTGTCTTTGTTTGACACTGTTTTAAACTGGGCTGATTAACCCCTATTCAGGTAGAATGGAATATTCCGCTTCTATTTCACTTGTATTTAAGGGAATGGCTTACGGCAGATTATTCCGACTACTATGGACATCTTTGGATGTTATTTCCACAACGCTTCGGCCGATGTAAACTCCGACCTTCTTCCAGTGCGTCTTGTCGAACTTGGCAATATTTATGTTGAACTCGGAAATCTGTAGGGAGTTCCAAACGGAACTCATTATTTAATCCATGGGGGTAGCTTGCTCTCATTCCATCAGCCATAACCGTCTAGAAGTCTTGAAGAATTTGTAATTATATTCTTAGTATCGCCTGTACCGAGGATGAGAACAGTAGTCCAAATAATCTAAATGATCCAAATTATCAATCCTCATCTCAAAAATTCCGAAACATATATATATATATATATATATATATATATATATATATATAGATTTAGATTTTTCACTTATAAAATAGATAATTCAGTGAAGACCGGGGTTGTTCCAATAAAAAACAAGCTCGATGATACTCGATTACAGAGTACAGAGCATTTATATGTGATTTTATGAAGGCTTACCAAAGCATTCCTTTCAGGACACCAATGATCACCATTAAAGATATTTTTTCTTACAAATACTAAGAAAAAATATCTTTAATGGTGATCATTGGTGTCCTGAAAGGAATGCTTTGGTAAGCCTTCATAAAATCACATATATATATATATATATATATATATATACAATAATATTTTTATAAATAAATATTAAATATTTAAAATACCTAGAGACATCGATGTTTCATGCTAACGCAATCTTCAGTCTAGGAACTAATTCTCAACGGTCGGTGGGCGTGAACCCCGAACACAAATCGCCACTGATTCGTAGTCGGAGATCTTACCCGCAGGCCATTGCCAACCAGTTAGTAAATAGAGAGGAATTTTAACTGTAAATAGCGGAATTCGGCTACTACTATTCACCAAGCAGCTAAGAGTGATCTACGAAACGTCGGACCATGCATATATATATATATATATATATATATATATATATATATATAAAGTTGTACTTTGTGTCTGTTTGTTTGTTCATTCTCAAACTCATCCTAGAGTTTTGGAGATAAGACCACCATAACCATAACTATTCTGTAAGTAAATTAGCCAAGATACTTGTTCGCGCCTGACATCCATAAAAAGGAAATATGTCATTTTATTTTATTTTATTTATAGCTTGAAAATTATAGAAATTAAAAAATAAGAATAGAAATGTTAATAAGGGGTTCAGGGTTTGGAGCAAAGATCTTTGATGATTCTAGGGAAACGTCGGGTGTGCCTCGTGGGTGTTAAAGACTATAATTTTACCGAAATTTCAATTAATGTCATTTTACTTACACCCATCTCACTCAATCAATGTTGAGAACATCCTTGAGCCCCACTTAAAAAATTGAATGTTATAAAATATGAAAAATAAGAAAAGGAAAAGTAATCTTGATGGTAAATGATATAGAGTTCATTATTCAATCCCAGGCAACACTGAGTCTTCCTGCTAACGTTCAGTAAAACCTTAGAGTTGTGTCTCTTTTTAATAATTGTGACGAAAGATTAATTATAAATTTATTGTATTCAAAGAATTAAAATGTAGATATGACAAATGTTAATCAATTACCTACAGCTAAAAACCCAGGCTGCTCCTCTATAAGTGTATAAGGCAACGAATTCGTCCGTGGACAGTCCTACTATGACTTAGGTCAAAACAATAACAGAAAAAGGAGAAAATTGAAAGAGAAGAAAGTAGAAGAGTAAGGAGAAAGTAGTAGTAGAAGGAGAATGAGAAGACAGATAAGGAGAAAAACAGTAAGACAGAGTGCAGTGGGGTCAGACGGTGAAGAGAAAAAAGTGTACCCTCTAATAAATCTGCTGTGGGTTTTTTTGGGCCCTAAAATAACAAAGAATTTTTCCTGAAACTCTGCATTGTAAGTGCCAATACTTTAAATAATTGTAGTTTAATGCATGTTTTTAGTAACCCTATATGAGTTTAATAGTTAGTAACTCAATGGACAAATTGAGAAGATCGGGTGAAGAAGATATTATAAGTATTAAAAACAAATAATAGTTCACAAATCACTTCTGTACAAAAGTCATTCAAAGATTTTCTACCAAATTAGAATAAACACAGAAATGTTAAAACCTTTGACTAATGACTATTGAAATTCTGTCAATGTGAAAAGTCTGATAAAGAATTTCACCGAATGAAATTCAGATATTCATCTCTTATTTTATTGAAATTTTCCTTTCTTTATTTTTATCTTTTCAAACTTAATCTGTTTTTATTTCATCGTTTTTTTGTTTAATATTCCATTGAGAAATTCAAACAAAAATAACCGAGTCACGTCTGATTGAAAATATTTCAAATTC
>OY744521.1:49969940-50012440 GCA_963556195.1 Sepiola atlantica | reverse complement strand
CTATGAAGAGGGTACATATTAGTCAGTCGGTCATCGTGAAAGATGATGGAGTTCAAAGGAAAGATGAGACCAAATGTGGATATGACAACAAAAGGAATGACCACATGAATGGATAAATCAACAGTCGTTTAGAAATTAAGCATTTCTCTGGAACTTTCTCTAATTGGAGACATAAGTAAAGAATGTATATTATTTATACTAAATATGAGTTAATCAACGTTTCTTTCCCTTCAGGCTATTTTCCTATGTATTTTAATAATACAAAATATATGCTGAAACATGCATGAGTTATGTTTGAAAAAAAAAATGTTTTAATTGTTCTAATTAGCCATAATTTATAATTAACCGAACAAATCACCCATCTCTCACTTGTATTTCTCTCACTCTTTCTCACTCTATGTTGATCCAACCATTCTCTAATAGTTATTAATGTTTCTGTGAGCATTTAGAGAAAGAGTGACTCATAGCGTGTTCGTACACACCGTAAACACATATGTAAATTAGACTGCAAAATAATAGGTCACTTTACTTCTATATTATCCCTATGGATGATATAGAAGAAACTTATTATCTTTAGTTTTGGAAGAAGAACTTCTTAACAGATACATCACAGTTTATGAATTTTCAGATGAAATAAAAGTGGAACAAATAGTGGTAGAGGTTGTGACCCAACGGGTCACGGTTATGTCTGGTATATTTATAGGAACATTGACTGGAAGTAAGAGTTTGCAGTGAAATATGAACAGATCACCATATTTCTGTGATTGCCTGCATTGTTTGATCCGGACTCTTTGTGCATTGTCTGCACCGTCATCTTAGATTTCATCTTCATGACAGCAATATGCATGCAATGAAATTGATGACAACAAATGGCAGAATCCTTTTAATTTACCCAATGTTGCCCGGGATGCAGTGAAGTCATTATGGTTTTAATTTTGACTTGCTTGCACATTTTTTTAAACTTATACAGAAAAATAAATAAAAAGTTAGTTGTAAGGAAGACAAATCTGAGTGTATTCTTCAAGTAAAAATATAAATCATCCCCCTTGCTTAATTTTATTTTTTGGTGATTAGTTAAAAATGTTTCATATCAGATTGTCTGAACCGATCTAAGTGTTTTTAAAAATAAATTGTCACAAAGTATGTTGCCAATTATATTGCCAATAACATGTTACAATAATAACAAATAAAAATTGTCTAGTCAGAAAGAAAATTTGATTTGTCAGCTTAAAGGCTATCTGGGTCTAACTTTAAAAAATTGACAGGATAAATTTTTACATCGTTTTATTGCTTCATATATACTTAGAACTTCATATGATTTCTAAATTGTGACGTTTTGTCACTTTTGAAAAGAAAAAATCACGAATTCCATGAAAGATTTCTAACAATTAACTTTTTCCATACTGCCTTGAATCTAGTTGTGGGGGGGGGGGTCTTCTAAGCCCATAAATAGATGCAGCCGCAGAAGCTAACACGACAGAACCCATAAAAATAAGCACCTGAACTTGAGTGATGATTGAAAAATAAAATCCAAAGACAATTCAGAACTGATATACAAGATAGAACTTAAAAGACACTAAAACATTTATATACAAGATACTTTCACTTTTATGTCCCATTATGGAGATTAAAATCAGCAATAGTAATGCTACTAAACCTTATATTTAGAATCCTTATTCCAATTCTGATAAAATCCATTACTTGATTTTGCTTCCAGAAAATGTTTAAAATTTAAAGCAAGGAGCATTAAGAAAATACTTCAGGGAATCTTGCTTCATTGTTGGCTAATGACTATGGATCAAATTGAATGCAAATCTGAAATATTTGAATTTCTAAATAGGAGATTGTGTCCATATTATATCCCATAAAAAACCCTTAAAATACCCCAAAGAAAAGAAAATTTGGGAAATATTTATTAATTGATATCTAATATCTATTGTTAAAATTTCACAAAATCGCAGGTATCTGAATTTTGCACCCTTTGCATATAACTACATTAAACTAAATATAGACCACATTACTAGCCCTTAGGCCTAGCAACTGTTCCAAAATTAATAATGATCGGTTAATTAGTTTAGGAGTGACTCCTATACAT
Source organism: Sepiola atlantica (assembly GCA_963556195.1). Lineage (NCBI taxonomy): Eukaryota > Metazoa > Mollusca > Cephalopoda > Sepiida > Sepiolidae > Sepiola > Sepiola atlantica. The sequence continues at coordinate 50,010,345 of OY744521.1, read as the reverse complement.
AGAAATATATAAACATATACACATAAATAGAGATATACAAGATGTGCCAAAACAAAGGAAAGGGTTCTTTTTATCTGTGCAAAATAATAAATTGCTTTTTTATGGCAGTAAATCTTTTGAGTATTTATTTAATACATGCATTTTTGAAAACCTCTTGAATAGTGCTTTTTCATCTATACTTATATTTCCCAAATATATTAAAGCACCATGGAAGCAAAGTATATATTTATAGCTAATGAGTATCGGCTTTTTAAACCGGCTCAAAATTTCGGGTTTACACTTACATCCATTGCTCAATACCTTCTCAGGCAGAGCGGTATGATAATTGAATAAAGTATGTGTTTTGTTTTTAATCAGTCATACCATAGGTTTCACACTGTGAGCGTTTTAGGGTATCATGCTTAGTTTACTTTCGGTTTTACATAATTGTTCCAAACGGAATTGCTGCCGGTCACTTTAGTCATCCAATTTTGCAGCAAAAAACTTTTCTACTTTTCTGTTCATACTTAAAAAATATTTTTGATTTTGTTATATATATATATATATATATATATATATATATATATATATATATATATATATTTTTTTTTTTTATTCCTTATCCTTTTATTTTATTTTTCCTCTATATATTTTTTTATTTTTTTATATTTTTTATATTTTATATTATATTTTATTTTATTTTTTGTTCTTATTTTTATTTTCATTTTATTTTTATAATTTTTATAATGTTTATATTGTTTTATTATTATTATCATTTTGTCTTTCTATTTTTATTTTATATTTGTAACTTATTCTTTTTTCTAATATTTGTCTCTGTGGCTCCTCCTCTCAATAGATGTTCCTCTACGATGAGCTTGTTATTTTTTCCTTGAATTTCTGTAAGACTTGGTGCTAAAGGCGCTGATGAAGAGACGTTTTGGAGTAGCTTTGTCAATTTAAAAAAAATAAAATAAAGTATTTTCAGAATGTTTTGGAAACGACGGTACGCCATACTAGACTTGATGTTCTAATTCTTGGATACTGTTATATTTTCTGTTGTGTATACCCTCATAATGTATTTCAGTACTGCTATCCAGAAGATTTGTTGCAAGAATTAATTCCAGACCTTTCCATCATCCAAGTGACTTTGATCACCTATAATTAGCTTTGTATCTCACAAACTGACTGACTATTTTAAAATCCTTCACTCTAACTTATCACCTCATAGGCTCAGCCAATCATGGCTTGCTATTTAGCCCTATTTCCTGTCTAACATACTTATCCCTCTTTTTTGTTTTATGCATATCTCAAACCAAGTAGGGCATGTATTTTACATCGGATACATTATTTAATTTGATTTGAAATTTTCGTTTTTATTACAATTATGACTTTTCTCATATCTCTTCTAAGTCCATGGAATTTACTCTGAAACTTCTTTTTCAAGATCAGCGTACAAATACAGTAATATGTTTGATTCAACATGACATGCACAATATTAAAACACAAACAGGAAAAAACAATGTCTGTCCATAAATCAATGCAAAACAAAATCTTTTATATGTTTGATGATAGCTGCAGCATCTTTCAATGTTTCCTATGGTGGTGTATTTCTTACCTCAATAGCGCATGGAACAGTTGGACGTACATGTTATTCCATGTGTTTCCATATTGAAAACTTAAAAAATTCCTATCTGAATTTTTAGACTGTTTTTATATTTACATTGGCTTAACAAACGAACCTGTAATAAGAATAGTAAAAAAAATTATGATGAAATATCTTCAATAGGTATAATACCTTTATACAAATGTTTATAAATTCACAAACATTTATAAAATGCATCTTATTGTTAGATGTGTCCAAGAATCATTATAAGGGGTTCTGTCCTTTGATAAGTCTGTCATGCTTAAAGTTTAAGATAGCCTTTTTGTAGATTTGTTATACTTAAGTTTGAAATAGCATTTTCGTGTGTCTGTAAAGTTAAAATTAAAATAAAATTTTAATTGATCTGCCATTCTTAAGTTTGAAATAGAATTTTCTTTTTAATTTTATTCACATAGAACAAGGCATATTGCTACTGAAACGTAAAGGGCTATTGTTATTAGGGGCCAGATTTATAGGTGGCATACTAAGTGAGGTGTGCAGCAAGATTCACATTACATTTAAATTTCTGCATGTTGGTACAGTCAGAGAAGCAGGGAGTAGGAAGGGAGTAGAAAGTTTTCCAGCATTTGGGAACCTTTACAATGAAGGGGTGGGATTTTGCTGGTGATCGAGTTGATCAGAGGTATTTATGTTCAGGGGGTACAAGTGCTGTAAGTTCATCGGAGCACATTCCATGGAAGTACTTGTAAAAGAAGCACATGGATGCAACATTGTGGCGATGGGACAAGGTCTAAAGTGTGGTAGACAGTGCGGTACTTATTAGGTTAGAAACTATTTTTTGCACCCTGTCCAAGAGGAAGAGACTAGTGGTTGGTGCACAAGCCCAGATGTGGCAGAAATACTCCATGCATTGGAGAATGGTGGCTTTATAGAGAGATAGGATTCTGGCAGGTGTGAGAAGTTTTCTTGCTCGTTAGAGGGAGACAACTTTCTTTGCAGCAGACTTGGCAGTATCTTCTATGTATTTATTCCAATTCATGTTGCCTGTTATTGTAAAGCCAAAGAGTTTGAAATTTAGACTCTTGGGAAAGGTGCAAGCAGTCATGCCAATCGGTGGTTATCTGTGAACTTGAAATTGAAATAAAATTTCTTTGGTCTGTCGACCTTAAGTTTGAAATAGCATTTTCGTTTATTTGTGAACTTGAACTTGAAATAAAATTTCTTTGGTCTGTCGACCTTAAGTTTGAAATAGCATTTTCGTTGATCTGTGAACTTGAAATTAAAATAAAATTTCTTTGGTCTGTGGAGCTTAAGTTTGAAATAGCATTTTCGTTTATCTGTGAACTTGAAATTGAAATAAAATTTCTTTGGTCTGTCAAGCTTAAGTTTGAAATAGCATTTTCGTTGATCTGTGAACTTGAACTTGAAATAAAATTTCTTAGGTCTGTCAACCTTAAGTTTAAAATAGCATTTTCGTTTATCTGTGAACTTGAAATTGAAATAAAATTTCTTTGGTCTGTCAAGCTTAAGTTTGAAATAGCATTTTCGTTGATCTGTGAACTTGAAATTGAAATAAAATTTCTTTGGTCTGTCAAGCTTAAGTTTGAAATAGCATTTCCGTTGATCTGTGAACTTGAAATTGAAATAAAATTTCTTTGGTCTGTCAACCTTAAGTTTGAAATAGCATTTTCGTTGATCTGTGAACTTGAAATTGAAATAAAATTTTTTTGGTCTGTCAAGCTTAAGTTTGAAATAGCATTTTCGTTTATCTGTGAACTTGAACTTGAAATAGAATTTTCGTTGATCCGTCATGCTTTAAAATATCAGTTTCATCCTTAAATGTTTGAATAGACTTATTGAATATCCTTTCTTGTTTTGTTTTTTTCTAACCTACTTCTAAAGGCAATCTTTTCCCCATTCCGTTTCTTCTTCCAATTCTTCCGCTTTATTTAGCTTTCATTATTCTGGAAATTGTTGGCATTTGCATTTGCTGATCCTTCCACTTTCGTTAACATCATTTGCATAATGGTATTTGTGGTATTTGTGGATGTGCATTTTACCAAGATTCCTGCCATATGTTGCTAAGCAAAACAGCATCAGCCATCATGATCAATATTTATTCTAAAAAGGACGATTTTGCCTCCTAATATCCTGGCATTCTTCTATTCATATTTCCAGACAGAGGAAAAAGATGGCTTTTATCTTCTTTGCTGAAGACATTGATGTCTTTTGAACCATAGCTGTTTTCCTTCCAAGAAATTGAATTTCAGAATTAAAAAAAAAAAAAATTGCATTACATGTCAATTCTGAACTAAAAAAACTAGAAAACTACAGAAAATAATATGCCTTTGCTGATACGATTTGCTCCTGAAATTGAACAAAAATTAAATGTCTGTTTTACATGCTGGCATGTGTTGGCCGGTTTTAAAAAATTGACTTGCAAACAAACCTATCTCTGCGCAGGTCTTTATTTACCCCACTTTCTCACTAGTCGATTCTTATCACTTCCTCCCATGTTTTCTTTGGCCTTCCCTGTGAACTGAATATGCTACCCCAACTCTTCTACATCTCTTAACCCAAGAACTCTCATCCATTCTTTAAACGTGGCCACATCATCAAAGTTTCCTGTTCTGCACACACTGTCCAGATTTAATCTTCATCTGAGATCATCAGATCTAACCCTGTTCTAGACTCATTTAGATCTGATTACCTCAGAGGACTATTTAATCTGGACAGTATATGGAGATGTGTGCAGAAACAAAGACTACGATGGTGTGGCCACATTGAAAAAATGGATGAGAATTCTTGGGTTTTGCATTTTAATTGTATTATAATTCCTTGAGGCATCCGGTGGAATGCCCTTGTACCAGACTTGGTTGCGAGTGTAATACAGGATACCCCTCACACACACAAAAAATTTCACTCATGGAATCGTTAATAAAATTCCCAATCCTGTCTACTATCAAATAATATTTGCTACACTAAACTACCTTAGACACCCTTAGGCTAAGTGTTATACAAACCTCATCCACCACTCAAAAAATTAATCTTTTCCAGCCCATTCTACCTTTTCTGTCTTCTACTTCTATGTCCCAACCATATCAACTACCCAAACTCTATCTACTCTCAACTATCCTGGGTATGACATAAACTTGAATTTGGTTGGAAGGCCCCAATTTGGGAGCTTTAGGGAGCGTGGAGTCTCCCCTTATTTGCCATTACTTCCAAATCCATTCTTACCTAGTGTAGTGGTAGTATCTGTCGGGGAACCCATTTATCAGTTCAATAGAAACTATCATTTACAGACTATTTATTTACACCAACAAAACAAATTAATCTACAAACGATTCATGTATTTACATCATGATTAAACATTTGAAGATACAGGGTGACTACACACAAAAAAATACCACTCATCGAATGAAATAAAAATAAAATTCACAATCCTTTCTGCAATCCAACCATATTTGATGCAAATAAACTTCAGTCTATGCCTGACTTGTCTATCAAAGTTCAGTCATGAATGTCCAACAGTCTTTCTTTTTATCATCATTCGTTGATATTCTCCAAATGTGCACCTTTGTGTCAATCAATATTGAACACTACCTATTCATCGTTAAAAGTGTTTGTGCAGATGAAGAGGTGTTGTAAGGGATGAACAGTGGTTTCAACAGTATGGAGCGATTCCCCACACTTCAAATGACTCAAAGACCCGTGACGCAACAAATAAAAGTGCTAAGTATAATCAGAGTAATAATCAGTTCTAAGTGACAGTCTTCTGAAAGTTAAGGTTTCAATCCTCGGTACAGGCGATATTAAGAACACAATTACGAATTACTTAAGATTTCTACTTGTTCATTTCTGACGGAACAAGAACAAGCTACCCCCGTGGATTAAATAAAAGGGTTTCGTTAAAAATTACATACAGATTCCCAAGTTCGACATAAAAATTCCTGAATCTGACAAAAGTACCTGAAGAAGGACAGATGTTACATCTGCCAAAACGTTGTGAGAATAACATCCAAGATGAGAACAGTAGTCCGAATAATTGAAATAATACAAAGTTCAAAAGACTAGCTGAAATGGCCCTGAGGACACTTTGGTATCGTCTTATTAGTCGGAAGCATGATAACATATCTAATTTGACCAATGATATGATATGATGATAGAAAGAGTGGCTTCTGATATCGTTCAGTTCCCCTTCTTTATATAACACCACTTCATGTCTCTTGTTCAACTGTTTCTGGGATGTCACGATCAAAATCATTGGTAAAACTGTACGTTTCAGAATTTTTGAGATGAAAATTGATAATTTGGATTATTTGGATTATTCGGACTACTATTCTCATCTTGGTTGTTATTTTGACAATGTTTCCACCAATATAATTTTCGACCTTCTGTAGGCATCTCTTTTTGAATATAGGAATCTTCATGTCACACTTCGAAAATTAAGTGGCACAATGGATAAAGGCATTGAGTACCAATCAGTTCTAAGTGACATTCTTCTGAAATTTGAAAGTGCACTTGTTATTACATACGATAATAGCTAAGAATAACATAATAATTAATTACTTAGCACTTCAACCCGGTCGTAGCTAACCGAACAAGAAAATCTACCCCTGTGGATTAAATAAAGGGTACAGTTGATATGGCATAAAACAAAAGCATCAATTCTCATAATATGTGATCTAGTTCAACCAATCAGAATCTCTAATATCTCTCACTTCCCCTTTTTATATTGTCAAAAATTGTTGAGTACATTTGCTAGTATAAATATCAGCTAAAATATATTTGTTCAGATAGATCTATCGTTATGCTGTAAACAGAAAACGTTTCCGACAAAGGGTCACAAAGGGCACCCTTCTTGCATGCTAGAAATTATGAGAGATGGGAAAAGATGTCAATAATATTTAGCCGGATGTGTCATTAGATATGATGATAGAAAGAGTGGAAGGTGCAATTAGTCAGTTTTGGTGGGAACTTGAATTCAATTATATTTCTCTTTCTCTCTTCCTCCCCTTCTGACTTTGTAGCCTACTGGACTATGACCGAAAAGCCATTCATCTTCTAAGATCATTGTTGAATTAATTGAATGATAATTAGTGTATAATGTATTACAACTAAAAAAATTGTCTTCAGTCACCAGGATGACAACAATGCAGGCGGGCATGCATGAAGATGCCCTCAGAAACGAAGATATGATTTTAACTTGATTAAGATACAAGGGATTAAAGTAATTAAATAAATAAATTATGACATTGGGTTATCTTGATGACCACCATAATGCTATCTAATAATATAACATCACTTAAAAATATATATTATTTTGTTAAAATATATATTATTTTACTTCATAGCTTATGTATTAAACATATATTCCAAACATATCCATCATTAGAACGAAAAGTGAAGACCAAAAGTATGGTTAACACATTTATTACAGTTGACAATTATGAAAAACAAGCAACGTATATTATACAAAACAATAAAATACATCTAGTGCTTACTCTACCTTTAAGATAGGAATACTGATTACCAGAGGGAACTTGGTTTTTCATTTTGCAAGGCCTCACGGGAGAAGCCTGACAGGGGTGAATTCTTAATACTATCCGGTCTCTTTCAGGTACAAGGGGAAACAACTCAGTGGTGCTCAGAATCAATGTACCACCAGCATCGGTTCCCTACATTGCTAAAACTGGATGTAATGTGTCAAGCACTTTTTTTTACAATAAGTTCTCGAAATACATTAATCCAGAGGGCCCCTTTTTGGGGAGTTGGATTTCCCCCACATTAGAAACCGACCTCGTGTCTAACTTTCTCCGCGTAGGGAGGCAAGTAAATAGGAACGTTATTGATCACATCATTTGATTTCATGCTATTGTGGATTCTTGATATTAAGTTAAAATAAACAACAATCTACTCTTTCAGAATTTTTGAGGTGAGAATTAATCATTTGTATTATTTGGATTGTTATTCTCACAACATTTCGGCCGATGTAACTTCCGACCTTCTTCACGTGTATCTTGTCAAACTCAGGACTTTTCTTGTCTGCAAGAACCTGTGGTGTAACAGATAAAGTGTAAGTAATAATCCGTTCTAAGTGACATTTAGTCTGGAGGTTGAAGGTTCAATCCTCAGTGCGAACGATACTATGAATACAATCACGAATTACTTAAGACTTCTACCCGGTTATGGCTGACTGATGGAGAGCAAGCTATGGCTGACTGATGGAGAGCAAGCTATGGCTGACTGATGGAGAGCAAGCTATGGCTGACTGATGGAGAGCAAGCTACCCCCATGGATTAAAGAAAGTGTTCTGTTCGAAATTCCATACAGATTCTCGATTCTGACAGAAAGATTTCCGAGTTTGACAAGATACACCTGAAGAAGGTCAGACGTTACATCGGCCGAAACATTGTAAGAATAACATCCAAGATGAGAACAGTAGTCCTAAAAATCCAAGTAATACAACAATTTACTCATGTTCATTTTTAGCCGATACTTAATATCAGCTCACATACTTTGCAGTAGAGAGAAGAATGAAGTATGATTTAATTGAGTCTTTCAAAATAATTAACAGGATTTCTAAATATGCAACAGCTTTTTAATGTCTCTTCTCACACTGGAGATTTATTGCCAAGAAAGACCGTAACAACTAAATCTACCAAGCAATTAGATTATTTTTCTAGCAAAGTAATATATTTGGAGAACAAATTACCTATTGCGTTAGTTTAGAAGGATTTAAGAATAAACTGAACAAATTCAGATGAGATGATAAAAAAATGAACTCACAAGGAGTTGAATATTTAAGAGAATTTAATCTACATATTCCTTTTATACTCTGCGATATTGGATGCATGTACAGTGCTGGTCATGTAATATTGTGTGGGGAGTTTTTCAATCCTCACCAGATGGTCTATAATGTTCTTGTTGACAGAAAACAGCAGTTGTTTTTTTTTAAATGTTGCAAGTAGTTGGCTCAATGGGTAGTGACGTCTATCCGTTTTTTTCTCTACTTTTCCGTTTTTGTGAAGTTGTCATCATAGCCGCAGTGAAGAAATAGCAGCAGAAGTTTCTGTCTTCCTTTTTCCTTCGGTCTTGCCATAGGATAACAAATAAGCAAACGCCAACCACATCTTTGCTCGATGGAATCATGTACATCGATTTTTTATTCTTTTATAGCACTGTAAAGTTACATATTCCCATTGTCCGCTTTCTGGGGAGGTGAACGAAGATAGAGCTTTAAAAAAAGCATCCGAACCCAATTAGCTCACTTGCCAAAAACAGGAAGCTCTTTCTCTATTCTTCACCACTTCTTACTACTGATTTCGATTCTATGACACCATATCCTGACATACTGCCTTAATTCTAATCCTTTATATTCTAATGAAATTTTCCACTTTTTGTTTAACCTAACCTTATAAAAATACCGTTTGTAACATTATTTTTACATAAAATCTCACTGAAGATAATTACTTAACTACATATAAAAAAGAGTACTGATATCGAATATGTACCAGTTTCCAGGAACTTTGCGTCGGCAGTGTTCGGGTATGTTACGTAAACACCCGAGAGATGCCGAGGCGATTAGCCAATCAGCTGTCTGCTGGCAGACGACATGGGAGGAATCTGACGTTGGATCACTGAACATGCAGACCGATTGGAAGAATTTTTTAAGGGAGGTCTGCGAAGACCATTTGTTACAAAATCCTTGTCAGATCGGAGGCCCAGGGCATACGGTTGAGATAGACGTGTCTTTTTAACCCTAACCCTAACCCGACTGATTTAAAAAGACAATGTCAAAAAGCCCCCCAAAACACACAAAAATTTTTTTTTTCAGTTTTAAGAAACACACAAAAAAACTACTTTTTAACCAGTTGACTTAGCAACGTATCGAAGTTATCGTCTGGCATCTCTCGGGTGTTTACGTAACACTTTTTATTGATTTTATAGTAACAAACAATGGAGGTGTATTATGTTGAAGTCATGATAAATGTATGAAACTTCTCCCATCTTCCTCTAGACTAACTCAGCACTTTTAGTTAGGTTCCAAACAGCCTTGGCTAATTCATCAATTGTAATGATATCCTGTTCCAAGTTTATATCTGATAGGATCTATAGTGATGATACACTTGGAAACTGTATGAACCAACTTCTTCTTCTTTGCATGTCTTTGAAGCATGTGATCATACAACAGTTTACCACCTTTTACGCAGTTCTTTACATCATTATCATATTTTACAAGATCTTTCAAACTACATTGGTTGGGTAGTAGACCGTAGACAAGACAATGTTGCATCGTATGGTCCTCCTCTCAATATTCGCAGATGCTTAGGTCGGTTTTGTATCCCCATCTGGCCATAGCAACTGTTGATCGCCCCATTCCCATTCTCAGAAGGTTGAGTGTTTGCCACTAGACCTAGGATGTTTCTGAGCCAGGATGAAGAGCTTCAGAAGGGCGGATTCCCATGTCGGTAGTAAGGAGGGTCATCTCTTGCTCTGTAGTCATCGGCTGCAGTCTGGTTTCTTCCTGAGATGTTGTTAGGGGCTTAACATGGCAGAAGAAACCTTCTTCTTGACATCAGCCATTATGCCGTTGGTTCATGTCAATGAAGGGGATGGTGTTCATCACTGGTAGCTTTTGTGATCTCTACTTTGCTGGCAGATTCCTATCTCACATCTGCAGGAGCAATGCCAGCAAGGAGATGCAGGTTGTTTAAGTTGGTAGGCTTCAGGCAACCAGTGATCAAGCAGCAGGTGTTGTTCAATGCTGGTTTTAATTTATTGGCATGAGTTGATCTCTCTTAAACAGGACACGCATACTCCACAGAATATCAACAATTGGATCTTATCTAATCGCATACAATGAATTGTTTACAGTATTGTTTCAGCATTAAATAAACCCATAGAAGGTTAATATGCTTCTTCTTCTTCTTTCGTTTGCTTCACAGCATTCACTGTTAGATCACCAGCTCGGTTGAGAAAAGCCATGCTAATATTTTGTTGTCTAGCGCAGCTATGCCGGCTTCGCTATTGAGTGGTCGATATTTAAGGCATGACTCGATGATGTGGTCTACTGTCTGTTCAGTGACCACAGTTGCAGACAGCCGAGTCCCTGAGTTCCCATCCTATCATGGTCGCGGCGAAACAGCCGACACCTGTCCTGAGGCGGTTGAGCATTGTCCACTGCCGGCGAGGGAAGTCCATGTCTGGTAGGTTATCAGGGTCCTCCACAAATCTCTGCAACCTTGATTTATCTGCTGCCTTCCATTCCTCCGTCCAGCAACGTTTCAGCCAGATTCGTTTTGTGACGTCACCGGGTGTTGAAAGCAGGAGCTGGTGGGCATGCTCCGAGAATTGGCGTCGTGACTTCAGGCGAGCTCGTGGAGGGGTCTCTGTGGCGAGCTTGTGGAGAAGGTGGTCCTCATCGATAGTGGCCTTTCTTGACAGTGCAAGGACAGCCGCCTCACGGTGCAGGGTTGGTGGTGCGATGCCGGCGAGAATCGGTAATTGGTTGATTGGTGTGGCGCGCAAGCAGCCAGAGACTGTGCGTAAGGCGGTGTTGAGCGTTACGTCCAGCTTCTTGGTGTGGGAGCTCCTGCACCAGGCTGGGGAGCAGTACTCAGCAGCAGAGAGGACCAATGCCTGGGTAGATATGTGCAGTGTCTTGGTTGAGGCACCCCAGGTGGTACCAGCTAGGCTGCATATTAGAGCGACACGGGTTGATGTCTTGGCAGACAGGTTTTCCAGGTGTTGCCGGAACGTCAGCGTACGATCAAGCTTGACCCCGAGGTACGTCGGGCCAGCCTGAAACTGGAGTCTTTTGTTGTCAACTATGATGTTAAGTTCGTGGTTTGACTCTCGGTTGTTTAGATGGTATGCGGTGGACGTGGTCTTGGCCACAGAGAGCTTAAGGCGCCAGTTTGTCAGGTAGCTTGACAGAGTGTTCATATCAGCCGTAAGCCCCAGTTCGATCGTCTCCCAGTTCTTGTTAGACAGAAGGATGGCTAGGTCGTCAACGTATCCATATTTATTGGACAGCGTGTCTGGGAGGTCGTATATGTAAATGTTAAACAGCATTGGGGCAAGTACAGAGCCTTGTGGGACACCATTTCTGAGCCGTCGGAGCCTGCTGTGTTGGCCGTTGCTGGTGTGAAGGGTGAAGCTGCGGTTGGTCAGCATTTCCATGATGAAGTCCACCATGTGTCGGTCCGGGATTGTCTGTAGGAGCTTTAAGTGGAGTCCACGGAGCCAGACAGTATCGTACGCTAACAACAGCAAAACTAATGACTTTAGACCGCTTCCAGCGACCCCAGTGTTAATATGCTGTAAAACAGACATGACATATGAAACCCATTTTACTATGTCTAAATACTACTGATCTTGTTTGTTTCTTATTTTGTCTTTTTTCCTTGTGCAGAATGACTGATGTCACAAACGAATGACGTCATCAATTAAAACAAAGATGAATGATAACCATGCACAGTGGATTACAAAACATATGATGTGATCCACCAAATCAAAGATAGGGGAAACCAATCTTTTATCTAGACGACACGCGACACGAAGGGTCATGAGTCATTTACTAGACGAACGTCTAGTAAGCTGACAAATCAAACTTTGATTCTGATTAGCCAACTTTCATTTGTTAGTGTTGTACCGTGTTATTTCCAATAGACTAACGTACATTGCTACAATTTATTTTTGTAAATACTCAATCCGATCCGGCAGTTTTCTATGATGTAGAAATTCTTAAATAGTTACCTTAAAATGAAATTAACTGATATTTTTGTAGTAATAGTTAATGTTCTGTACTTGCTTTTATTTTCATTCTTTTCTTTTACGTCTAGCTGCGTTCTTATTTAATCAAAACGAGATTCATTTTAGCTTAGATACTGAACATATGAAAAAGGTGTGCTTATAGAACATAGGAATATTTTTTTTAAATTTGAACACGTAATGGATCATGGCAATCCCAACACTACTAGGACATATATATATATATATATATATATATATATATATATATATATATATATATATATATATATATATATATATATATATAATATATATATATATGCAAACATTGTTAAAAATAACAGAATTCGTCTGTTTAATTATAGCTTTTTTTCAATTTTCCTGATGGTATCTTTTGTATTAAAATCAAAAAAATTAATAAATCGAGGATGATTCGACGAAGAATCGAAAACGCTCGTGATACCTATGGGACATTTATTAATGTTTTTAATTTTAATACAAAAAAAGTCCATCAGAAAAATTGAAAAAATAAAAAAGGTATAATTAAACAGACGAATTCTGTTATTTTAAACAATGTTTGCATAAATGAGAAAATGCTGCCGAAATACACACACGCACAATATATATATATATATTTAGATTTTTCACTTATCAAATAGATCATTCAGTGAAGACCGGGGTTGTGCAAATAAAAACAAGCTCGATGATACTCGAGGAAAAAACATTTAATTTGAATAAATAATATTTGTAAGAAAAGATCTTTAATGGTGATCATTGGTGTCCTGAAAGGAATGCTTTGGTAAGCCTTTATAAAATCGCATATATATATATATACATATATATATGTATATATATATATATATATATATATATATATATATATATATATATATATATATATATATATATATATATATATATATATACAAGAACATTTAAATAAAATGGACAGAATACTCTCTAAAGCCCTTTCAACTAACATCTCATCAGAAGAAAATCGTTAGTTTAAATAAATGAAAAATATTACAGTGACAAAATGAAAGAGCAGAAAGGGGAACTTTAATGTGACAGGTAATTGATGGTAAATTGATTAAAAACTATTAAAATAAATGTAATAATATTCGTTTAACAACGATTAAAAGGTGCAGTAAGGGATTATAAAAAAAAATTTCTTTTAAATTTGAAGTTGGGCTGAGGATGGGCAAATTTCCTCAAAGACATTTAATGATTTATTGAACTCCTTCTGATGACATAAAGAATGGTTTATGAATGACAATAGAGACAGTTTTCCAAAAAATTTTAATCGTTTTTGGAATTCGCTCTATGCAAGAGCTCAAAACATTCTATTTTATAGTTTTAGGCACAGCAAGGATTGTAAACCAAACATATATATATATATATATTTAAAAGACTCCATTAATTCATCTCTGTACTGTTGGAGATTCAAGTTGAGATGTAATTTGTTTAAAGTTTATCTTTGTATCAGTAAGTACATAGCTATATAGTATAAAAGTGTATGTTCCTCCCAAAGGAAAAGCAAAAATGTCCCTTCCTTTTAATATTTGTTCTGACATGTTAAAATTTTGATAAAACTTACGTGATTTTATTGGCAGATATAAATATTCTGCCTCGGATAATAATTTTCAAAATTCCTTTGCTATTTTACATCATGATGAAAAGCAAGTAAACATCGAATGAAGTCAGCTTCTGCTCCATCTATTCCGTTCAGACGATCTTGACGACTGTCTGCTTGGATGATGCAGCCGACCGATTTCTCTGATAGGAAATGTCTGACAATAGCAACGAAAAATAAAATCGTGGATATTTATTTGAAACCTGGAAAATACTAAAAGAATTAAGAAGAATCAAGAAGAGTATATGAAAAACTCTGTTAGAAAACAAAGGTCATTCCATGTAAAAACAAGAATATATACTAGTTTATACCCGCTTCTTGAGCGGTGTTGGTACAGTATCTGGGTATGTCAATTTTCATCTTTACTTGACTTCTATTGCTTTTTAGTTAGTATTGTTGCTACATCTGGGCTGGTGCAACAACTGCTAGTCTTTCCCTTTTGGACAGGGTGAACAAAAGAGTCTATAACCTAATTGGTCCCACACTGTCTGCCAAACTACAGTCCCTGTCACATCGCCGTAGCTTTGCATTCTTGTGCTTGTTTTACAAGTACTTCCACGGAATGTGCTCCGATGAACTTACTGCACTTGTACACGCTCAACGAAAATACCTGATTAGCAGCAAAATTCAACCCATTCACTGTAAAGGTCCTTAAATTTCCAAAAATTTTCTAATCTAATAACTTCTTTGCTTGGAGTGCATGCCTTTGGAATCCCCCCCCCCTTTTTCCCCGACTGTACTAACATGCAGAAATTTAAATGTAATCTAAACAAACATCTTGCTGCCCAACCCGACACTTAAATTGCCCTCCTCCCCTAAAAATATTGCTCCTATAACAGTAGTCCCTTATTTCAGTGGCAAGATGCCTTGTTTGGGGTGAACAACAGTAAAAAAAAAAGTATGAATAAAAATATTTGTGAAACTTCATGAAAAAATATACTATTTTGTATTTGAATGAGAGAGTAAGTAACTCTGATGAATGTATTTACGTATTGCTTTTATTGGCCAAAAAAATTAGAAATTATGATTTTAAGCAAAATTAATTCGCTTTGAACTAATGTCTACTT
Organism: Sepiola atlantica; assembly: GCA_963556195.1. Lineage (NCBI taxonomy): Eukaryota > Metazoa > Mollusca > Cephalopoda > Sepiida > Sepiolidae > Sepiola > Sepiola atlantica. The sequence goes on along the minus strand of OY744521.1, from coordinate 49,995,302 downwards.
TTTTGAAGATTATTAAAAAGGTCATTTAGTTTTTAAATATATATATATATATATATATATATATATATATATATATATATATATATATATAATAAAATTTGTCGTTCAGTTTTAAATCATTGCTGGGTCAGTATTATAAATTGAAAATAAAAGCCATTATCAATGCAAGATTAATTAATTTGTTGTTTTTTTACTTTAATCTTATTAATTTCGGAATAAAATTCTATCATCAGAGTTGACCAGTAATATGTCATTTTGTTTTTTTTCATCAAAAAACATAAAAACAAAGATAAAAAAACTTTTTTCTTTTGTTTCTTTGATGAAATATCCTTGTTATGATGTATCCACGCCGATGTCGTTGGCGGTTATGAATTCAAATTCTAGTTGTAGAACGAAGAAAGCATTGGCATGCTCGTAGTTTAATAAAATGGGTCGTTCACTTTTAAAGCATTGCTGGGTCAGTATTATAAATTGAAAATAAAAGCCTTTATCAATGCAAGATTAATTTTTTTTTCTTTTTTTACTTTAATCTTATTAATTTTGGAATAAAATTCCATCATCATATATATATATATATAATGTTTATTCAGGTTATTATGTTATGTTAATTTCTTTAAATTTATAAAACACGTATCCCATTTAAAAAATCCTTTAGGCTTATATTGACTTCAAACTCGAGTATTGACATTGTCAAACTTGTGTATGGCAAGTGTAAAATAACTACTGCCTTAGTAATATGTACTCAGCCTATTCCTTTTTTGTCAACCAATCACATGTTTCTATTTGCGTGTGAACAGACAAGCTCCAAAAACACCATAGCTTTTTAATACTATATAGATTTGTCTGTGTGTACGTATGCAAGTGTGTATGCGGTTTAATAGCTATCAGTGCAGATTGTGGTGTTGACATATTGTGTTCAAGTTTTTGAAATGGTGAAAGTCATAATAGCAAAAAGACTATTAGAAAAGAAAGGTTATTTCACATACTTGTGTGAAGGAAAATGGTATATTTAATCATATGTATTTCCATACAAATAAATACACATTGGTTTTTATTATAAAGTGCCATATATATATATATATATATATATATATATATATATATATATATATATATATATATATATAATTTATTTAGATACTGTATATTACATATTTCAGCAATGTACCGCGGTTTCATCCAAAAACGCAGATTTAGACATCTGCCCTTTTGGATGAAACCGCGGTACATTGCTGAAATATGTAATATACAGTATCTAAATAAATTATATTAGCTCTCTTATATTATCGAGCACTTTATTTGATTTCTTTTCATATACAACCTGACACACTATATATATGTATATATATATATATATATATGTGTATATATATGTGTATATATATGTGTATATATATATATGTGTATATATATATATATGTATATATATATATGTATATATATGCATATATATATGTATGTATATGTGTATATATATGTATATATATATGTATATATATGTGTATATATATGTATATATATATGTATATATGTATGTATATATATGTGTATATATATGTGTATATATATGTATATATGTGTATGTATATATATATGTGTGTATGTACATATATATATGTATATATATATATATATATATATATATATATATATATATATATATATATGTATATATATATATATATATATGTATATATATATATATATATATGTATATATATATATATATATGTATATATATATATGAAGATGTGTAGGCAGAGATGGGAATAAGGTAATAAGCAAGAACAAACTATATAGAACAGGAATAATTTAACAAGAATCATGCTGCTTTAGATTTGATATTTTTTTTCATTCATGAAACTTTGTCAAGATTGCATGATTGAACAGAATCAGATCAGATATACAAAATGTTTGGAAGTAGTAGTGAAAGGTAAGCCCAAACTTTTTGTAGATCAGATTGGAAAGTGTTCAATAAATGCTATTCTTGAAAAAATTTCATAACTGAAACTAAATATAGAATCTAAAGACTCACTGTTCTATATAGTTTGTTCTTAGCTTATTACTTTTATTCTTATATATGAAAACTAGCGGGACCAGTGTCCCGGCGTTGCCCGTGATAAATATAAAAGAATGATTTAACTTAAAAAAATAAATATTAGAGGCTAGACTCCCAACCATAAAGTTTTGAATAGTAGACCCATAAATAAGTATTTATTGTTTTCAATCAAACAAAATAGCACAAATAATGTTGACGTGGAAAAAAATCCATCTTAGTAATTTGTTGTGTGAAGTGCGCTGATCTTTATTTCTTTATTTTGCAAATATTAATTTTCTGTGTGTAACCCTTACTATTTTCATCATTTATTAATTTAAAGGAAATTGTTAAAATACATTTATTTAGCTTTTGATACAATTTGCGTTAAACATTAATATTTATTAGAAGTTATAAGCCTTTTAACATACGTAAATACTGATTATCAGTAAAGTAGCCATTTTTGTTTAGTCAGATGTTGTTGCAAATTCTTTTTGTTCATTTTTATTGGAGGTTGTTTATTTTTCCACACGGACTTAGTGTTATTTTGCAAATATTAATTTTCTGTGTGTAATCCTTACTATGTTCATCATTTATTAATTTAAAGGAAATTGTTAAAAAACATTTATTTAGCTTTTGATACAATTTGCATTAAACATTAATATTTATTAGAAGTTATAAGCCTTTTAACATACGTAAATACTGATTATCGGTAAAGTAGCCATCTTTGTTTAGTCAGATGTTGTTGCAAATTCTTTTTGTTCATTTTTATTGGAGGTTGTTTATTTTTCTACACGGACTTAGTGTTATTAGTAGGTTTAAGGAACAGTATGCTTGATAAGAAACAAATAAAAAAAAAGAAAACAGTGTTCTTAAAAGACTCATAATTTCTAGTAAATATTAATTGTTTTAGTGCCAATAGGTCACATATGGATATGTAAAGGAAAAATTGTGTTTGACTAATATCCGAAGTGTATTTGTTATAAACAATTTATGTCGATAATACTAATTTGTTTTATGAAATTTGTGGATAAAATTGTATTAATGCAGAGTATTTAGCATATAATTATTTTTTTGATTTTTGCGAATTTTTTGTTTTCATTTTTATTTGAGTGTTTTATGCCACATGGACTTAGGCTGACAGCAACAAACCTACCACCAATCCTAAGTCCATGTGGCATAAAACACTCAAATAAAAATGAAAACAAAAATTCGCAAAAATCAAAAAAATAATTATATGCTAAATAAACCCCCTTTGGACTGAACAGAAACATACCTCAGGCTGACAGCAACAAACCTACCACCAATCCTGAGGTATGTTTCTGTTCAGTCCAAAGGGGGTTTACTCTCCCAGACTTTACCACCTTTGGGTTAGTTTATAGCTGATCGTCTAAGACGCTCCTACCGGAAAATGCGGACTTGATCGTGTGAGGAGATAAATAAACATACTAAAAAGTAAACATCATAATAATGCACTATCGAATATAGAAGATTGAAAAAAAAATTGTATTTTATTTTGACAGAAATTCTGCACGTGGATTAAAATTCAGACAATAAATAACTAAGATGGATGTATTTTAATAATAATAATAATACTTTTTAATAGGTGTGAATATGGCCCCACTCCTAAGAAAAGAAAGAAAAAGTCTTTGTGGCCATGTGTGAATTATAATGTTCTGTATTGTTTCTGTTATATTCTGGAATACCCGAATGCGATTTTTAAAAATTACAGTGTAACTTGTTTTAACACCCCCCCCCTCGCTGAAAAGAAAGAATGAAGAAGATTAGATTGAAAAGAAAACATACAAACAAAATAAAGAAGGACCACAGAAGACAATCTGTCAATGAATAAAAGTTAACGAAAGAAAAAAGAGAAAGAAAGGAAACGTTTCTGAACTGAAAATAGCAATTAAAAAATGCTGAATAGATTAATATGAGACGCCATGTTTTCATTTCTATGATTGTTTGTTTATTGTTCGTCAATCCTATTCGGTTATTCCAATATAAGATTATAGCCAACCAAAACGCTGCAAAAGCAGAAAGCGTAGGTTGTAGGGGGCGACCCGTATTTAGTTAGTAAAAGTATAATAGGTAAAACGCAATAGCAAGAAATGAAAAAATAAAATAATGACGGTCAATTTATCCCATGAAGAATATTTACCAGCATAATAAGCTGGTGGCAGTGGAAATAGATTTAAGCGTGTGAGTGAAAATTACTCCGACTCCCTGTATGTATGACTATTTTAGGAGTGACAGGCAAGCTGGAAAAATGTAGAAATTACTGAAAGCAAACGAAACGCATGCATATTTTCCGGAAACACTCATCAATTCTTGGCATAGAGTGTGACCATAATACAATTCTATATATCACTTGTGTTTAAAGACCTATAATGACTGATGAAAAAAGGGAAATATCGACTTTACTTTATTATATATATATATCATTGGTTTTGGGTCAGATAGAATATTCAGCCCAGGGGCAATAATAAATACTACTATCAGTCAAACCAGCTGGATTTTACAGTATTAGAGTCTAGAACACACAAAACCTTCTTATTTGACTGGAAACCAATGGTATAAGATGAGTAATCACCGTATAGCTGTGTATTATCACATATAATAAATATTGCTCTTACAAACGTAATTGAGCCCTCTGTTTTTATTGCTCCTAAATTATATAATTAATAAATTCCATCCATCACCCAGATTGAAACAATGGAACAATGAAAACATTATATATATATAGATATGTGTGTGTATATATATATATATATATATATATATATATATATATATATATATATATATATATATATATATATATGTATATGTATATATATGAAATTAAAAATGGAAAAGCGGAAGACCTTTTCGCTCAACGTTTCGCCCAAATTTCACGTGGGCTTTGTCAAGAGCGGACGAAGAATACAAAAATGACAAAAGACGAGAAAGTCTGTAAATTATGGGGAATATATATAGTGGTTGGGTTCATGTTGAGATGAAGGGTATGCAAAAAAAAAAAAATAAATAAAATAGAAATAAATATATATATATGCACATAAATGTGATCGAAACATATATATAACACATATACATACATATATATCAAATATACATAGAAGTAGCATTGGAAAAGAAGAGGAGAAATTAAAGAGCAGAAAGGGGTCCAAAGGATATTTAATTTAAAGCTCAGGGAATCATATATACAATCTTGTGCAACTGGGTCACCTTGTCAAAGAGTAGACCGCACAATGGACATTCATACCACCGTGTTTGAACAGCGCAGCAGGAATGCCATCTAGCCCTAGTGCTTTATTTGAGTTGATCTGTTTTATGCACTTGACTATTTTCTCGAGAGTTTGTTCCACGTCAAGCTCAGGACGAACAGTACACTGAGGGATATCATCTATTGCAGCAACACCCACATTGGATCGATTGTAGAAAATATCACGAAAATGTTCATGTCATCATAATTTCATCTGAGGTTTTCAACAAGGTTGTCCCACCTTTTGCAAGAAGTAGTGTAGTTGAAGAAGACCTTACACCATATGCCTGATGAAGCAGAGCATAAAACGTCTTAACATTCATGCGATCAAAAGTATCTCTTTGGAGATGTCAGACTACCATTTGTTTTTCATTTAGCGCACACATCGCTGAAGTTCACTCCTCACGGATGAGAAGTGGGCAAAAAGAACTGACCTGTTAGCAGATGAAGAGTTGAGAAGTTTCTTGTTAATTTGAAGGTTGATTACACTGGAGTTATATGCAAACCAGTCTCGATGTCTGGAAGCATTTAATCCAGGTCAAAGTCAGATCTGAGGGAACTTCTTACGACTGGATCTTTCAGCTTGGAGACATTTATATGCTTAGGTACTTTGACTCTATTGAAACGACTGAAATGTTGAGCTTAGCTATGGCCATTAATGGATCAGTGTCACAGTCGGCACCTCGCATTACTCTGACTTTGCAGATGTTTCTTAGATACCCACGTCTACATACCACATAATCAAGTAAGTGACCATGTCTAGACTCCTGATTTGAACCAGGTTGCTTTGTTCCTTTGGTGAGAAAAGGTGTTGGTGATAACTAGATCAAGTTCACTACAGAGCTGAAGGAGCAGCAGACGTTTGCACTGACTCCACCAATGCCATATGGACCTAAGGGAGACCAGGTTTCATTGTCCGATCCGACCCGCACATTAAATCATCACGGATTACTAAACTCTCGGCACCTGGCAAACCGGTGACAATAGATCTAAGTGTGTGGTAGAAAGAAGTAATATCATCTTCAGGCGAAGCAAGGGTCGGTGCATAGATGGATAAGATATTCATGTATCGACCAGCAGCAAGGGGAATTCTCAATCTCATTAATGCCAACTGGTTATTTAATCTTGTCAATTAAGGAGTTCTTAACTGTAAAGCCCAAACCAGCCTCACATCTCAATTTACCAGACCAGAAGATCGTGTAGCTTGGATTATGCTCAACAAGTTGATCCTCACCAGCAAAAAAAAAAAATTAACTGGAAAAGTATTCAGTCTGAGAAGATTCCAAACCAAAATCCTTGTTAGTGATCAATTTCTAATGGAGCTGTTATACGCTGATGATGCTGAACTAGTGACCCACTTCCCAAAGGATATGCAATCAGTCATGGATCTCATCACGAATGCTTGTACATGCTTTGGAATGATGGTTAGCATTAAGAAAACTAAAGTCATGTACAGTACCGCTTCTGATGATCTCTATGTTGAACACGATGTATTTGTCTATGGGAAGTGTCTTGAAGTTATCAAGAATTTCGTCTTCCTTGATGGGTCTCTTGATGCAGAAATCAGACAGAGAATCGGCAAGGCATCAGAGGCGTTTGGCAGGCTGGAAAATAGAGTCTTGTCTGATGGTGATATAACTCTGGCAACTAAAATGTCAGTATATCAAGCAGTTGTGTTATCATCCTTACTCTATACCTTTAAAATATGGACGTTGTATCAATCACACATAAAACGGCTCGAAAGATTTCACCAGCACTGCCTCAGACACATTCTTTGTCTGAAGTTGGACAGTTTTGCTCCTGACATAAGTGTCTTAGTCAAAAGCATCTGTGGGTCTATGAACAAGCATTGAATGAAGGGGTGGCACTCGTCTGACAAAACGTTGCAGTCATCATATATATATATATATATATATATATATATATATATATATATATATGTGTGTGTGTGTGTGTGTGTGTGTGTGTGTGTGTGTGTGTGTGTGTGTGTGTAAGAGATTATGATAATATAAATTAAATTTATATATTTCAGATTGATTCACAAGGGAATCTAATTTCAATTGCAAGTCACAAGCTCGATAGTAAGCAATTAAATAGAGCTTATAGATGTATTTATTTATATATTTTGATTACTATATCATATTATAATCATTTATATCCAAAACAACTCAACGGATTTACAATTGTTTCCAGAACACAGCTGTACAGTAAACAAAATATCCAGGTAGTTTACCATAAAAGACAGATTCCTTTCTTCAGAATCCTTAGCTTAAAACATAAACAGAAAAAATAGGGTGCATCGCATGAAGAAAATAAGAGTAAAAATCAATAGGATTAAAACTATGTTCATCAGTTACTCCTAAAAAAATATAGTTACAACGTGAAGAATATTCAAAGATCAAAATCCAGGATGTTACTTGTAAAAACAATCGGAAGAAAGAGACATTTCTTTTTTAATTTATTTTTTAGGAATGAGTTTTTTAATTTTTTCTGTGTACCTTTTAAACTAAAGATTCTGAAGAAAGGAAGCTGTATTTTATGGTAAACTATTTTGTTTATTGTACAGTTTTTTGATGGCAGATGTAAATCTGTTGAGTTGTTTTGGGTATTAATAATTATAATATGGTATAAATAATAATTAAAAAAAAAATATATATATATATATATATATATTATTCGATTTTATATGATATCCAATGTTTAAGACAGATTCCCATATTTTACAGAATTTATTTTCTTATTTAGCATACAATTGTTTCACCATGTTTCACCATACACCAATATACATGTAAATGCTCCTATGCATTTATTTCTTGGTGTAGCTATCCTCAGTGGTGATTATACAAAGAATAATGAAAGACAAGGCAAATCAGCACTGAGGATGCCACACCAAGAAATAAAAGGAGCATTTACATATATCTTGGTGTATGGCGAAACAATAAGAAAATAAATTCTGTGAAATATGGGATCTGTCTTTCGAAACATTGGATATAAAATCGAATAAAAAATACATAACATAGCTCTGGCCTAACACTATTGAGCTATAATAATTCCTTTATGTTATAAAAATTATATTTGAACATAAAAAAATATAAATAATATAAATACATATATATATATATATATATATATATATATATATATATATATATATATATATATATATATATATATATATATATGCAATTTGTATTGTGTTTCTTATTTTGAAACTATGAATTTTGTTTTTCCTAAATTTTATATTTTTGTTCCGATGAAAGGAAAGGACAAAATCACATTCTTTTTTTCTATTTGAAATAAAATGAATTAAGTCTGTAATGAACGAAGACGGAGGTACATAACTTTTTCTTCTAAAATATTGTTTTTCTCTTTCAACCAAAACGAAGTAAGTCTGTATAGGAGAAATCGAGATTTATCTTCCTTTTCGAAATAAAATGCCGGCTATCCGAAAATAAATCAAGGCAGATAGATAGATTTCTGGAAGAAATTAACCTAAATAAAGGAAATTGACAACATCTTTGAGGAACGCATGAAAACATATTTAAGTGAAATATTTTTTTTAATAAACACATCGTGCAATTTAAATGAAAAAATAATTTTTTTTTTTTTGCAAGCTTTCATTGTAGAACAACTTTGTCAGGCGAGACTGTCTTATCACGGTAATCACGGTAAAGGTAGAAGAGCATGTCATGTTCTAGATGTTAGGATAAGTATAAATAACCTTAATTACATTTTATTTTTCTTTAACAACATGGACCAACGTTCAACAAAATAAAATGACTATTCAGAATGAGATATTGATTTTGGAGGACAGAAGCTATTGATGACAAAAGTTGAAATTCCGACTGACTTAATTTTATGTATTAGATATATATATATATGTGTGGGTGGGTGTGTGTGTGGGTGTGTGTGTGTGTGTGTGTGTGTGTGTGCATGTGTGTGTGTGGACTTTGCATGCCATGTTAAAATTCTATCAGAGTTGTAAAGTGACTTTTCATGATACACTTGGTAAAGTTATGAATTCATTTCTTCTCCCACCAACTATGGCTGAAATGCAAATGAGTATTCTGATGCCTATTTTTTGCTTCCATTAACCAAACTTATTTGGCTCTTTTTAGCAGGCTTATTCTTGCAAACTATTTGTGCGCATCACAAGAATCGATTACCATTATAGATTTATCCTTTATATGGATTATCACCTTACATTCTGAATTTACAATTCTTGGATTATCTTACATTCTGAAAATTACCATTCTTATATTTATTGCTGGTTCGACTGGTCCATCGAACCATAACACTCGTACAAACCCTTTGCTTGTTTGATCTCCTCTCGTAATGCTGGGTTATCAAATTTATAATGCCCAGTTTAAATCCAATCCAGTTGTAGCAATGAGAGGCGTACGTAATGTGTAACAGAAAATAATGTAATAATGTAAAAAAATAAAATATCAAAGAACATGACGTCATTGAACATTCTGATTGGCGTTTGATTATTTGTTACCTCATTGCAGAACTCAAAGAAAACTGAGACATGCATTTTTACTGCTACATTTCACAACAACTACCTTTACAACTAGACGTTACTACCCATTGAGCCAACTACTTATAATCTGTCAACGTAATTACAGCTGTTTTCAGTCAACGATGTATATATATATATATATATATATATATATATATATATATATATATCACAATGAACATTTACTTGAAATGTATTAGCTTAAAAAAACATTCTAAAAATTATTTTAATAGAAAAATAACTAAAGAATAATATGATATATTTGCATAAATAGATAAATCATTACTTTTTTATCCATCACGAAATTGATGAAAAATTCCATGTTTTATAATAAAATGTTTTGAAAACAATATATATATATATATATATATATATATATATATATATATATATATATATATATATATATATATATATAGAGAGAGAGAGAGAGAGAGAGAGAGAGAGAGAGCATGGTGAAAAATCGCTTGAAAGTCTTAAATTTGACAAAACATTTAAAAATTATAATAAAAAATAAAAACGAAAGTATATGATAGATTTAAATAAGTAAAATAAATCAATATATATTTTATATCTATTTGAGAAACTGTCAAATTTTGAATAGCATTTCTTTTTAAGATTGTAGAATTAGCTCCGTTGGAAACATGGCTTCATCTCGTACCATTTTTTATGCTTAGGCAAAATTGTTTTCTCTTATGAAAGAAAATCAAATCATCCTAACCAAATTTACAGTAAAACTTTAGAACTCCACTTTAAATCTGTTCCTCAAGATTGTTTGAGTTTCAAAAAGTTTGAATTTAAAAGCAATTATTTCCATAAGGAATAATGACAAGTGAATTAATCCGTTCCCAGACTCCAAAAACAGCGGTAGCCAACCTTTTGAACTTCTTGGACCACCAAATGTATAATTTTTAATTTGATGGACAACTAATATGAATTTAGAAAATAAATGCTAAATACATTTGTATAATAACTAGAAGGATACCCATTCCAGGATTGGTAAAATTAATTCCCCAAACAGAACAGTTGTGCACCACTTTTATGTCCCCTTACAAAGATTAAATTCAGGATATAATAATACTAAACCTTATGTCTAGAATACTTATTTCAATTTTTATCAAAATCCATTACATGATTCTCATTCTAGAAAATGTCTAAAATTTAACCCTCTGAGCACTGAATTTCTTTTTGTAGAAAAATGATTTTTTACACCTATTTTTAAAATGACTTTAAGCTGAACCTGTTATTGTATGCACAAACTATGCATTTAGCAGGACTATCAAAATAAATTGTTAAATTTGACTAATTTGCATATTGTGATGATGGCCATCTTGAATTTATAATGAGGTTGACCATCCGCTCATGGAAAATTGTTATTTTCTCATGCACATATTAGTCAATTGCTGAATGTATTGTGTATATTTGTGCTTTTGTGTCTTATATTGCGAATAAAGCCAGTTTTGCATGTAGTATCGTCTGCTATTAGAGGTGGTAGACTTGTCACTAAGAGTGTTAATCGGTCTTAAGAAGAAATTGAAATTCAGGGAATGTTTCTTAATTTGTGTCTAATTTACTATGGATCAAACTTAATGTAAATCTGAAATATTTGAATTTTCAAATGGAAAGTTGTGCATGGGCACAACTTCACATTTGAAAATTCAAATATTTCAGATTTACATTAAATTTGATCAATAGTATGCCCTCTAAAAACCCTTCAAAATACTTCAAAGAAACTGAAATTTTGGAATACTTATTAATTGACGTCTAATACCTATTGTTAAAATTTCACAAAAATCGAATTTTTATGAAAGGCTTCCACCCTCTTTTTACCGTCTTTGTATAGAAGTAAATTAAACTAAATAGAACCCACATTACCCACCTTTTCGCATAACAACTGTGTTCCAAAATTCATAATGATCGTTTAATTAGTTTAAGAGTGAATCGTGTACATAGAAATATATAAACATACACACATACCTAACTTTATATAAATAGAGATAATCAGAAAACTTTTTATTAAGGTGAAATGCTCCCATTAACAAAGTTATTGTCTAATTATTTACATTTAAATTTTTTTTTAATATTTAGAGTTTATTCAAGTGCTAGCAGAACTACCCGACATTGCTCAGCATTGAATGAGGATTTGTACGATGTACTTTTTCACTTTGCTCATAACAGCATATTACTGTCTTTATTTTTACGGGCACGCTTCTCTCCTTTTGCTTACTAATATAGTAGGAACAAGCTGAAACGTTGGAAAACTCTCTGAATTAGTGTCTAATACATATGGTTTAAATTTCATTAAAATCGGATATATGTATTTGAAGTTTGAAAGAGGGGATGTCCCCATGGGTCACTTAAAGGTGGGAGCACATAGATATTTGGCACATAGATGCTAACGTAGAGATTCAGGACCACTTCCATTGTCTTTCACAGAGAATTCTATACATTTGATATAAATTTTATAAAAATTGGATATATTTGAAGTTTTAAGGGGGGGGGGGTATGCCTTCATAGCTTCCTTAGGAGTGCACTTAGAGATTTGAAAAACTTCCATTGTCTTCCCTGCTAAATTTTACATAAGAATACACTTTTAGGTTTTGTGTAGATTCTCTGGCCTTTCTTTCTGTAGGGAACACACAAACATCACATACATGCACACAAAAACACTGAGTTTAATAGTGTGATATTTGATCCTGTTTATTTGAAACAAGTTCGTGGATTTTGGGCTCCAATGATGTCACTGCAAGACAGAGTGTTTTTCAAGTTGAGACTAGTACAGAGTTTTTATTGCTGTTACGAATGAAAATGTCTTTTTGCACAATATATTGTTGAAAATTGAATCAAAATTTTTGTTGCTTTTTCATAGAATGATAGGTATTCACTTTTTATAGAGGTCTAGATAAGGATGACTGGAATTTAATTTTGAGACTGTTGTCACAAAATAGATTGGTAAAGCTTTCTTTTTTATTCATGTTTAAACTGCTTCATAAAAATTTAAATAATGTCCCAATTTCTTTGCAGACCATCAAAGATTTTGCACGAACCCCTAATGGCCAGTGGACAACTGGTTGGCAACTACTGCACGAGAATACTCATATAAATTCTTAACATGTCTAATTCAAATGTAAATAACAGAAATAAATTCCCTAATCAATGCATAAAAAACTGTACCCGTGTCATAATAAATGATGGAATACTTCTTCTATTGCTTCCCAAATTACCTATAACTTTTATAATTAAAGTCACTTGGAGAAAACAGTTGTCGTCTAGTATATAAAAAATATTAATACTTCAAGTTAGTTGCTGCTGATACTTGGTATGATTTCACTTGGCGAAGAGATAAATTCACATAAACAGACATGTTTTGCCACTGAAAATTGCACATGAATATTTAAATAGAGAATTTACTCTACTTACACAAACGTTGTGAAACATATCTGTAAAATAATAAATGAACTTGTATCAAATTAGGTTGATCTGAATGAACAGCTGATTTTATGGATGAGTAATTCATCATGAAACAATATCCTGACTCAATTCTAGACAAGAAACAACATCCCAGATCAATGCTAGGCTTGAATGTAACTTGTTTATAAAATAAGAAATAAATTCACACAAGTCAGACAATATCAGAATACAAAACGCAAGAGAATGAATTGAGTGCGGTACACAATCCAGTCTGCTGGCTGATGACATTTACTTTCTCCTAGCTTTATCCAGTCTTATATTGAATAACAGAAATCTTCAGAAAATATCAACTCTAGGGTGATAATTTTACATTAAATTTATATAACAAATTGAACCCTGGCTCAAAATTGAAAACATCAGTTTTATAAAAAGAAAATTCTGAAACTATGGTATTTAATTGATAGTAAACGGAATTTATTTTTCAAAAATATTGGATAATAAAATTTTAGAGTGGGACTCATATATGTAAACCAAATATCCTTCAATTCTGATGCAAGACATAGGTGAAATAAAAGAGGCCTAATAACAAAATCACATTTTATATTATTGTCCACCTCAACAATGATTCAACACTTTTGCAACATTATTTCTTTATATAAATTTATATTTACTCCTATATATGATTTTGTAAATAAGACATGTATTATGACACTCCTTTATGACGTCCGTATTCGTTTATGACCCCTTCTCTAAATCGTGATAATAAGCCATATTCAAAGATACCTATCACACGTGTGATTCTAACCCTGCTTGTATTTTGCTGAATAAAGCTTGGATGAACTTATCTTCCAAAGCTTAGTCTTTATTCTTGACATGTATAATGAAGGCAACATCATATTCCAGAAAAACTAAACTCAATCTTATTAAACTTCAGTATTGTTGATCCTTTCATATAAGTATAAAACCTTATCATTAAATGACACCCTAACTAGTTGATTCAATAACTCTGAAAGCAGAGCTCTTACAATTATTCAGGGATTTTTTTATCCCAGCACACCAGCATTAAAGATATTTGTTAATGAGCCTAACGACCATTTACTTTTTGCTTCACAGAAAAAAAGAATATTTCGCTGTTTTAGCGATATTATGTGCATTGTGATTAAGTACATTATTTGGGCTATGCTAGAGTCTGACACAAAAAGCCGTCTTAAATGTAACTTATGACATTTATTATATTTGCTGAACAACCTAGCTGATACACAGTAGTGAGCAATGGATATGCATACTGTTGTATTTTTTTGGCTCTACATACCATTTTACTGCATAGAGATGATGGTGGTGATGATATAAATAAATATATTTGGTGCCGTGACCAGGATAAAATGTTACCTATCTTTTTTTTCTAACTCTAATTTCATATCTGAAAGAGTCTCTTTGTTATATAATTACATAACTTATTGATCCCTCATTGCACTATATTACAATTTAATCATAAAAACCCTATCCTCAAACTGGAATTATATACAGGTATGTGTACTAGTGTATGTGAGTTTGTACTGCAGTTAAAACAAACAAACATTAATTATTGTATTTTTCTAAAATTTGATGCTTGTTGTAGAATAAATAAGTTTCTCTTTAATTCAAAATAATCTCTTTTAAAAGGCAGAATCCAGTCACATCAAAGATCAGAGAGGAAAACAACCGTTTTAAGATGAAAGGTGAAATAATTAACTGTCCATTATTTCTATTGCTTCTTCAATTTTTTACTGAAACTTTTTTCCTGCAAATCGATTGTTGAAAATGTATAAATTTTTTAACGTTTTTAATAGCGATCATATTGAAAGGTTGAGTTAACACCTTTTGTGATTTTCTAATTTGACTTATATTTATAAGTCAAATTAAAAAATCACAACTTAAAATTAAAAAGGCTCAACTTCAAAGTAAAAAGTCTCAACTTTAATTTAAAAGGTCTCAACTTCAAATTAAAAAGCACAACTTAAAATTAAAAAGGCTAAACTTCAAATTAGAAAGTCTCAAATTCAAATTAAAAGCATAACATCAAATTAAAAATTCTCAACTTCAAATTAAAAAGCACTATTTAAAATTAAAAAAGCTCGACTTCAAATTAATAATTCTCAGCTTCAAATTAGAAAGTCTACACTTCAAATTAAAAAGACTCAACTCCTAATGAAAAAAGCTAAACTACAAATTAAAAAGACTGAACCTCAAATTAAAAAGGTTCAATTAAAAAAAGATCAATTACAAATTAAAATAAGATTGACTTCAAATTAAAATTTTAAAAACTCAATTTCAAATGAATAAACTTGTTGCACATCTAAGGGGTATTTGTAAGATAATTGTTATTAAAACAAGACATTTTTTGTCATTCAATACGACTACTAATTTTTTTGTGGTGGAAGGCTATTTTAATCTTCGAGTGCACAATATTATCATTTGAAATAAACTCGTTTTGATTTAAAGTTGCGATTTATTAATTTGACATTTATCTTTGAAAATTGGAAGTTGAGCTTTTTAGTTGGATCCATGCATTTCTATAAGAGGCTTTCTCCATCGATTGCCGGTCTCTCCGTCCATCCATCTATTGTTTGTCACACTTAAGCATTTTCATAGCTAAACTCACAGATTGAATTGATCCATCTTAAGAATATTGGTTCTTGTTAATTTGAAGTTGTGCTTTTTTAATTTGAAGTTGATTTTTCTTAATTTGATGTTCAACTTTTTAAAATTGAGGGTAAAAAGGTGTGGAAGACAACTAAAGTAAAAGACTGGTAAATGATTTACTTTATTTATGTGACGGTTAAATGAAGAGACTGAAGGACAAACATCATTTTATCTAATGGCATGAATAATGAACAGACAGCTGGAACAAGAGATTTAATTCTCTGCTAGAGCTGACAGAGCAACACATAATTTGATTTAGTGACGTCATTCGGCAATGGGGAAGGGGGGGTAGGTAATGGACGTTGAGAAAATCGAAAAGTGGAAGTTAACTTCTCATGAACTCAGGAAGAGACCTTATAAACAAAGTTTAATATGACATAGTATAGTTTTATGTGTTACCTTAATATTACTAGATTCTATATGTTGCATGCACACAAGGTCACAAAGCAACATTAAATCTTTTATCTAATATATAAAGAAAAGACGGCAGAATTTTTAAAGTTGGACCTAAATAGCACTTAAGTTGACAAATCAAACTTTGATTCTGATCAATCAATTTTTATTTGTTAGTGTTATACCATGTTATTGGCAATATAAAAATGTAACTCGCTACAATTTACTTAGAAAATTACTTAGTCCGTCCCGGACGACTGGTAATATAAAACAATTTTAAATAATCACCTAAAACTAAAAATCAGCTTGCATCAAACACATGCCAGTATTTCAAACGGACGTTAAACTGAATATAATGCTTAATAAAAAAAAAAGAAAATTAATAAACGGTAGATTTAAGATTTTCTTTCAGACTTCTTTTAACAAAGACAGCAAACAAGTTTTTATTTTTATTTAACACAGCACTGCAAATTCAGAAATTTGCTGTGAACAAAAATGTGGTAAATTTTTTCTGTCGAAAAGGTCACGTGACACATCCTTCATAAACGGTGTCTTCATTCCTACGAACAACTCAAATAATGTAAGAGGGATAATTCATATTTTAAATTGAAAAATATAATAGGAGTTGTTTCCCTTACAACTAAAATGTTATTTTTTTCTGTATAAGTTTAAAAATATGCAAACAAATAAAATTAAAATGAATTTACTGCATCCCAAGCAACACCGATTAGGTAAAGCTAGTTATCTTAAAAATTGGAATAAGTATTATATACATATGTATGTCTGTATACTATTATCAAGATGACTGCTGAAGATAAGCAGTTCGACATTAATGACCTACTCCAAACTGAGTGGGATACTTTAACCTTCAGAAGTTAATAGTAACTTCCACTAACACTAAGCCACTTGGACTAACTACAGGATGACCCCATGAATGTCAAACAGTATTTATTTTATCGCCATTTAATATGTGAAGCCCATTCAGCATCTCACCTCCTACTGATAAAACAATCACCAAGGTGTCCCCGCAGTCATTCCACCGAGTCATGTAAAGTGTGGGTAGTTGAAACTTCACCAGTTAGCATTCAGTATTGATCATGACTGACTATTCATTCTTATCTTTAAACCAGTAAGGACGGATGATCCCATGTTTCGATATTGCAACCAATGAGGTGCACTTGATGAAGTGCAGTGGCACATCAGTGGTTATTTTATCAATAGGAGGTGTGATGCTGAATGGGCTTCACATATTTGGAGTATATCATGTGATAAAACTAACACTGTTGAAGATTCGTGACTGAAATTTGGTGGACAAGTCAGACATAGATAAATTTATTTGTACCAAATATGGTTGGATTGCAAAAATGATTGTGAATTTTATTAACGATTCCATGGGTAGTATTTTGGAGGGGTGACTGTGGGTGGTGTCACTCTGTACAATGACGTATAAAGTTGCTTATCAGTGGTGGAACACTGAAAAACATTTAAAAAACTCATCCAAAATGAAAAAGTCGAAATCTCAAACACCAAACACTAAACAGCTTACTTGCTGTATGAAGTTTGAATTCTCTGAAGTTGGTCCTCATGATTCACATATAACCTGATAGAGCACGCTTCATTCTCATCTCGGACTGCACTCTGATCTTATACAGTCTGGACACATACGATAATTGGATATTCGCCAGTTGTCATACTAGTCTTGGATTGCCTTGACATCATTGTGGAAATCCAGGGGCTAACTTAAACTATCAGAACCTTCTTTGTCAGAATGATGTATGGTTCCGTTTGGCCCTAGGAGGTGAACCTTCCCAGGCATTATCTCCTCATTCTGAATGAGGGTTGATTTATTGCCGATCGCTTGAGGGACTTCTACCAGGGAATGCCAACGGGCTCATTCTCAACTACTTTTGCACCTGACCAGAGTGGCCCCTCGAGAGGTCTGTTTTTCCCCACCTTCCAGCCTTGTGCCATATCTTGCTGCGGTGAGAAGCAAGTAAATCTCAACTGATTTCTTTTTTAACCTTTTTGTGTCTAGACTTTTCATTTTGCTTTTTATATACTATTAAAAACTACGATTAATTTGTTGACATTAGACTTGAAAACAACCATGTTGTTGTCTGTAGGGAAACATTTCCACGGTAATGTGTTCCACAAATAGAAAGTTCTTGGAAATAAACTCTGTTCATGGAAGTTCTGTTTGATTTAAAGTACACAGAGGAAGAAAGGAGGGTTCTTTGCAGTGTTGGTAGAAAGACAAGTTCTTGCTACGGTTTTATGGAGTTGGGGGAGAGCTTGAAGTTCAATCAAGCACCTACTATGAAAATACTGAATAGAGTAGGGAAAAACTAGCAACGTCTGTTCTATGAGAAAGGGGCTGTGGGGAAGGGAAGAGATCATCTCCCACTAGATTGTGAATTCGATTTTGTACATTCACCCTCTTTCAATCATTCGCTCTATTGCTCCCTCTTTTTATTCTCATTCGCTTTTTCTCTCTTACTTTGTTACTTTCTTTCTTTTTATTACACAATCCTTCGCTCTTTGTATTGCTCCCCCTTACTCTCTGAATATTATCGTAGATGAAGAGTTTATGGACTATTTTCAATATGTTAAATGTTTCATGATGGTCCGATTTATATATTAAAATTAATAAATCTATAATAAAAGTTGTCTCAACAGCTGACAGAAATCCCATAAATCTGTGTCTTTCTCAAACATCGCTATCTTCTTTCCCTTCTTCGTTCCATAACCATTTGGATGTTAACTAAATATTGATTACAAGTCAAAATAAAAGAAACGAAAAAGAGAAATACAATGTCGAAACACATTTTTAAACAAGGAAAGTCTTATTGCCTTTCATAACCTCGTCCGGACATGATCACGAACTACTCTTGCTAACGGGAATATTCAACCCAATCCAAATCAATCTTAGAAGAAATGCTAATACCATACCTGACCATATATCTGACTTCCAGGAAGCTTGAATTTCCAGAAAATTGACTCATTAAACATTGCTTATAATCGTACACAGTCAATCATCATCATAATTTGTTTAAAATCTGTTTTACATGCTGGCATGCATTGGACGGCTTTTAGAAATTAACTTCCAAACTAACATATCTCCGGCCAGGTCTTTATTTATCTCTCCTTCTCTCAAGTTCATTCTTATCACTTCCTCCCATCTTTTCTTTGTCCTTCCCCTGTTAACTGAACCTCAACTGTTCTAAGTCTACTAATCCAAGAACTCTCATCCATTCTTTCAACATGGCCATACCATCAAAGTCTCCTGTTCTGTACATAACTCCGTATACTGTCCATATTTAATCAGATCTAAGCTTGTCTTTAAGACTTACATTACACATCCATTGTATCATTCTCATATCATTTCTCTCCATGCAACACATATCCTCAACCTTCAGTGACCAGGTTTCACTTCCATATATCATCACACTGGATACACATGTCCAATAGACTCTTGTTTTCGTTGACAGTGGTAATGCTCTGCTGGTTAGTAATAGCGGAAGTTCTCTGAACTTACTCCATCCACTTCTAATTCTTGCAAAATAAAGGAAATTAGAAAAAACAGAAGCTCCAAATGTCATAACTCTGACACTACCATGTTACCACCGCCCCTACCCCCTATCACAGTTAGGGTTAGGGTGATAGTTTAGGGAAGTGCTGATGCTGCTTCGCACGCCTTTCAGTCCTCATTCTATTTATGTATCTATAATTCAGTTTTCATTGGCTTTTACTCTCATTTCCTGCCTTCTTCCTGTTTGTGCCAATTTCTTCTTATTCATTCATCTTTCTGTTTTTCTATCAATCTATCTATTTCAAAGTTTTCATAGCACCCCTCTCTATTTCTCTCCCTCTCTCTCTCTCTCTCTCTCTCTATTTCTCTCCCTCTCTCTCTCTCTCTTTCTCTCTCTCTCTCTCTCTGTATTTCCTCTTTTCTGCCATCCATGATAATGATTTATTATTTTCTTTTCTCGTTTTCTGATTTATCTCTCTCCCTCTCCCTCTCTCTCTCTCTCTCTCTCTCTCACACACTCTCTCTCTATTTCTCTCCCCCCCCCTCTGTCTCTCTCTCTCTCTCTCCCTCTCTCTCTCTGTGTTTCCTCTTTTCTGCCATCCATGATAATGATTTATTATTTTCTTTTCTTGTTTTCTGATTTATCTCTCTCCCTCTCTCTCTCTCTCTCTCTCTCTCTCTCTCTCTCTCTCTCTCACACACTCTCTCTCTCTCTCTATTTCTTTCTTTTTCTTTCTGCCTTACATTTTCCATTTCCTCTGCCGCTCATATTCTTTATTCTCTCCCTTCTGCCATTTTAACATAATAATCTATTTCATTCTGTTGCTATTGATCATTCTTACCTTTCTCCCCTCCACCTCTCCCTTCCAATGTTAATCTATATTCTGAGTTATCAGATTCTAAATTGTATACTTGCCAGTTTTGATATTAATCTATTTGAGAAATGGATTTGCATTAATCTACACAAATTCTTATCACACGAAACCAATTGTTGGCTCTCGTTGTTCTACAATGTTCTGATTCATGCAATTCTAAATTTGGTGACGCTGATTATTCCATTAACATTGTTACCATCTTCCCCCCAGAATTTAGTATGTTCACCAAAATGGAAAGTTTTGGTAAAACACTACAAAAAACAAATATCATCATCATCATCATCATCGGTTTAACGTCCATTTTTCATGCTGGCATGTGTTGGGCGGCCTTTAGAAATTGCCTTCAAAACTAACCTATCTCTGGCATGTCTTTATTTATCCTACTTTCTTCAAATTCCATTTTTATCACTTCTTCCCTGGCTTTCCTTGGCCTTCTCTTACCAACTGACCCCACTACTTCAACTGTTCTACATCTACTAACGCAATAACTCTCATCCATTCTTTCAACATGGCCATACCATCGAAGTGTCCTGTTCAGCACGCATCTCCCTATATTGTACAGATTTAATCTTCCTCTAAGGTCATCAGAACTAAGCCTGTCTTTAAGACTCACATTGCACATCCATCGTATCATTCTCATATCATTTCTCTCCATGCAAAGAAATTGGTACAGTTTTCTCCCTGTTCTTTTTTTTTTTTACATTTGTTTTGTTTACGGCATATCACTCTTTTTAGGCTTGTTATGATACATTTCCAGGATTATCTCCCTTTAACGGAACTCTTAAAAGAACTCTGATAGGTCAAATATGGCTGCCTTGCATGTTACAGGACCAATAAAAATATGAACACTGTAATCTAAAATATAAAGTTATCTTGTGAGATTTTATAAATTGGACCTACATAGCATTTAAGCTGACATATAACACTTTGATATTGACTAGTAAATTTTCATATGTTATTGTTGTAACATGTTATTGGCACTATGATAACATACGTTGTTACAATTTATTTAGAAAATTATTTGAATCTGTTTAAAATGAATTTCCATAGTTGAAGTATAGCATTTGGAATCTAAAACAACGAACTGGAGTATTGATTTACTCCTCTCCATGAGTTAGGCACAAGGCCAGTTTTTATCTTACTCCCACAAGTAAGATGTGACCCAAGGTCGGGTCGGGAAAGTGGGGTTTAAAAATTGCCTGGGCAGCCTCGTCGGCATTCCCCGGTAGGGGAGCCTCAGGCAGTAAGCAATAAACTTACCCCTCCCCAAAGAGGGGAGGCAAAGCCTGGGAAGGTGAACCTCCCAGAACTGCACAGGACAGACCCATTGACCGGCGTAAATCAAGACCCGAAGGCCAAGACAACATCAGTATGGGATGCAGTATCCATCAGAACAGATACTACACTTTGATCTTAGCCAAAAACGAACTGGAGTACCTGTCTCTAAATTATTGTAAATAATAAGCCGTTTGTAACGTTAGATGGGGGAGTCCTTTTGTTAACAGAAACAGCAGAAGTCTTGTTGACACGTTGTAAGTAGTCATCCCAATGGGTAGTAATGGCAGTTGTGATTTAGACAACAATGTTGTTTATCTGACTTTCTCTTTCCCTTGGTTTTGTAATTAAAAGGGTAACAATTTAAAAACGGCAACAGCATATTTTCTCAATGGCATCATGTTCTTTGTTGCTTTATTTCTTTTGTCAGCACTGTAAAGTTACGTATCAAGTAAGCTTCTTCGGAAAAGGTGCCCAGCGAAAAAAAAAATCGATCTTCTTCGCTACATGTCACTTTGAACTTCCTGTCTATGACGTCATATCCTGTCATGTAGCTCTAATTCTAATATTTAATATTTAATGTAAATTTCTGCTTTTCTCTTTAATCTAACATTATGTTTTAAACATAATTTTGAGACACCCATGTCTGATATTGCTACATCATTGGATCTTTTAATATGTATAAGGGGAAGGCGGACGTCAAAATTCAATCAAAATTGGACTGCTAAAGTGAAAATAAAGCCTAAATGATTGAAATAATTGAAATGATAAGCTGAAAAAATATTTAATTTTTTAGAGTTAATCCTTCATTATGGGATGTAAATATGATTCAAAGTTGGTCCAATTTTACAAATCTGTACGATTGTGTGTCATTTATCTGCAGTTTGAATTTCATTGAAATTAGACCATTTTTGATAGATGGTTTCGGCTTCCTTAGCAACCCATTTACGCAAAGCAAAATTAAATCTATAACCTATACTATGAGAATTCGTTGGTAAAAGTTCCTAAAAAAGAAAAAGCAAGAATAAAGTAAGGAATTGGCACACGTAGCAGAGAATAAACACAAGCCAAATTCAAGATATGAAAAGAACAATAAATCTTATTTACACATAAATAAACCAATAAAAGTTCATTGTGTGACGAAAAGATTTTTGGGCCAATGACTATGAAGATACAAAAAGGAGAAAAAGAAAAGAAAAATTGTACTTGTGTCTTTAAATTATCCTTTTGTCTGCTAACATTCTGTTGTGGGAAAGTAATTATAAAATCCTTAAGAAACTTTTAAATTTGTAAAAGTATTGTGCTGCAAATGTTTTTATTTTCTCAAATAATTTTCAAGCCAAGTGAAAAAATAAATTTAAAAAAAAAAGCCTATGAAGTTAATTTATGATTTGGTTAGAGGTATCAAAACCTTAAGTAGTATCAGAACGGGAACGCTCCAACAAGCATAGAATACAACCCTCTTCAATTTGGGATATTGATTCAAAAAGAGAAAAAGTATGACTTCCGAAGGAAATGCAATTTCAGAATGGGAAGATGATGTGGAGTATTAAACACACCCACCTGCCACAATTAACTAAGTTGAAAAAAAAAAACCTATAAATAAGGTGTTTTTGATTATTAGTTCTGAAGAATCAAAAAGATATATAGTTGATTTACAATATTGTATTCGAGTGTATTTATTCTTCTTAATTGTCGGACTATTGTACAATAGAAATAATTAATGGAACGAGTTGCCAGAGGATGCCAAGAATGCAACGAGCACAAATAGCTTTCAAAATGATATTAACCGATTTTAAGATTAGAGTATTGCCTGAATAGTATTAGGAGATTTCAGATGAGATATTTTTGAAAGATGCGTTCTGAAAAGTTTGTTTTTTTTAAATCAAGAAAATTTTTTTTTTTTTCACTTTTTATGTTGAAATGGGATCGGGTAGGATTTTTTGAGGAGGTGTCACAAAGTGTTTCTATCAAAATTTCCATAGAGGTATAAATAAATGAATTAAATAAAAAATAAGCATTGATTTTTCAGGATCTTCGATAAAAAAAATGTTTGTTTTACTGTGAGTCATCACTTATCAAGGCCAAGAGCCACTCGAGGGTGAGGATTAAAGTGTTAATTACTTATAACAAGTGTTTATGACAAGTGTTTATTAACGTTAGAGTTGAAAGGAATCATGTTATAGTCCTTAAGGAAGCAATCTTGTGGCAACATATTACACAGATGGGAAGTCCTTAAAAAGAAACTCTGTTTATGAAAATTCCATTTTATGTTAGGCACACATAAGAAGAAATGAAAGTTCTTTGCAGTAGCAATAAGAAGAGTTTTTTATGTGATATTTTTACAAGGAGCAACCAGAAACTGAAGCTCAGTCGAGCACTTTTGATGGAAATAATGGTACTGCTATCGATCCTGACCCAATCTCGGTGAATTTCGCGTCGGCAGCATTCAGGCATGCTACGTAAACACCCGAGAGATGACGAGCCAATACCTTCGATACGTTGCTGCATCGTATTTTTGTCAGTTTTATTTTCAAGAAAGATTGCCAAAACAAAAATAAAAAAAAAAAAAAAAAACATAGCGAAATTACTGTTAATAAATACATTTTTGGTTTTTATTTTTGTAACAAAACAATGCTAAACAACTGTTAAATAAATAAATAATAATAATAATAATAATAAGAAGAAGAAGAAGAAGAAGAAGAAGAAGAAGAAGAAGAAGAAGAAGAAGAAGAAGAAGAAGAAGAAGAAGTCGCTCAGGTACTACACTGGAATATATGCAAACTTTACGAATTGGACCACAATGTAAAGTGGTATGAGCATAAGCCAGAAGTGGTACAAGTGAATGACAATATCAAACTTCTTTGGGACATGCGCATACAAACTGACATGGTTCTTGAGCATTCTAAACCCGACTTAGTCTTTCTGAACAAAAACAAGAGAACTTGTTTAATCATTGATATAGCCTGCCCCTTCGATACCAGAGTGCAGGAGAAAGAACACAAAAAAATAAATAAATATCAAGATCTAAAATGAGAATTAGTTAGACTATGGAAGTGTAAAGAAGTACAGGTGATCCCCGTTGTAATTGGAACGCTTGGAACCATAACGAAAAGCCACCATAAATGGCTTAGACAGATTGACGAGACAATTTCTTTTCCAATTCTGCAAAAGGTGTGCCTATTAGGAACGGCGAAAGTGTTAAGGTACAACTTGAATATCTAAGGTCAAGGGAATTGACTTGATGTTCAAAAAAACAAAAAATAAAACCCCAACTAAACACATCCAAAAGTTGAAACTACTATGAATAATAATAATAATAATAATAATAATAATAATAATAATAATAATAATAATAATAATAATAATAATAAT
>OY744521.1:49939940-49962440 GCA_963556195.1 Sepiola atlantica | reverse complement strand
CAAAGAAAATTCTATTTAAAACTTAAGCATGACTGACCAACGAAAAGGCTATTTCAAACTTAAGCATGAGTAAACCAAAGAAAATTTTATTTAAAACTTAGGCATGGCAGATTGTCGAAAATGAGTTTTAAAACTTAAGCATGATGACCCCCCAAAAATGCTATTATAAACTTAAGTATTATGGGATAAAAAAAATCTATTTCAAAAACATAAGCATGACGACCAAAACGAAATGTTATTTCAAATTTAAGCATTACGGGCCAAAGAAAATTCTATTTCAAAAACTTAAGCAGGACAGACTTAAGAAAATGCTATGACAAACAAAATAAAATACTATTTTAAATTTAAGAGTGAAGGCGCAAAGAAAATACTATTTCAAAAATTAATGTGTCAGACCCATCAAAAATCCACAAAGACAAAATTGAGACTGGCAAGATTTTTCTCTTTGTGGATTTTTAAATGCATTATTTACTTAATTTATTTCTCTCTCTCTCTCTCTCTCTCTCTCTCTCTCTCTCTCTCTATATATATATATATATATATATATATATATATATATATATATATATATATATATGGAGTGAGACATTTTAATACTTTTTTCAGAAGAGGTAGAAATGTGTTTTGGTTTTCTCTGGTAAAATCAAATATAGCATTAGTTTTGGAATAAATACACATATAGTTTAGAAAAAAAGATCGATTTAAAAGAAATGTTTTCTAAAGTAAGTGTGTTTTCTTTTATACTTTCTGTGTTTTTCTGACAAATTCAGAAGATTCAGAATATGCTTGAAAACCTTGATAGTTTGGACAAATGGATAAACGAGCATAAAAATGAATCTCTGGAAAATAAAGATATCGTCGCTGGAATCTGCTTTTACCTATTGTCTATTTATAAATGCTCTAGAATTATAAATCGAGATTTATTGAGCTTAAACACTGAAGATTTGACTACAAAAAGGAGCGTGCTCCAAGGGCACGTTTTTTTTTGCTAGAGCAAAGGGGAAGAAGGGTCATTTTATATTCAGCGGGAGTGGAGCGTGAGCAACTTTGATTTTGGTTTGATTTTAACACACAAAATTACCAATATTTAATCATAATGTCTTTCGCCTCTACTTAACTATGAGGTTTTAACTCAAACCCTAAATAGAAAAATATATATTTTACTAGATGTCCCTACACAGGGTTTTGCTCGGGAACATTTTGGTTGTTTTAAAAAATTATTCAAGAAAAGGTTCAATTGTAGCATAGTACTCTTAAAATACCTCACCTATTTCACCGAAATTCATTGAAACTGCCTCAGGATTTAATAATAAATTAAATCTAAAAGTTTTTGTATCAGCAAATCAGAAGTTTGGAAAATATATACCCTGTAATGTTTTTAAAAAAGGTATCAATTTATTTCTGACAACGACTGGGAGCCAATTGAATTCATAAATAAATAAATGCAGCTGTTTGATAAAATGAGTTTAGCTAAAATATTATCTACATAAGCACGCTCGACCCAGTTGCTATGGCAACAATTTGACCTGTTGAACTATCTACTGTCTCGCATAGCAAAGCAGTGGATGAACGAATGGACATACACAATGCAAAGCATTACAATATGTAATATTTTGATCAAATGAGTCTTGCCAAAATATTGTCTACATCAACTAAGTAGAATTTGGAGACAGTTGATCCCTGCTGAATCGTGAGGACTGAAGAGTGAGCTTGCAAAATATAAAAAACATCTGACCCCTGCACAAGGGAAAAGTAATGTAACGTGAATAGAAAAAGAAGAAAAGAAGAAATAGAGTGGAAATAATTTTTGTGTTTTAAATCATAGACCAATAATTGGCCTAAAACATTCACAAAACAGATTTATTATCTATTTTTTGTCATTAAAGCTATTCTGCTCAAAGAAATAAATGAAATTCAGACTTTACTTTATATATGATATAAAAGTTCGTTTAATTAAAACACTGTTTAATTTGAATTCTTTTCAATTATGAGTATCGTGAGTAAAGAATATAAATAAATAACATCATTTATAATGAGGGTCTTGGCTCAGTAAAGTGCCTGACGTCAGTCACTGGGGTCCCAGTTTCGAATCTCACTATGTTTAGCCACACTGATCAGTCATAGAGACAACGAGACATCTGCTTGTGGATAACTATATTTTATATGTATATGTGTGTAGATATATGTATGTGTATGTGCGTGCGTGTATGTAGATATATAATCACAACCATCACCATTTTCCTCTGAAACTAATAGACTGAAAGATGGACAGAGCTTCTTATACAGATGGTTGGACGTATCTGAAATAAGATGAGTCCATTCTATTTATATGTTTAGCAATGAAGATGCTATTATCGAGCTTAAGTGTGAGAGACCAACCGACTTTCCAATAGACAAAGCCTATCATAAAAATACGAGGACACATCGACAAAAAACTTTTAAAGGCTGGTGGCAATATCAGTAAAAGATATCCATCACTGTTTTTCTATGAGTATGAATAACATTGACGCGTTTTATTTAAGGGAACTGTTATGAAAGTGATAAATTTGGTTTGGAATTCAGATGAGAACTAAATGGCACTTTATAGAGCGCATACCTCCACCAAGGCTCAACAGTAAAAATAAAAATTAGTAAATTAAATTGAAGAATAAAATAAATAAGAACAATTAAAAAGTGTATGCATCTCTTATAATAATGTTTTAATTAATTAATATATTAATTAAAAGATATAGGGTAGTCCAAAAAATGCCACTCATGGAACCATTAATAAAATTCACAATCCTTTCCACGATCCAATTATATTTGGTACAAATAAACTTCAGTCTATGTCTGAGTGGTCAATCAAGTTTCAGTCATGAATGTTCAATAGTCTTTGTTTTATTGCCGTTCAATGATATGTGGGGACACTTTGGCGATCGTCTTCTCAGTAAAAAGTGTGATACTTGTGTTGTCATGAGGGCGGTTCAGGACTAATTGAAGTCATTAATAAAAATTACTGAAGAATAATTGTATTACTTAAACTTAGGAGCTTATAATATGTACATACCTGAATTAGCTACACCTGAATGCAAAGTAACGAAGTAGTTTAACAAAAAAAAAACGAAATTTTGAATAGCAACTACAACAAATAAATACTACAAAAGTTTCAACAGTTCAAAATGAACATTTATTTACGACTATTCAATCATTTTTAGTATTTGGTCCTGACGCTTGACGCCTATTGTTTATGACAATATTGTGTATGTCTGCTGGAAATGTCTGTGCAGTTCCGACTTTGATCAGAGATGACAAGTGTTGATCAGTCAGCCTTGAAATCTTTTGTTGAAAATAACTGTTCACACGCATAAGTTGAACCAAATATTGCCCCAATCTTCGAGGCAAAATGTCTGAAGTTTTTAAACTTTTCATGATAGTATGAAAGGAAACCAGGAATCTCCACTTCAAGATACTTTGCTCAAAGTGTAGAATCCGCCTGCACTTGTAATACTTCAATCTGCATGTTTTCTTCTGCCTTGGCAACTTCAAAGGTGAACGGCGCTGAAAATGGTGTTCAAAAGATGAGAAATCACAGAATATTTTCTGAAAGTCCTTTGACAACAATTCCAGGTGATTTTTATAGTGAACAAAATCAAGTACAAACTCTGTATTGCACGTAGGAAAATGAACTAAATTTCCATAAGTTTAGTTTATTCTCTTCATAATATACTAATAATTACAAAATTAATTTAAATTTATGGAGTTTTCTGAAATTTTAATTCATGCGAGTTAAAAATACGTGACATTTAGGTCATGTCTAACCCCAACAAATGCATTCATATTTTTTTATGCTTTTTATATCGATAAAATGTGATATTTCGTTTTTAAATATAAAGAAACGTTTTGAATAAAAAAAATCACACTGTTTTTCAGTGAACGACACACATTTATCCATTTTAAATTATAAAAACTACAATTAAATAACAAAATTACAGTGTCTGTTATACGGACCTCAAGTGTGTTTGCAAAGAGATGCATGCAGCCGACGGACCGCATGTTTGACATACATGTACTACGTTAAAGAAAAGCTCAATAAAGAGATATAAGTGATGTCACTTTTGATATTATATTTATAGTCTGTGACCAAATGTTTAAAATAAAGTAATAAATATTTTAGCACAAGCCTTTTACATTATTGACATAGATTTTAAACCAGATAAATATGATTTTTAATTAAGATGTAGGTATTTTTATTTTATCTTGAACAATAAGTCTTATAACTTTCATGACTGCCCTCGTAGATTTTGAAGAAGATAAAGTGAATTGTAATTAAGTTAATGATTAATGTTTTTAGACAATCAGTTTCTCTACTTTCTGGACAGACATCAAAGGTTTTGGAAGCAATTAACTTGATTGGTATTTAAGATAATAACACATATTTTTACACAATTCGTTTCATTATTTTGGGGGCAGACATTGTAATGGAATAATGGAATAATCTGATTTGTAATTAATGTGATGAGACATTTTACATAATCAGTCTCTTTACTTTCTAGACAAAAGTAGTGCATCTTGAATGAGATAAAGTTGATTTGTAACTAAGATGAATTTAAGTATTTATTTTTATTTTGTAGAATCAGTTTTACTACTCCCAAGACTGTCCCCAAACAATGTAGACACATTTCAACAGCTGACAATTTACTTAATTTGCATTTCTTTTCTAATGTAAATCTATGTAATACTAAAACTCTGATAATCTTGCTTGCTTGTTTGCCCATTGAATGTTTTAAAAGTTGGAACGATGGGCAAATGAGATGAAGAGTGTTGAGAGGTGCCCGGAGAAAATAGTGGAGGGGCAGTGAGGGTAGTTGAATAGATGGAGTAGTAGTAGCAGTAGTAGAAGAGAAGAGTAAGAGGATGACGTAATAAAAAATTACATGGATAAAGAAGAATGGAGTAATAGTAGCAGTAGCAACAGCATATGATATGGAGAGTAAGAGGATGAGGTAAATAAATAAATGACATGAATAAAGAAGAAAAGTGGAGTAATAGGAGCAGTAGCAACAGTGTATGAGAAGGAGAGTAAGATGATGAGGTAAATAAATAAATGACATGAATAAACAAGGAAAGTTGAATAATAGTAGCAATAGCGTATCAGAAGGAGAGTAAGAGGCTGACATAAATAAATGACATAAATAAAGAAGAAAAGTTGAATAATAGTAGCAGTAGCAACAGCGTATGAGAAGGAGGATGTCTTTCAATCGTAGGCGTGTCCCTTTTCTTCCTGAGATTCTCATGGATGGCTCTGTTCTTGAGGAGAAATGAACTCTGAAACTTTTTGGTCTTTCTCTCTCATCAAATCTTTATTGGGGTTCATAAATTAGATCCATTGCTCTTTCTGCTTCCCATAAAGTCAGTTCTCTCTATCACTCCAAACACTTTCTCACATCTGAGGCTATTCTTTATCTCTACAAATCTACTATCAAACCATGTATGGAGTACTGTTGTCATATTTGGGCTGGTGAATCTCTGTCCCATTTGAGGGTGCTTGATAAGGTGCAGAAACGTATCTGTAATTTGATTGACCCCACCGTTTCTTCTTCTCTGCACCCTATCTCATAGCCTTTTCTATAAGTACTATTATGGCATGTGTTCTTCAGAATCTATTCCCTGCTTCTTTTGTTCCAGCTCGTTTGACTCGTTGGTCTAGTGGTCGCCATCAATTCGCTGTTTTGATATCTCATTGTAATACAGCTTCCCATTCCAATAGCTTCTTTCCAAAAACTGCAGTCTTGTGGGACTCCCTTCCTGCGGACTGTTCTCCTCCTACCTATAGCCTTGGTCTTTTCAAGACTAAGCCCAATAGGCATCTCCTGTCTTTGCGATAATCATATTTGTTCTTGTTAGCTCCTTGTATCAAGTGGCTTCATGCCTTGTCTGGAGCGATTTCCATAAATAAAAGAAAATGAGGTAAATAAGTAAATGACATAAATAAAGAAAAGTGAAATAATATTAGCAGTAGCAATAGGGTAAGAGAAGGAGAGTAAGAGGGTGACATAAATAAATGAATTATATAAATAAAATAGAAAAAGAAAACTTTAAAATTACAGAGCATAATACAAGTGGTAATATAGGGTTTAGGACTGCAAGCAGAAATACCAGGCAACGTTGGGTGGCCTTCTAGCAATTATTGAATGCAATCATTTAAATGACAACACATTTTCGTTTTTGTTTATAGACGAACCGAGATGAAATAATTGTATTCTATGTGGATTAAGGCGAGACAACTATGGTTTGTAGCATTGTTATGATGAGAAGCTGTTTGTTGTATCTTCTTCTCATAACAACCGAGAGAACAGGAAGCTGATGATAAATTGGCAGACGTGACGTCATATGTCATAGGCGACTATGCAAATTGCTCTTAATCCTATATGATTTTATTATTCTCTTTCTACTCATCCAAATCGCTGCATCGTTTATAGAAAATAAACTGTTCCACAGCAAACTTAAAGCACAGAATTTATTGCTCTACTTAATAAATAAGAACTGAAAAAATAATAAAATAATCATCTACTTCCGCTTTTACTCTAACTACCTCCACCGCTTATGTCTTTAGTCTCAATTTCCCACAGGAAAGCAAGAACAGAAAGTCAATTGATTCTATATCTACCACAGAAGACTTCTTGATTATTATTCAAAGACGACAATTTGTGGCAGACAGATGTAAATCGAGGGAAGATGTTTTGAATAATTTTCAATAAAATGTTTGCAATTTGATTATATTGTGTCATTGTCTTTATTTTCAATATATTTGAAAATTAATCATTTGCTGTTTTCCCTTTTCAGTTTCTTTAGAAAAAAAAGCTTGCAGGAATAATCGATGTGTTCATTATGACCAAGAACTTAAATGGCATCTGAATTTCTGATATCTAACATATAAAGTTATTATGCAGGATTTTAAAAGTCAGACCCATATAACAATACGTCTGACATATTAATATTTGATTCGGGCTAGCCGATTTTTTCATTTTCTTTTTCTTCCACCCACTATGTTATTGGCATGAATATATTTTATTTTGCATCAGTTTTTTTTTTAAATAATTTTTCCACATGGGACAACTTTTAGAGCAGTTACATTTTCTCTTACTCACCGAATATTCTTAAACAATAAAGGGGAGTAATCACGTAATGAGTTATTTTCCTTGACTTTTGCAAATATAAATATCTAAAAACACTTTATATTTTTAAACATTAAAGGGAAATTTTCCACATTAATTACACATTCTTATTTGTTCTTTACTATTAATCGATTCACACCAAGGACTGAAATAAACTTGTTTCCCCAATGGTATTCAGTGTAAGTGAATAAAATAGATTCAACTAGATTTGTAATTCGCTTTTTCAATTCCATAATCTACATTAGTATCCATTATACCACTTGTGTCCCCCCAAAACTATGTTGATTGACAATAAAAATGGTGGACTAATTGATAAACCTATCATTCTAGTGATTTCTAGAAATTGATCTATATCTTAAAATGTAAGCATTAACAGATGGAAATATGAAATTAGAAGAGCATATTTTAATAAGTCTTCTTTTATCTCACATATAAAGTTATCTGGCCGGAATTTTCAAAGTCAGACTCAAACAGAAATCTGACATATCGATACTTGATGCAAACTATCCTATGTTTTCGTTTCCTCCTTCTATTATGTTATTGGCATGAATATATATCATTTTGCATCAGTTTCTTTCTAAAAATGTTTATTCTGACTAAGAAAACATTAAGAGTTCAGACTTTTTCCCCTTACTCAACACATATATGTTTAAACATTAAAGGGAAGTAATCATGTCATGAGTTATTTTCCTTGACTTCTTCAAAAATTAATATCTAAAAACACTTATTAATTAATTCTGCATTAATTTCCCATCATTATTTGTTCTTTACTATTAATCGATTAACGCCAAGTACTAAAACAAACTTCTTTTTAAATTCCTGTTTAACAAAATAATTTGATTAAGAAATTAAAGACCAAAATTCATTCGTAAACAGGTCAGTCATGTTTTTCTTTTACTCCCGGGCAACGCCGGGTAGGTACAGCTAGTTCAACATTAAAATAATGAGACTACTTGTTTAAAAAAGCTTTTGTCAGAATAAGGTCTGCTTTTATCAGCACATTTGGCCTAATGGTTAGAGTGTTTGCTAATGGGCCAGGAGACCAGGGTTCAATGCTTGGTCAAGTCTTACCAAAAACTAAAAAAATGGTACTTAACGATTCCTTGCTAAACAGTCAGCATTAAAAGATAAGGGTCAAGGGTATATGGAGCAATCCAAGGAAAGGAGTGGCACCTCCCTGACAGCTCAGTGTAGAAGCTAATGACAAGAGAGTCTCTGAGTTGCCCGTGACTATGGGCGATCCATTTTTTTCTATCAAATAGTTGATCAAAACTTTTTGTAAAAGTTCAATAATGCTAAGTAAAACGGTTGATTGTGTTAATGAATTCAAATTCCCAATTGTCTGCCTTAATATAGAATTCCACATTTCAGAAGCCATTGTAAGCTTACTAAAGCTATAACATCAGAAAGTTTGTACAATGAAATACAATGACATAATCGTTTATATAAAAGTGATATCAGTTATTTGTGGTACAACAAACAAAACAGTTCAAAGTCTTCTCACATTTAAGTATTTATAGCAGGTATGAAAGTTTGTTTGAAAGAATTGTTTATTTCACCAGCCAATCTGAATAGTTCAGCAGCCAATATGTGTGTGTGAGTGTGTCAGTGAATGAAAGTTGGTAACAGTTTCATATTTCCTCTGAGTGAAGGAGACAGATATACTGGTGTGTGACTTGTCTGACTGTTTGTGGTAAGCTTTCCGTCCAAGTTGATTCTTTACTTTGTTGTAAAAAG
Organism: Sepiola atlantica; assembly: GCA_963556195.1. NCBI lineage: Eukaryota > Metazoa > Mollusca > Cephalopoda > Sepiida > Sepiolidae > Sepiola > Sepiola atlantica. The sequence goes on along the minus strand of OY744521.1, from coordinate 49,953,549 downwards.
TCCAGTAACTTGTATTACAACGACTAAATCACATCCTATAATTATTATTCCACCAAAAGAAAATAGTTCATCGCTGCTACAGACACATCGACGACAAACATGGGAAAAAGTTTCTCTGGACTGAAGATCCACACATCTCTTCAAATCCTCAAATAAATAGAGATACTTAGATTAAAAAACTAATGACAGACGTCCTCTTATGAAAAATAGATCCGATTTTCTCTAATAAAAGGAGCTTGTTTCAAACCAAATTCAATTTCTCTCAAGTCTTATGCCATACATAAAACATTGCCGACAATGCTCATCTACCTACCTTTCAATCAAAAAGCAGCCGACTCCCTCTTAACCACATTCTCCTTCAAGCAGGCGATCTAATCCTGACCAGACAAACCAACGTCTCTTTATTCAAAGGACATGTATATGTATGTTATTTATATATTTCTAATACATTAAATCCTTTGAACCAAAATCGTGTTTTATTTTCTTTACTTTGTCGACATCCAGTTATTGTCACCTTTCACTCTCTCGTGATCATACATAATATATAATAAGATGAAGTTGCCTTTATGTGTTGTAGTTGTGGATTGGTAGTAGGACGAAGAGTCTTGTAGTAGGAGAAGAGTATGAAGGTAAGATAGTAGAGTCTAGATGTGTAAGATAGCTTTATAATAGTAGGATAAATTAATGTTTACAAGAAAGTGAAAATTAAAAATGATGGCAGGCTAAGAACAAAACAACATTTTTTTTAAGAATTATGTAATATTAAATAAACAAGATAAGAATGTAACCTTATAACATATTGTTTATTTGTCTTTTTTGCAATTATGAATAAAAAACAAGGAAAAAAGAAAGGATATACAATATTTAATTCCTAATAATTACAGCTTTAGTCTTGATACATTTTTGATATAACTTTTATTTTACATAAAACCTGACATTGATTATCCATTCCTCCTATATACAGCATAATCACCTTGACACACCGGTCCTCATTAGATCATTAAAGTTAAGCCTGGTCAGTACCAGATGAGTGACCATTTGGGAATACCAGCTGCTGTATGTGGGTGATACCTTCCTGCAAAAAAAAAATGCAAAAAAACGTTATTACTTCTCCTGCGATTGAGGGGCGCTTGTGAATTTCATTTCTGAGAAACTTCCTCCTTAAATGCCACACCAGGTACCAAGTACCTCCCATAATATAAATAGATTTAGTATTAGTATCTTTTGAGCGCAATTATAATTTTTAAAGAAAATGAATATTTATTTTATTGTTTATTTTTTAGTAAATAAAGCATCGGTTTTGATATTTGTTACACACACCTTGTATCTACTTTTATGTAGACTTATAAATAAATGAATAAGCATTTAATTTCTTTAAGATTGTATTGAAATTTGCAGAAATTTAAAACGAAGCAACCCAAAAGGTAATCCAAAATGGCTACATTGTCTGTAATGTTCTAATTATCTCCCTTTACTGTTTAGCTCTCTATAAAAGAAGATATTTATTGTAGTAAAGACTGACCTGGATGAAATGCAAAGTGGTTTAAATGAACGAAAAGAACATGGACTCAAACTGTGTTTTTTTAGTTAGGTGTTGTCGAAGGGTAGTGTCTGTGTAGGTGGTTTGAATATCAAGGTGCTCACTACGTATTGCTTTGCGGATTGTGGATGTAATGCTATCACTAAAGAAAGGGAGTTTGAGGAAGCAGATGTTGGTAAGGGGGTTGTGTCTGCGTTTTTTTATGTTACTGAGGCTGGCTATGATAATAATTAAATTATATACTAGATGATCTACCTGTTCAATATCTAACACAAACACACTGTATTTTCTCACATAACAGTGTCATTATAGTTTACAAACACACTGTATATAAGATGCATGAATTACAATTATTTAAAAGACTTCATCTGACTAGAATTTACTTGAACAATGTAGCTGTCCATTTTGAATTATTCAGAAATGGAAATTGAAGTGGAGACATGGGGAAACGCTCAGTTTTCAGGTTGTGAAACTTTGCATTAAATATAATAAATAAATAATACGGTAATATAGTTTGTTTGCTTCTAAATGCATGTCGGCCAAATATTTTTTTTAAATATTTAACCAAAAAAACTTTCAGATAAATATGCTTTATATGCACAGAACTGAATTTACCTTTTCAATAAAACCAAATTTACAATTTTAAAGTTTTTTAAAGAATCCATTTTAGATGACGATAAATCATTTTTTTTTGAATAAGCATGAACACTTTTATCAAATGCATTTGTCAGCAAAGCAGATACTTGCATTCAAAGAAATGGCACCCATAGAAAATTCACAATTTTTTCTTGCAATACAACCATATTTGGTTCACTCCACTTTATGTGTGACTTGTCCACCAAGTTTCTTCATGAATGTCCAACAGTCTTTGTTTTATCACCGTTTAATGATATGCGGGGATACTTTGGTGATCGTCTCATCAATAGGAGATGTGATCCTGGATGTTCTTCACGCTCACCGAACCATAACCGACCCCCTCCCGATATTTTTATCCATGGGGTTATCTCAAAGATAATCTTGATCCAAACAATCCCTAGTCTATTTTTGAACTGAAATTAAAATGAGTGCAGTGCCAAGAGAAGAGTGCGTCAGAGTTATTGACAATTTTGCACATCATATTCAGGTGTGTTTGCAATGCAGAGGTGAATATTCAGAGCATATCATTGAACAGTGATAGGACAAAGACTGTTGGACATTCATGACTAAATGGTGGACAAGTCAGGCATAGAGATTTTCATTATTATCATTTTCACTATATATTTATGAACAGTACTTTTTGGAACTTCGAACTGTTCCTACCGTACAAACATGATACTATAATACTAGGTTGAAGAAAAAGTCTTTGCACTGTGTTAAAATAATGATTTATCATACAAGAATTTATAAAAAAAGACAACAACAAGTATTCCTCAAAATAAAAGACCATCATTGTCCACGATCTTTTGCAAATGACCTGCAAAATTTCGGATTTAGTCAAAGTACTAATTCTTCAGCATTAAATCGCAAAATTCTTGACAGGCTTCTTCAACTTCATCGAAAGACTCAAATTGGCGATCCTTTATGCAAAGCTGTATCTAATGATAAAGCTAAGCAACAAGAGGGAAGGATGGAACAATATGAATTTTTTGTCAGCAACCAGCCTCCAATAACCCAGACGTTACTCCATCTGACTACAGTCTATTCTGATCAGTACAGTTTTACTTTAAGAATGATGCGTTTCTCTGCTTTTTGGTGAAGTGAAATAAAGTCACATCATGAAGAAGACTTCTTTGATTAATTTTTTTCTTCTTCTGCTTATGCTAGTTGGGATACATACCTTTCATTGTCAAGTGAAGAATATTCTTCATCGGGGAAATCTTTGCCCCTTGTCTGTATCGTCAATAACATCAATGCTAAAAATATGAAGATAACATCCCTTTGCCTAAGGATACATTGTCCCGCCTGTGTTAGATAGAGAGAGACAGAGATTCAAATACTGGCAATCTTATCTCCACTTAACTAACACTTGTAAGCACTACATATTGTTCTAGCCAAAGCTTCTAATATAAGCAATCTAGGCCAATGTATATTTCAGTCTATGAAAACTCTTCATTATATAATTTCTTATATATCTTACTTTCAACAGTTTAACCTTTGTGAGTCATTCTAGACTGTGGCTGTCTGATCTTCAAATCAACTTTCAAGTATTGTTATTAGATAACATCTTGATACTTTGGAGTCAATGTGAAAATTTTTATAAGATGGTCTGAAGACTTCTTTTTGCTAACTGTTCGATGGTACCACTCTGTTAGCGATTCTTCATGGACCTGTCTAGTTGAATTTTTGGTTCTCAGTAATCAGCACATCATTTGTATCCAAAATATATGGTTCTTTATTTTATTTTAGGTACATTCTTAAAGCAGAGAGAAAGAAAGCGAGAGTTTTTACTACTGATAACTTTTAGGAATACATTTTCACACGTCTTTTCTCGTAAGTTTCTAATTTCTCCTCAAAACCCTGGTTCAAAACCTTCCATCATGCTATGTGATCACATGGTTCCTGTGACGTCTGGCGTCCACACTCCTATGCACATCACATTGGGACTTTTTATCTCTTGCCAGCTAACATGCAGGCTGCTTTCTGGGTACAAATGAGATGGTGGCTGCAAGGCCATCAGAATACAACAGTATATCTCAGAGCCCAGTTATATAAAGTAGCACAGTGCTTTTAACCTTTTAAAAAATAAACAAGCATTTCATGCCGAAAATACAACTTTTGGTTACTCATTTGAAATCTGGATAAGTGCGGACAAAAGACTGATTTTCTGTAGTGTGATGTAACTGGTATGTTACAATGTTGCCAGTTATGCCAACATATCAGTCGTTCAAGCATTAAAATCCCTATATAAAATGTTTAAAGGCACAAGTGAAACAATCAATCAGAACATTTTGAACTATAACAAGAGCCTGTGTATTTTGCATGTACTGTCATCGATAGTTACAGCCTACAAGTTCAATATTTTATTCTGATATTTTCTTTTTCTTTGTGGAAACTTTGCCTATTTTCTTAATAACAAAAAAATGTATTTCTATTCAATTTCTGTCAAATTAAAATTGTATCCCACTCGCAATTATTTTACTATGGTGACATTTTTCAATAACGACTGAAAAAACAATAGAAGCAGCAGCATATTACAATTATTATTATGGCTTAGCTTTATAACATAATCAATCTACTGTATATAGCTCATATCATGGTTTGGTTTGGTAGTTTTGTTTTACGGCATATCAACCCTTTTTGGGTTATTTAATGCCGAATCTGGTCTTGTTTTCTTCTCTTTTTTGTTTCTTTCCCCTTTTAATATCTGTTTCTATTTAACCCATAGTTGGGACCCTAACAGGTACTACCACTCCGGGTCAGGGTGGACCTGGGAGCAATGGTAATTAAGAGGAGGCTCCACATTCCCCAAAGTCCGTAAGCCGGATCTCACCATCGGATGTAGTTTAAGGTCATATCCAGGACCGGGAGTAGGGTAGGAAAAATAAAAATAAAAAAGGGGAGGGAGAAAGGGAGAGGGGCTGTTGTTTTTGTTTTTGGTTTTGTAGAACATAATTAAGTTTTACAAACAAAAAAAAAAAAAAAAAAAAAAAAAAACGTCAATGTAGGTGAATTTCGTCTCAGGGAGCCACAGGGCAACCTGATCTGGTATCACCAGGCTCATATCATGCGACTGAACATCTTAAGTCGTTTTAAATCTCAGCTCTCAACATCCGCTTTTTCATTTTTCCTCTCTTTTGGGGAAAATCAATTACTTAATATTAACACATTTATTCGATTCATCGTTTTCGGTCCTCTCATGATAATCTTCATCATTTCAATGATCTATCTCATTAACCCTCATCCTCGAGTTGCTTTTGGCCTTGATTAGTAGTGATTGATTAGTAAAATAAAATACATTGTTTAATCCCAGGCCGCGCCAGGTAGGGACAGTTAGTATACTATAACATAATGATACTGAAACTTATCATATTGCAAAGATTTCTCAAATTCTTTCAAAAATAGTAGTTTTTTTCACTTATTCATAAATTTAGCGCACGTCACCGAACATAATATACCCCAAGGAAGTTCTTAGCAAAAAAGTCAGATTTATGAGCCAATAAAGAAGTTTTAATAACTTGAACATTTTGCATTTTCGTTTTAATATATATTTATATATCAGTAATTGCTGACAAAAGGGACAGGTGGTTACTGTAAAGTTAGCCAACACATTGATATTTCTCTCTATATATTGAGCTTCAATACTTTACAGACCAGAATGTTAAGAAGGCGTAGTCTATACATTTCCAAATGGTATTCATATCAATTTACAGAGGGGAAGATGCTAAGTCTGTACCCTTAGATACAATTATTCAAATTTTATTCAGCCACAATGTTTTCCCTATTAGATCAGTATTAAGTACATAGATGACAAAATAGATTATATTAGACTATAAATATTTCCAAGGTAAACAAATCTGCATTCCTTGCTGAATTACTGATCAAATATACTTATTTAACAAACACATACACACACGGGGTCAGCCATAAGTAAATATATATTCGTCCGCCAGATTTGACCTCTACTGACTTTTCCCTGTTGGGCTTCTCAAAGACAAAGTATACTCAGCAAATCCCTGTAGCATTATTGAACTTAAACAACAAATCCAAGCTGACATTGCTCAAGTGTCGTTGGAGCTGTATGCCAAAGTATGCCGCTCAGTCCCTGAAAGATTAGTAAAGTGTATTGAGCTCCATAATCTAACTTAAAAGAAATGTATGTCTTCATTTGTATTCAATATTTCTTACAAAAGTGAAACTCATTTTATTTTTATCTTCAAATTTCAAATTTTTGATGCAACAACACACTATATAAGGGACTGTGCCCATCGGATGGTCTGTCATGCTTAGGATTGATATAGTATTTTCATTGGTTTGTCACACTTAAAATTGATATAGTATTTTCATTGGTCTGTTACACTTAAGATTGATATAGTATTTTCATTGGTCTGTTACACTTAAAATTGATATAGTATTTTTATTGGTCTGTTACACTTAAAATTGATATAGTATTTTCATTGGTCTGTTACACTTAAGATTGAAATAGTATTTTCATTGGTCTGTTACGCTTAAAATTGATATAGTATTTTCATTGGTCTGTTACACTTAAAATTGATATAGTATTTTCATTGGTCTGTTACACTTAAAATTGATATAGTATTTTCATTGGTCTGTTACACTTAAGATTGAAATAGTATTTTCATTGGTCTGTCACGCTTAAGATTGAAATAGTATTTTCATTGGTCTGTCATGCTTAAGATTGAAATAGTATTTTCATTGGTCTGTTACACTTAAGATTAAAATAGTATTTTCATTGGTCTGTCACGCTTAAGATTGAAATAGTATTTTCATTGGTCTGTCACACTTAAGATTGAAATAGTATTTTCATTGGTCTGTTACACTTAAGATTGAAATAGTATTTTCATTGGTCTGTCACACTTAAGATTGATATAGTATTTTCATTTGTCTGTCATGTTTATTATTCTTATATAAAAGTAAAGAAACTTATTATTTTGCCATATAATCTACATACATGTTTGTGGTGTGTACAGACACACGTATGTAAATTAGATGAGTACACTGAAAAAAGAGAGTCACTCTTTCTCTAACAGAGACATAAAGAAATATTAGAAAGTGGTTGAATAAACATAGAGTCGAAAGAAATACATAGATAGCTAAGAGAGAGAGAGAGAAAGAGAGATGGATGACTTGTTCAGTTAATTATAAATTACGGTTAATTAAAACAATTAAAACAGATTGTGTTTTCAAACATAACTCCGTCACAGGCCTAAAGTATATTTTAGCACATATTTGTGTTATTAAAGTATTCAATATAATAATAGATAGATATATGTAAAACTAATATAAAACTAATGTAGTTTACAAGTTCACTTGCCCACTTGAAAATTATATTTCTTTGAATCAGCTCAAACATCTTATATCGTCTATACTGCAAGACTTACATTTTACAGACTTACATGTTATTTATCGGACCAAAGTGCTATAAGCCAGTATATGAATTACAACATTAAACTTCTTATAAATAACTAATGGGGCCTATGTTTTGCCATTGTTCAAGAAAATTGAAAAAAAAACAGAAATTGCAATCCCTATAAGTAAATTCACCGGAAAGGACTTTTCATCTCTTCATTCAAAACTGACAAAAAATTATGTTTCGCTAGTGTTCATACTAATATAAAATCATAGAATAATGTCAATAATTTAATATTTAATATCTAAATTACTATTAGCATTTCTAATCTTTTGAAGAAAAACGCTACTTTTGACTTTTTATTTAGAGTGAAGGATTTCTTTCCAAATTCATTTCAGGCGGCAAGAGTTGACTAACTTGCTATTTGCTTTCGTGTTTTCCCTCATCACTGGAAATGGTTTCCTCCAAAGGCTACTAAAAGGGCACGTTTTCTTCTCGCTAACTTTTGTATGTCAGGTCACAGATTTATTTACTTTTGTCCAAATAAATACACAATGGTCTCTATTATAGGGTAGAGAATATATATATATATATATATATATATGAACCGTTAGTCCATAACATTGGACACCCCTTCTACAAGACCAGGAAGGATTATTACGAAAAAAAAAGGTTAATACCTTTTATTTGTCTAAAACTCTGCCGAGGCTTGTTATATTAAGCGAAATATTAGATAAAAAAGTCAAGATGAAGAAAAAAAAGTTTTTATTTTTTATTTTGATTTAATAAAAAATATCTGCATCTAACACATAGTTTCTTATGAAGGCATTTTGCCTCTATCTTTATATTAAAATTCAAAAGATGCTTAAAAAATGAACTTTCCCAAATTGATATTGTTATAAACCATGTAATTTAGGTTATAATAATTAATAACTCGTAAAACAAAATGGATGACTTTTCAACAGAAAGGTTTAACAGATTTATTAAAAATGTAATTAGAATGAAATGAGTTATTTAGCCGCTGTAACGCGAGATGTAAATTGCCAGTCTGACTCCGTGGTTAATGTTTACTTTTCACCCCGCTAAACCACTCGATCAGGGGCGATAACTCGTTAATGATCCAAGGGACATAATTCCGTTTTTCTTTAGTTATTCCTACATCTCCCCATTTTAGTCTTTAACTGTATCGAGCGCACCTGGTGTCAATTACCCGCTATCGTCAAAATGAAAGGAAAAACGGTGTCAGGCACCGTATACATAACAAACTCATGCCATAATTTGCTGGGACTTGATTTTATCGAGTTACTAGGTCTTCTCGACATTCCACTCAACCAAATATGTGAGGTGGTGTCCACATCGTCACCTCAGAGCAGTAAAGACGACCTCAGCAAGAACTTGAACAGCATACAGAAATTGTCCATTTATTTTGCGGATTTTTTATTTTTACAGATTTATTAAAAGTGTAATTAGAATGAAATGAGTTATTTAGCCGCTGTAACGCGAGATGGAATTTGCCAGTCTGACTCCGTGGTTAATGTTTACTTTTCACCCCGGTAAGCCACTCGATCAGGGGCGATAACTCGTTAATGATCCAAGGGACATAATTCCGTTTTTCTTTAGTTATTCCTAACAGATATATATATATATATATATATATATATATATATATATATATATATATGGCACCCTGATTGAAATTCTGTCACCCTATTGGCAGGGGATCACACGTGAGTGTTGTTTGCTTTCTGTTGTTTGGTTTTTCTTTTTCTTTGTGCTTAATATAACATCTTGTAAATGCCTTTCACTGTTAGTTTCTGAAGAACAGCGAGTAATTGAGTTTAATGGCTGCATTTTACTTGTTGTGAAACAATTATAAGACCATCGTCAATTTTGTCATTGCAAAAACATAAATGATATGAATAAAGATTGAATTTTTGGGTCATCAGAATTTAAATAATCACTAATATATATATATATATATATATATATGAGAGAGAGAGAGAGAGAGAGAGAGAGAGAGAGAGAGAGAGAGAGAAAGAGAGAGAGAATGGTAGTTTGCTTGAAGCATTGCTGGGAATAGTAGTAGTATGTTTTTAAAAGACTGTGGGCAATGCAAATTCCGTGTAAGATGTAAGCTGGAAGGAACAAAAATAATAAATCGAATACGAAATGTGACTTACTATTTATTTTTCCTTAAAATCTTACATAACAGCAAGTGTGGTGTTAGCTGTTTGTGTGATGTTCGGATGATTATAAAAATCATTTATTTAATATTTCGGGAAAAGAAACTTACCTTTGTTAAAAATAATAAACACCAGAGGAAAATTCCGTCCGTGCAGAGAATCTGCCAAAATGGATGCCAGAAGACATCTTATCCGGAATTTGCATTGCCCACAACCTTTTAAAAACATACTATATATATATATATATATATATATATATATATATATATATATATATATATATATATATATATATTATTAATTATTCATTATTCATTAAGCATGTAATAATTTGCTATTCTTATATGAATGAATATCTTACAAGTATCATTATGAAAGCATTTCCATTGTACAGTAACTTGTTTAATGAAAATTAAGTAAATGCCATAGAAAAATCGTTTATTTTATTTGAATATCTTTTTTTATTATTCATTAGCAAATTGTTCGTATGTGCAAAAAATATTTTTAATTAAGGTGGGAATCTACTGCTTTGTTCTTAGCAAACATTTTAGATTTATGTCTTGTAAATTATTAATGAAAGTAAAATAATCCCGAGCAACGCCAGATAGGGACAGCTAGTAATATAACTATAAATAATAAAATAGATGTTTTTTTTTAGAATTGGCAATTTTTTAACTTTTTATTCTTAAATGAATTCCTTGCCTCTTTTAAAAATGGCAATACTTTCAACATTAGCTTTTGTCTTACACACAATATATGAACACATTTCTACCCAATACACAAGAGGTTAATGATTTCTTATTGAAAGAATTTTCCAGTCTCATGTTTTGTTGAATGCTGTGTTCACCTCACTTCACGATTCCATTTGTGAGTGTAATTCTATTGGAATTGATATTTCCATTTTCAATTATTGATTCCATTTTTTCCCCAACACATGAAAAACTCAAACACTTCATCAGTTTTATCGAATTATCTTGCAATCGTTGAATGGTTTATCATAAAAATGTTGCTGCATTCGCGTTAATTGAAAATGTAACGAGAAAAGATAAGAAACGTGTATAGATGAAAAAAAATACAATTAAGTTTACTGATATTAATTAATTTCAGATTATATTTCATCAGCGTCATCATCTTCGGTTTAACATTCATTTTACATGATGGCATGTGTTGTGACGGCTTTGATAAATTGACTTCCAAACTAACCTAAGGTCTTTATTCATCCTTCTTTCTCTCAAGTCCACCCTTATCATGTCATTCCATGTTTTCCTTGGACTTTCTCTGTGAATTAACCCTGCTACCTCAATTGTTCGTTCTACATCTACTAACTCAACAACTCTCATCCATTCTTTCAACGATGCCATACCATCGAAGTTTCCTGTTCTGCATATATCACCATCCTCGAGTGTTTTCGGTCTTTCTGTATAAGGGTTTGTCAGGACAACTTGGCATGATGATACTTCACACTACAAGTAAACCTTGACCAAATATTCAAAATAACATAGTATTCGAAGCACAAATAAAATCCCTTCGACACGGCTATACACTGGCTCATATGAGGAATTGTGCACTTAGCTGGATACTTCACCAGACTGGATGAATTCTTGTCCTGGAATCTGGTAAGACTAAGAGGCAACAAGAATAATATACTATAACATAGGTAACTGGTCAATTGGGGAGAGGAAAATTAATTTTAACTTCTTTACTAATTCAACGTTTGACAGGTAAAGCAGAACTTTAATGGAATATTCGAATATGTATGCACTACATATAGAGATTAAGTGTTAGCACCAGGAAGGGGCCCCTTGATTTCTGAGAACTTCGACTGAAGTAAAATGAAACAGAAAAGAAATATATATCTCCTCTACTCTTTAGCCTGGCGATAAATCCACTAAGTAAATCACTGAACAAAAGCCGGAGTGCCTACAACCTGAGCTAGGGCTGAAAACAAGACTCAAGCCGTTTGTCAGTTCAGACGCTAACTTAAGCCGACTCTTGCAGGTTGTCCATACCTTCTCCAAACATATTGGAATTAATTTTGACCTGGACAAATGTGCCAAGTGCTTCCTCAGAGCTGGGAAGAAGATCCAAATGGAAAATATACAGCTTGATGAAGATACTGACATCAAAGACCTTGAAGAGCACAAACAATACAAATACCTTGGCATAGAAGAAAACGATTCAATACAACATGTCAAGATGAGAAAAAAAGTGGCAGAGAATATGTACGCCGTGTTAGAAAATTTTTCAAAACACAGCTGAAAAACAAAATAACTGCCATTAACCAACTAGCCATGCCAGTGATAATATACAGCTTTGGCATTGTTGATTGGCCACAAAAAGACATTAACATACTAGACACTAAAACGAGAAAAATGTTGACACTGTACAGAGTAATGTACAGAAAACAGTGTCTACCAAGGCTGTATCTGCAAAGAGGAGCAGGGGTATGGGTCTCTCAGAAATTGACCATCAACATGGAACCACTATTGTGAGCACAGGCCAATATCTGATGAGCTCCCAGAACCCAAATCTTATGATAGTACACCAACACCAAGAAACCAGAGCCAGTAGAACAACCTCTATCACAAAACTGGCCAAACATTTTAGACAGGACTGTCTTACAAATGAATCAGAAACAGAAAACAAGCCTGCTACAGAAATAGCCCAGAAGAGCCGCTAGAAAATACACCAAGACCTTTCATTGCAGAAAACTGGAAGAATGGGCCAACAAACAACGTGCTTAATATTTTCTGGATGAACTATCCCAGGAATATATAGATAAGGAAGGCTCTGTAGACTGGCTGAAAAGAGGATCACTCCACTATGATCAGGAGAGAATGATAATGACTGCTTAAGATCAAGGCTTGATGACCAATGCATTTAAAAAGATGAGTGGTCTCAGCAACAATAACAAGTGCAGGTTCTGCCACACAGAAGTGAAGAGTGTGAGCCACCTGACATCCAGTTGTAGGGTTCTGCTAGGGGGTGGCTACTATACAATGCAACACACCGGAGTGTGCAAATATCTCCACTGGACAATCTGTAAAAAGTTGACTATCCAGTGTAGCAGCAAGTCCTGGAAACATATACCAGAAAGAACAGTTGGAAATAAGTCATACACCATCCATTATGGCTATGCAATCCATGCAGCTACATATTTAGAAAACAGAGCTGTTAAACCTGACATTGTGATATGGGATAAAAGGGAGAAAGTAGCAACCCTAGTTGAAGTCAGTGTCCCTAATGATGATGGCTTAAACAAAGTTGAAAGAGAAAAGATAACGGAATACCAAGGTCTTATGTACGACATGAAAAGAAACTGGAATCTCAAGAAGATCTCCATCATTCCAGTAATTATAGGAGCAACCGGACTCATGAAAAAGAATTTCAAAAACTACCTAGCAAATATACCCGGTGAACCAAGTGCAAGAGAGATACAAACAATTGCACTTAAAGGGACGGTTAGGATCTTAAAAAGATGTCTGAAATAGCAGGTGAATGTCTGGCATCAGGTAGGATTCCCCATCCCCAGCAAAAACAAAAAAATAAGAAAATTGAAAAAAAATAAATTATATATATATATATATATATATATATATATATAAAATTATTTTTTAAATATTTTACCTACATACGACGTTGTTTCGAGCTTATGGCTCTCATCAGCAATAACAATCTCAGACGGTCACAGGGTGCGAACCCAGTTCACAGAGACACCTTGAATCTGTAAGCGTTCACCTAGTCCTATTAGACCACGAGAGATTGTCACGTGATAACGGAGAAATTAAGTGATATTTACACTGAAAGTGGTGATCATAAATATCTAAACATTCGATAGTACTCAACGACCGAGTCGGAGCATTGCATTGAGGCTTTTAG
>OY744521.1:49819940-49937440 GCA_963556195.1 Sepiola atlantica | reverse complement strand
ACACTGAAAGAGTGCTCCTAAGTAGGTAAGATACCCAAATATTTAGCAAATCTGTACTATATTTCTAAAGTTATAGACATTTATGTATTTCTTAGCCATTTTTACTGTTTCTTGCTTTGTTGCAGGTTTGTTAAAATACAGTCCATAGGTGATAAAAAAAATTTGACTTAGCAGGGTTAATTATTTTAATCATTTAAATCATAAGTAACAATATGAATGAAATGTAAGGAAGAAATCACCAGATATGCACCACAAAATTGAATCATTCATCAAAAAATCTCCCATTTCTTGAAATTACCCTCTGCAGTCTCCCATCAACAGATGAAGTCAATCTGTTGATTTGGGAAGGTGTTATGCTACTAGCAACATCAACAATTTTATTCCAGAGGGCATCTTTTTATGTAAATTGTTGTCCTCCTTCATAAACTTTCCTCTTTAAAATTGATCAGAGCTGCTCAATCAGGTTTAAGTCAGGAGAACAAGGCGGCCAAGTCATGAGACTCTCTCCCTTGATGCCAAGAGATGCGAGGAAGGTAGTCGTAGCCTTTGCTGCATGAGATGGAGCATTGTCGTGCATAAAAATCAGTTGACGTAGACGAAGTAAAGGCAGGTCGTCCAGCCAAGGTGGCACATGCTCATCTAAGAACGATATGTATGCTTGGCTTGTGAGTTTCACACCCTCTGGCACTCGGTAAGGTCCAATTAATTTATCACCTATGATACCCGCCCAAAACATAACTGTCCCGCCACCTTGTTGGTGACGAACAAGATGTGAGATAGCAGCTCCGGTAGGACTCCAAACTTTAGCCCATCCATCCGGACCATTAAGTGTGGCTCTCGCTTCATCTGTGAATAGAACATGTTGGTGTTCTTCGTGTGGTTTTGTTTTCTCCGTTGTAAGTTTCTTGTGACTGGTTAGCCTTTGTAGCTTATGTGTGTTAGTTTCCGCATTCGAGGATTTTCCTTAAGATTGCAGCTGTTTTGATCATTGTCGTCCTTTGTATGGTTTCGATAGTCCCTTTGAATCCAATTTCTCCCATTCTTTTCTCCAGGTTTTTTGGGATTGTTCCTAGTGCTCCTACGATTATTGGTATTATACTAACTTTCTTCATGCTTCATATTCCTTTCAGTTCTCTGGCTAGTTCTGTGTATTTACTTCGTTTTTCCGTGTCTTTGATCTTCACTCTGTGGTCTGCTGGAACGGCGAAGTCTATGATTTTACAAGATTTTTCCTTTTTGTCTATTATAATAACATCAGGTCTCCTTGCTTGTATGAGTTTATCTGTTTGTATATCCATATCCCAGAGGATTTTGTGTTTTTCGTTTTCCAGTACTGTTTCTGGTTTATGTTTGTATCATTTGTCTGCATATTCGAAATTCAATTGTTTGTACAGTTCCCTGTGTATTACTTTCCCAACACAATCATGTCTGTTCTTGTATTCTTTTTGAGCAAGTTTGCTACATTCACTTATTATATGATTTACTGTTTTGTCTCTTTGTCCACACAGTCTGCATTTATTGTTTTCCTGGGTTTTATCTATTTTAGCTTTGATGTAGTTTGTCCTAATCGCATTGTTCTGTGCAGCCATCAGTAAAGATTCCGTTTCTCTGTTCAAGTTTCCTTTTCTTAGTCATGTCCAGCTATTTGCATTGGTTTCTTCTCTTGTGAGTCTTATGAAGCGTCCATGTAGTTGTTTTTCTTCCCATTTTTCTTTTCTTGTCTGTTTGTGTCAAGTTTCGATGCTTCCTGCGTTGTTTGTTGGGACGGTATCTCTTGCTGCGGTGATCAGCCTTTCTGTGTTCTGGTTTATGTATTTCTCCAGCTCTTTTTTAGTGTCGTCCACACAGTCTTCTATAATTACCAGTCCTCTTCCCCCTTCGTTTCTCTTCACGTAGAGTCTGTCTGTATCATCTTTTGGATGTAGTGCATTGTGCATAGTCATTAATTTTCTAGTCCTCTGATCAAGGTGCCTGAGTTCTTCTTTAGTCCAGTTTATGAATGGTCCAGAATATCTTATTAGTGATACTGCCCAGGTATTTATTCCTTTGATTAGGTTTCTGCTATATAATTTTGTTTCTAAGAGCTTTCTTGTTCTTCTCAGGTATTCTTTTCCAATCCTCTCCTTCATTTCTGTTGATTTGATTGTGTCTGCTTCCAAAACTCCCAAATATTTATAGCTTTCTTGTTCATCTAGCGCCCTCATCTGCTCTTGGTTGGGTAGTTCCATGCCCTCAGTCGTCTCCAACTTTCCTTTTTTAATCTCTAGCAATGCACACTTTTCCATTCCGAATTCCATTTGAATGTCCTCACTGAAGATTCTGGTCGTATTTATCAGCTTTTCCAGTTCCTTTTTGCTTTTTGCAAATAGCTTCAGGTCGTCCAGGTACATGAGATGGTTTATTCGTTGTTCTCTGCCTGTGAACTTGTATCCGGCATCACATTTCCTGAGTATGTAGTTGAGTGGCATCATGGCTATGATAAACAATAGT
The DNA here is from genome assembly GCA_963556195.1 of Sepiola atlantica. Classification (NCBI taxonomy): domain Eukaryota; kingdom Metazoa; phylum Mollusca; class Cephalopoda; order Sepiida; family Sepiolidae; genus Sepiola; species Sepiola atlantica. The sequence goes on along the minus strand of OY744521.1, from coordinate 49,934,950 downwards.
GGCGATAGGGAGTCTCCTTGGAAAATGCCTCTCTGTATTTTATCTCCGTCAAGTATTGTCCTCCAGCTGTCAGTTCTAATCTCCATGTTTCCATTGCTTTCTTGATGAAATTAATAATCCTGTTGGGTATCTTGTACATTTTTAAACATTCAATTATCCATGCTTGAGGGATTTTGTCGTACGCTTTCTTGTAGTCAATCCATGCCATAGATATGTTCTTTTTCTTGCTTTTAACTTCTTTCAGGATCTTTTGATCTATGTATAACAGATCATGCATCCCTCTTTTCTCTTTCTGGCATCCTTTTTGTTCTTCGGGAAGTAGTCCACGACTGTTCAGGGAATGGTAAATTTGCTCTCTAAGTTGTACCGTTAGGATTTTCCACATTGTTGGTAAACAGGTTATTGGTCTGTAATTGCTTGGGGTCGTTCCCTTCTTGGCGTCTTTTTGTATGAGCGTTGTCCTTCCTTTGGTCATCCACTCTGGTACGTCTGTTTTATGGATACATCCTCTCAGTTTCTGTGCTAGCCTTTCATGTAGGGTCGTGAATTTTTTGAACCAGTACGCATGCATTCCATCGTGACCTGGTGCTTTCCAGTTTGCCATTTTCTTTAGTGTTGTCTTAATAGTTTCTTCATTAATTTCTGTTTCCGTTCCTTCTTCAATTTCTAGAAGTTTATCTTTCATGTCTTTCAGCCATTTAGCATTCTTGTTGTGATCTTCAGCATTTTCCCATATCTTGCTCCAGAAATGTTTTGTTTGTATCGGGTCCGGTTGTTCTGTTGTTGTTCTTTCTCCATTTATGTTTTTGTAAAACTGGCTTTCATTGTTTTCAAAGGTCCTGTTCTGTTTGTACTGTTCCGATTTGTATCTGTATCGTCTCAATCTTCCTACTTTTGCTGCTATCTTTTGTTTTAGTTCTTCATGTTTCTTATTTAGTCTTTCCTTGCGATTCAGATTTCTGCTCTTCCATCGTTTACTGTTCTCCTTCATCCTATTTACGGTTTTAGCTTCCTTTTGAAGTTTGGAGATCTGGGTTTCAAGTCTGATCTCCCATCCAGATTTCGTCGGTCCATTCTTTTGGTGAGTCTTCTTTTCCCTTTTTAGTTTCATACTTATTGATTTTGTCCATGCATATATCAAGTTGTTTAGATCTGTGATAGTGTCTGTTGAGATGTACGTGAGTACTCTGTTTACTTTTTCTGTTTCAACTTTTAACTTCATCCAGTCTTCGTTCTTTAGGGATGGAAGTTTTGTTTTGTTCTCGGACATTAATCGTTTGATGTTTTCCACTTCTCTTGCTTCTTCCTCAGATAGTTCTATAGTTTCGTCATCTTCGCCTTCTTCAGTTTCTGTGTTTATGTTTTTCCCGTCTTCCTGGGAGTTTTCGTCAAGTGGTGTGTCTTGATCTGTCGCGCCATTTATCTCTTGTTTAATTTCCGTTAATTCCATCTCCGAGAACCATCCTCTCTTGAGTATTTGTCTTGCTTGATCTGCTATCCTTTGTGCCGTTGTATGGTAGTCAGTAGAAATGTCCCATAGATCTTTCATTCGTTTCCGATATCCTCTTTCTGTGGGGTAGCGGCTTTTGTAGTAGCATTCCATTACCAGTCTGTTCTCTTTTGTGGTCCATTTCTTTCTATGGCTTTTTGGTCTGTTATTTTCATTCTTGAATTCTTGTGTTTGGTCAGTGTCCTTATCATATTTGGAATTTGATGAGTTACCTACCTGTTTTTTGTCCGTGATCTTGTTCCTGAAATTAAAGGAGCCAACATTCGCAAGATGCGGACCGGGTCCCCCATGTTGGCCATCGAGGGAGCACCTGCCCATCATGACACTCAGATCTTTCTTCTGAATCCCACAGCGTTTATTTGTATTTATAGACATTTATCATGGTTTGGTGTTTGTAGCAACACCAGGCCCAGGCTTAGTCTACATCTACCCAAAAGACGTCTTCAATTCATACGCTCGAGACTTTAAATGTTTATCGGCAGCTGAAAAATAACGGTAAATGTTGTTCTCTATCTCTAACGTGACTAGCTACTTTTTGGAGAGGCGGGGTCAATAACGTTCAACACAAAAAATATTATCTCCCGACCCCCGAATTGAAATCTCAGAAGCTTCTTATTAGTTAAAATTAATAATTATTATTATTATTATTATTATTATTATTATTATTATTATTATTATTGACTCACTCTGAGTTCTAACATTAGTATTTACTAGTGATTTTTCATTATTACTACTACTACTACTACTACTACTATTATTATTATTATTATTATTACTATTATTATTATTATTATTATTATTATTATTATTCCTGACTCACTCTGAGTTCTAACACTAGTATTTACTAGTGATTTCTCATTGATAAAAAACTGGTAGTTTTCCCTGGAGTCTGAGTGACAGTAAATCTCTTTAGATTTCTAGTACTTTTTCATTCCATTTCATTATATTGTAACGCTCTTGGTGTTCTCGCACCAGCTGTTTACCATTGATTATTTGATGATGACGGCTAGTGGTTTTCTCTGGAATTTGAGTGACAATAAGCCTACTAAAAATTTCAGTACTCTCGATACCCTTCAACGTCTGGATAATGCTACCTCTCCTCGGTTTTTCCACCCTCTCAGACTCTCCATAACTACTTTTCTCATGTGCAATTTCTTTGGTCTGTTTTATAGCTTTTCTTCACATTTTGTTTCCTGTTTTACTGTTCTCTGTTTTGATGCTGTCTTTCACGGCGACAATCAGTCTTTCTGTAGTTTGTCTGATGTATTTCTCTAGTCGTTTAACTGCATTGTCTATGCAATTTGCCATACTTATGAGTCCTCTTCCTGCTTCTTTCTTTTCGTAGTGCCTTGTTCATAGTCATTAGTTTCCTGGTTCTTTAATCCAAGTTCCTGATTTGTTCTTTTATCCAGTTTATGAAGACTCTTAAGTATCTTACCAGGTGTACTGTCCAGGTGTTTATTCTTTTTATTAGGTTTCTGCTATATAATTTTGTTTTATCATTCTTCTGAGCTATTCTCTTTATCATCTCTTTCATTTCTGCTTGTTTGATGGTGTCCGCTTTGAAGATGTTCAGACATTTTGTTAACACTTCTTATTACTTCTCGTTTAGGTAGCTCTATACCTACTGTTGTTTTGAGTTTTCCCTTCTTCATCACAAGTTGTGCATATTTTTCTATCCTGAATTCCATTCAAATATCATGACTAAAGATTCTAGTTGTGCTGTAGCAAGATTAAATTTTCGATGTGTAAAAATAAGGTTAAAAACGGAAAATTCCACGTATGGTTAGTTAAGCAAGAAAATGGAATTTTCCTTTAGATGTCAAGTTAGAAGTTAGGCTGACGTGTACTGGTAGTTGCGTCATGAGAGGAAGTACATCGCAGAAAAGTTAGTTTTTGCCTCTGGGGAGTTTAGAGTAAAAGTGAGTGGATGCTGTTTTTGAAACCTGCATCATCCTGTGGGGGTTGGAAAGAGGAAGATGCAGTTCATGTAGATGTAAATTATAATAAGGATTACAGTAAAAAGTACAAAATCCCAGAGAAAATAATGGAGTTATTGTTGTTCTTTGTAACTGCTTTTATTTACAAGGAGAAAAAGAGAAGGAAGGAACAACATTTCTACGACTACAACTGTCACCACTACTGAGGGACAACTACAACGTTCAACGAGAGGTGATCGGCTGTTTCTGTTGACAAAAAAAAATGACGGACAATCTGTGGAGATCAAAGAAATCCTCCACGCTATGCTATAGAGCTTATTTGTATTTTTAGATCCTTTTTGTTTTTTTAGCTAGTACTTCCACATCATCTATATACATGAGATGATTTATTTTTTCCTTTGTTTCCTTAAATTTGAACCTTATGTCATATCTCCTACATATGTTGGTGAGTAGAGAAAAATATTATTATTTACTCAGTAGGAGTTCTCACACGGGTCATTATTAGTGATTGTGTACTGGCAATAACAAGTGGTGTTCCATGGAAACAGAGAGACAACAAGTTTCCCCAGATTTCCAGTACTCCTTCGAAAACCATTGCAAGTCATTTTGTGTTATTGCAACAGCCGTTTACCACTGATTTCTCACTCTAAAATTACCATTGGACTTCTCTAGAGTTAAAGTGGCAATAAGCCTCCCAAAGGTTCTAGTACTTTCTGCAGCCTTCCAGTCAAGGTCTAGTTTGTGCTCTCCCTCCGTCTTTCCATCTTCCTTGACTCTTCATGACTATTTCATGTGATACCAACTAAGGCTGGTTTCACCATATATGGTGTGTTTATGTGTATTTGGGGGGAGGGGGCAGATAATGTGATTTTTGGCAGTTTCAGTTCCCTTGGATTCATGCGTTGTTCTATTTTGATTTCATCTTATCTGTGGTTGATTGGCGTCACCAGGTTATGTGGGTTAGTTTCTGCATTCAAAGATTTTCCTATTCCTATTATTATTATTATTATTATTATTATTATTATTATTATTATTATCATTTAGATGATCATTTAGATGATCATTTATTACAACTGACAGCTTGGCATTATTGAAATACCAAAGGATGGCAATGTTGTGAGATAAAGCTTTATTATTTATTCACTAGGAGTTTTGCACATGAGTCATTACCAGTGATTACTCACGGGCAAAAAAGGTGGCTTCCTTGGGACAGCGTGACAACAAGTATACCTAGATTTCCAGCACCCTTCATTTCTTTCAATCAGTTGCAAATTGATTTGCGCATTATCGCAACAGCCGTTTACCATTTAATTCTCGTTGATTCTGGCAGTTTGCTTTCTCTGGAATTTTAGTGGAAATAAGCATACTCTGAATTCCAGTACTCTTGGAAGTCTAGATGGTGCTCTCCCTCCTCAGTCTTTCCATCCTTCTAGACCTTTCATGACCATTTTCTGTGGCACCAATTGATGTTGGTGCTACCGTGTTTTTTAGGGGAGGGGGTAAATTATGGACTTTTTCTTGTATACCCTGACAGTTTCAGTTATCTTGTAATGTTCTTTCAATATTTTTAATTGTATTTATGCAGCCTTATTCTATTTCAACCTATCGGCAGTTGGTCAGTGTCACCTGGCTATGTGGGTTGGCTTCTGTACTCAAGAATTTTTCTTAATATTAATTAAGCTGTTTTCATCAGTGCTGTGCTTTGTATAATGTCAATCCTTGATTCCAATTTCTCCTAGTCTTTTTTCCAGAGTTTTTCCAAAGTTTTTGGAACTGTTCCAAATACTCCTACAGTTATTGGCATTACTGTAGCTTTCTTCATGTTCCATATTCCTTTCAACTCTCAAGCAAGCTCCATGTATTTGCTTAGGTTTTCTGCCTCCTTGATCTTCACCTTGTGATCTTCTGCGACGACAAATCTACTATTTGGCTATTTTTCTTATTGGCTTAATAGCCATCTGGTCTTCTGGATTGGATGAGTTTACCTATTTGTATTCCCATGTCCCTTTCATTTGACAATACCGTCCCCTATGTGCGCCTGTACCATCTGTCTGCATATTTGAAGTGTAGTCGTTTCCACACTTCCCAGTGAACTATCTTCTCAACCCAGCCATGTCTGATTTATATTCCTTTTGACAAGTTTGTTGAATTCACTTATGATGTGGGTTACCGTTTCGTCGCTTTGTTTACAGAGTCTACATTTACTGTTTTCCTCGGTCTTGTCTATCTTGTCTTTTATGTAGTTTGTTCTGATCATGTTGTTGTGTGTTGCTGTCAGTAGTGATTCCGTTTCTCTGTATCAATGTCCTTTCTATAGCCATGCCCATATAGTTTTATGCAGTATTTATTTATGCAGTCCTATCATTATTATTATTATTATTATTAGTATTATTATTATTATTATTATTATTAGTAGTAGTAGTAGTAGTAGTAGTAGTAGTAGTAGTAGTAGTAGTAGTAGTATTTGATATCTGCTTCTTACAATTTTTTACCTGGTATTATCTAAATATCTAAGACAGACAATATTAGTTTTCTAAATCTGTTTTCTGTCCTTCTTTCTCTGGCAACGTCAATGATAAACACTCCCTCCCTTTGTTTGTCCATAAATACAATATCAGGCATTCTGTTTCACTCAGTTAATTACACCGAATCCTAGAATCACAAAGCATTTTAGGGTTTCCAATCGCCACCCCACTCTCCGATTTCTCTTCATACCATCTTTCTGATCGAGCTAGACCTGTCACCACACACTATTGGCAATAAACATATCTTGTGACGGCATCATATTTTCTCTTGGATTTCGAACTCCTCTGACTTTGTACATCCACTAACTTATAGTTTCTCCATGGAAACCAAATGACTTCTCGTCTTATTCTCTTATTATCATTCTCTTATTATTATTCTCTCATTATTATTCTCCTTATCTTATTCTCATATTTTTATTCTCCTCTTTTTATTCTCCTCTTCTTATTCTCTTCTTCTTATTCTCTTCTTCTTATTCTCCTTATGCAAATTAGCCATCCAAATGGCTGTGGCTGGGCCTTTCGTCTGTGCTATATATACAGTATTTCAAAATAATAAGTTGTATTATTGCTTTAAATAACAGTAAGCTGTTTTGATAGCAATGTAGGAGTGATAAATGAAAATAAACTTTCGCATTTATTTATTTAGATTATTATGTTACTACTTCTTGTGTGATTGTGCATGTCGTTGCAATTGAGGTCTGGATGATGGTCTCCCTCCTCAGTCTTTCCATCCTTCTAGAACTTTCATGACCATTTTATGTGGTAGCAATCGATGTTGGTGCCACTGTGTTTTTTTGTACGTGTGTGCGTGTTTCTCGCCTCTATGTGGCTTACGCACTTTTTTTATTATTATTAATCAATTATTTACTGAATTTAAAACTGCGAGAGAGCAGAAAATAAAACGAAATTTTTAAAATTCTATTTAAAAAAGATAACTTGATTAAGAAATTCAATCTACCAAAATGCCTTTCCGTTTCTTCGTAAACATGTCAGTTATTTTAATCTTTTGGTAAAAAAAAAGAATTAATTGGTGACATTTCGAAATTTGAAAAGAATTTTGAAGCATTTAAACTGTTGCACAAAAAGTCATTTAAACTGGCTTTAAAATTCTTAGAAAATCCTCATGTATTAAAAGATTATAAGTTTTCAAAACTATTTAAATCTAATAATTTTATAAATAGAGATTTAAACAAGTTTAAATTAACAAAATTAGTTATAGTTTTATAAGAATTTTATTCAATTAATAATTGAATGACCAAACAATACTATAATAATTAAGTTTAACTTTGAAAATGTTATTTTTAAAAGTGAAATAATTTGTAGAAAAAAAACAGCATAGTAAAAAAAAGCGAAACAAAAATAAAAGTAAAAAAAAACTCCCGGGCAACACTGGGTAAGTAATACTAGTTATTTCTTCTTTTAGTCTGGATCTGCATTTTAAGTTTATTTTTAGCCTGCTTCATTCTGTTGTTGAGATTGGTTTCGACGATTCCTTAAGAATCAGATACTCACAGGAGAGATCACATGAAGGTTGTCCACATCCATAGTGAAAGTGGTGTTATGGATCAAACAGGATTCGAACATGGCATGACAAGTCAATAGTCTATATGTTACATTATGGTTTTTTTCAATGGGCTTAAAGGTCCTTTAAATCAACGCTTCTCGAAATACGAAAGTTTAGAAGCGTTTTCAAACTTTTCCGTTAAGGCATTTTTAAGCCTTTAAACTGACAGTCCTATTTTATAGTATTTTTATTCACTTGTTCTTACCGCATTGGTCGATGTGGTTGTGGAGTCTCTTTCAACAGGAATCAATGTGTGTGGGTGGACATTTATGCGTGCGTGTGTGTCTTTTAGAATACAGCCCATCAATCACACAATGTTATAAACTACATGTAATTTTTTTCTACTCCTTTTTTTTTAACCGTGTGTGTACGTGGATTTATCAAAACTGTCTTTTAATACAATAGTTCACAATTTACCTGACATTTCTTCTTAATCGTCTTCATTCTGCACTTCTTCGTCTGGCCGTGATCTTCGTGGTCGTCTAGCTTCGTGCCATGGGTTTTCTTAAGAACTTCTTACCCTTTTCTTCATCTTGTAGTTTGCTTGATCATCTGGCGTGGGGCATCTCTTCTCTGGGAATCAAAACTCTTTGATATGACAAAGAAAGGAACTCACAAGATATGTTGAGAGGGCTATAGAAAGGTTGTTTATTGGTCCTTCCAGATAATGCCTGAGAGAGAGTGTCGCCGTTATTCAGTTACTTGCTTCTCGGTTTCTTTACTTAACTACTCTTCCTGACTAGATGGGGGGGGGGGATATGGATGGAGTCGCTCATTTTCGTCTCATTTGAGATTCACATTTACAAGTTCAGACCATTATTTTAGACATCCGCGCTCTTCAGCTTCCATCGCAGACTCAGTCTTTGGACATCTTCTCGCTTCGGCTCCCATGTGCCGACTCATCTTTTGGACATCTTCTCGCCTCGAACTCCCATGGCTGATTGAATCTAAACTCTAGTTTTTGACAAAACAAATGACCTCACAGACCCTTGTCTCGTGTCACCCAATCAGATAAGTGTACTCGCAGTCACTTTTTCCCTGATCTTTGTTGGCCCCAAATTTTTGATATCGCCCAAATCTTGTCAATTTATTATGATTTTAGCAAAATGAGTCACTCATGAGAACCAAATTTACCTTTTCCAAAACACGTTATCTCAACCTGCATTTAATTCGCAGATTCCAACTAGGTCACAATTTATACTAGCTAACTTAAGCGTTCTTCAAATTATAGGGCCCCTTCATAATTCAACATACCTTCCTTATCAGAAAAAACAATCCTAAGATTTTTTTTCTATAAAACTCATCCTTGGGACTGGTCAAAACTGGGAACTGAACACAACTGAGCTACCAACTTCTTAATCCAGTCGGAATTTCCTTCGCCATAACATGACACTGATCCTGGGATGTAAGAAAAGTCATCTTACGAACGATTTGGGCTCATTGGGCATCCCCATCTCATACACAATAATCAGGCAATCCTCGCCCAAGTTTCACTGTGCAACTTCAAACTTCATCATAGTACCCGCCCAGTGTTCCCTTACCCCACAGCTGCCTGACCACTTTGCCCCGAATTCTTTGTATGTTATCCTTGGGCACCCATCTCACAGTCATACAATTCCATTAAATCATCGGCATACGACTGCGATATAGGGGAATAAAAAACAGGAACCCCTCTTATTAACACGTCATCTTACATGGTCAGCCCACAAAATTGTCATAAGGTATCGTTTCTATACTACCTGTTACATATGGACCATACATTTCGGACACTTCAGCAATCCCGGCGTGAATGTCCGAGAACCATCACCTGTGTTTCTAACTCCCAGCCCTTTTTATAACATAGCGGATCCCCTCCCATGGTTCTAACTACACTGTACGGCAAAAGGGGACATGTCACATCCAACACTGCCCCCGGAGCACATTGAGTCACCAATCCAGGTCCACCCTGTTCTTATTGAATCCAAAGTTAATTTTAATCAACCTCCTCCATGGTTCTATCCACCCCCGACGCGCGCACTCAAGTTTCACCACACTCCGATTAACTCCAACCCCCATTGATGTGGAGCAAACACCAATTTCCTTTGGACCCTTCTCGTGATCCTATCTATGCAGTAAGGGGTGAGGAGTCATCTCTGTGTACATGTCAGCCAACATCCAAAATCCAAAGACGGGACCACATTTCTACAGCTTAAAAATTTCACAACATTCACACAAGATCGATTAACGTTGTTGCAGACAAACCTGGGTCACAAAAAAAAATCTATAACTGACCACCGCCTTTCGTGTCCCACAGAATGACCAAACCTCTGTCACTCCTCTGTTCACAATTTTAACGCGTGTGGGCTTTTACTACCTCACCAAACACTCATAGCTACTCTTCCAAGATACCACGTAAGCAAACCTCGTCTATCCCTCCTGGTTTCCTAAACCTGTACATACACTGTACACAGGGATGTTCTTGAGAAAAAATAACCCTGCCTGACCCAAACCGACTCTCACCGCCGACAACTACAAAAATCCATGATCCAACCTACACACCTTAACCTATCGCGTAGCTGACCCAAACTTAACATCCACTTAAGTAACTGTTTTTTTTAAAATAACTTTCTCAACTCCAAGAGAAAAAACTTCTCTACCTTGGTTAAACTCAGGAAACAACTAGAAGAAACAAACGGACTCTCTTCCCCATAATACAAATTATAAAACAATTTTACATCAAAACAAAAAAATAGGAAAAAAAAATGTCCATTTTCATGCAAGCAAAACAAATTTAAAACATCACCAGTACTGGTTTGACGAGCATGTTTACCAAGATTGGCATGACTCCATTATGGTCTCTCTGTACAAGGACAATGGGAGGAAAGATGAGTGTGGCAATTATCGAAACATCTTTCCTTTGAATGGGACAGGAAAGGTATTTACCAGAATTCTGTTGAATAGCCTGGATGCCTAAATCTGTCCTTTTATGTTTCCTTAGAGTCAGTGTAGCTTTAGAAGAACTAGGGATACCACTGATATGATCTTTATGGCACGTCAAATGCAGGAAAAGTGTATTGAACACCTTCTAGATCTATATCAGGTCTTTGTTGATCTGACGAAAGTGTTTGATACAGTTAATCGGGATGCGCTGTGGAAGGTATTGAGTAGGTTGGGATGTCCTCCTAATTTTGTTAGACTCCTTCATAAACTGCACGATAACATGAAAGCACGTGTTAACTGTAATGGTTGTCTCTCTGAACCCGTTGCAGTTGACAATGGTGTTAAACAGGGTGATATACCTGCACCTACTTTATTTTCCATCTATTTTGCTGTAACTTTGTCATTGGCTTTTACTAACTGTGACAAAAGTGTGTATCTTCGATTTCGCACAATGGGTCGGCTGTATAACTTACAGCATTTTAAGACTTTGTCAAGGACATTCTCCACTGTTGTTCGAGATTTACTCTATGCAGATGATGTGGATCTCGTGACTCACTCGCAGAATGATATGCAGGATATTATAGATCGCTTTGCATGGGCGTGTAGAAGCATGAGTCTCATAATAAGCCTGAGCAAGACAAAGGTTATGCTTGCCCCAACCCCTGGCAACCCGTATCAGAAACTGGATATATTTGTTGAAGGCCAAAGACTGTCTGTAGTGGATCGTTTATGTATCTGGGTAGTGTTATTTCAGGGAACGGGTCGTTGGATACTGGGATAAATGGACATATTGAACAGGCTGGTGTGTCTTTTGGTCATTTGGAGAAGCAGGTGTGGGCACCACGTGATATCAGTCTGGAAACTAAGTTTCTCTGTGTATGAGGCCTGTGTGGTATCAACTTTGTTAAATGCTTGTGAGACATGAACCACTTACAGAGCTCATATTCGCCTGCTGGAGCGTTTCCAACAGAATTGCCTTAGACACTTGCTTAACATCCGTTGGGACAGCTTTACCCCTGACACCGAAGTATTGGAACGAGCTGCTGTTTCAAGCATCAAGTCTCGTATAAATAAACAGACTTTATTGAGCTGGTCATCTTATTTGTCTTACTGATGACAGAGTGCCTAAGCAGGTGATCTGTGGAGAACCAACTAGGAATACTCGCCCACAGTACACACCCCGTAAGCGATTCAAAGACTGTCTCAAAAACGATTTGAAGTGCTTTGGAATTGATGTTGGAGGATGGGAGGGTGTGGCTGTAGATATGTTAAGATGGAGGAAAGCGATTTTTGAAGGCAGCAAGCTTTTTGGAAAGAATAGGATGAAACACCAGCAGCAGGAGAGAGCAGCGAGGAAGAGACACCTCCACCACATCGAGGAAACATGGAACACCTAAGATGCCAAGCTTGCAACTTGGTAACTATATCACGTGTAGGTTTGTTGTATCACCAACGAGTGCATGTTTTGCAAAATCAAGCACGGACAAGAGGTGGCTTTATTGATGACATCCCCTCAAATCATCACAACACCTGCCACCTCTGTGGTATGGTCTGTAAAAGTCTGGCAGGCTTGAAGTGTCTCTCACTGAGAACCTTTACACTAATATCACATCGATATTACAAAAGTGATCATATTCGAAATCGAATAGACAGCCACCATATATATATATATATATATATATATATATATATATATATATATATATATAGTACATGTATTATTTTGTTTCTTAGATGTTAATCCAATGAAACTCCAGTGTTTATAAAAAGTGCCCAAGTAGAGCTGTTTTTTAGTTTACATTTTTATTTATACAAACATTTTTGGTTACATATGTGTATACATGTTTCAGCTACGCCCTCTTTTGAGAGCCAACTTCCTCAGACCTTTAGAAAAAATGAGATAGAAATGAAAAATGTTTGTATAAATATAATTCTAATGCTTCTATGGTCCGTGTCATACTTCAATGGTGATATAATATAAATACATTGATATCTGAAACACAAAAGATGTCAATTGCTGTAAAATATCGATGTTACAAACTTTTATTGCTGCTTTGTATGGCTCCCAGTGCTGGCCGTCGATGAAGGAAGCAGAACACTCACATTGATATAGGATACATAAAATACGGTTCCAAAGCGTATGTCTATCTAATAGTTTTTAGGTGCCATCTTTTATACGAACCCATATATATTGAACCAGAGACACAACAAATATTATTAGGGTTGATAAAATGTGAAACTGATGGAAATTTCACATGAAAATGTTACACTTTAAAATATTTCAGAATATCAGAAAGTCTTATGTCATCTTCATAAAAATAGCTATGAGAAATCAAAATACAAAACAGCGTTTTTAAAACTAAAAACAAAAAGGGCGTATATGTTTTCCATTTTACCCTTAACGAAACTATTTTGATGTTAATTATTTTCCAACTCATGTTTCTTATTTTCATTCGTTAGTCCTAATTACCCAATTCTTCAGCCATATTGACTGCTTCTTTGATTGATTACTCATCTAGATGGCTCCGATTGTGATGCTTAAAAAAGAAAATGGCTGAAAAAGATTTCACTGAAATTAGTCATTTTGATGGATTTAACGTTAAGTTTATTTCTATTCTTGGCGTTCGTGTTTGTTATTTGCAGAAAATGTGGATTCTTTGCACGTAACATTTAATCTAATTTGTTTTCTTCCATTTCACAGTTTGACAGACTTTAAAAGGTGACAAATTCCCTCAGTTCTATGTTATCTTAGAAATAAGAAAAGGATTTTGCTGTTTATTTGTGAATTGATAAACATTCATGCAATTCAACAAATTAACAGTGGTTAACTGAATTATCATTGTTATGTTGTATATTGCTGCTGTGCTTAAAAGAATGTATAAAAATATAATGTGATATTTTTAGTGCTCGCTTATTGCGAATGAGTAAGGTGAGTGAGAGAGAGAGTGTGGAAAAGGAATTCGCTGGCCAGCACTGCTTGATCTCGATTTGGGGATAGTTAATATAAGATATTTTGGCACCCACAACGGGATTATGTCTACACAGTCAATGTAGCTATGCCTCCTATGGGACGTGGCTTCAATCCATTTTATTGTTTATCTAGCAATTGGTATATTTCTGTCTTAATCAAATAACTGGATATTTATTTTCCGGCCAGATGTGTATCTGTGTCAATCAGCCGGGTTTTATTTCTTACAGGTAAGTGTTATGTCGGGTGTCACCCATGAAAACATCCGTAAAATCTTTAATAATTGAGCTATTATTTTAATATGTTAGGATTATGAAGAAGAATTACTGCAAGGAAGATTAAAGTAGAATAGTTTCAAAAATGCATTGGATGGTTCAAGAAAAAGACAAAATCAATGATGAGAAAATTTCAGTGTCCTCAATATCCAGACCAAAACTCATGTAAAGGTGGGGGTCACAAACAATCTTAAATTTGAATACTAAGGGTAACAGAGATATTCATTCAGTGCCAAGAGAGGAGTGTGTTAGAATTATTGTTAATTTTGCATGTCATATCCACTTGTGCTTGCAATGCATTAGGTGCACGTTTGGAGCATATCATTGAATGGGGATAAAAGTAAAGGCTGTTGGACATTCATGACTGAAACTTGGTGGACAAGTCAGGCATAGACTGAAGTTTATTTGTACCAAATATGGTTCAATTGCAGAAAAGATTGTGAATTTTATTAACGATTCCATGGGTGGCATTTTTTTTTTGTCACCCCTTTTGGGAGTCACTCTAGTCATACAGTGAGAATATAAGTGGATGACAATAACTCTGAATCACACAATATTAATCAGAGTTCGTTATTCGGTTCAAATTTAAATCATTTTAAGAATAAATTGGATGAATACAGAAAAAAAATATTCAGAGATATGTTTGGGGGGTCTATTTGATGAAATATTAAGGAGAAGTTGATAAGTACACCGACACCCTTATGATTAAAGACTGCTGCTAGAGGGTCCTGATCACCCAAGGCTAGATGATATTGATAATTTTCACTTCTCTGATGAATTGAATAGAGTCACTCGGTATAAAATGGAATCCCAAGGTTTGCAGCGATTTGATGCTGAATGTCCACCTTCAGATTGACCTATAATATGGCTCCTTTGAAACTCTGAGAATTCTAATGCTTCTTTGGTCCGTGTCATACTTCAATGGTGATATATGATAAATACATTGATATCTGAAACACAAAAAAATGTTTTTTTTAGATGAAGTTTGATCATTTGTATTATTTGTATTATTGGGGACCCGTCATGCAATCATCATCCTTGATATTTATATTTATACTACGTTTCAGCCGATGTACTATCGACCTTCTTCAGGTATGTTGATGTTTATTACATACAGAGTAATTCCCCCCAAAATGCTAACCATGGAATTGGTAATAAAATTCACCATCCTTTCTGCAATCCAATCATATTCAGTACAAATAAATTTCAATCTATGCCTGACTTGTCCATCAAGTTTCAGTCATGAATGCCCAACAGTTTTTGTTTTATTGCCGTTCAGTGATATGACGAAAACTTTGACGATCTTTTCATCAATAGGAGGTGGAATCCTGAATAGGGCTCACATTCACAAGACCTTAACCCACAGATTTTTATCTGTGGGTTATCTTAAAGATAATGTCAAGCAAAACAATTCTCGGACTATTTTTGAACTGAAGAAAATCAAGGAAGAGGGCCATTACAGTCAAAATCAGGGCTGTGCTGCGAGAGGAATGTGACAAAGTTATTGACAATTTTGCACATCATATCCAGGTGTGCTTGCAATGCACAGGTGCACATTTGGAGCCATTTATCGAACGTCGATAAAACAAAAACTGTTGGACATTTATGACTGAAACATGGTGGACAAGTCAGGCATAGACTGAAGATTATTTGTCCCAAATATGGTTGGATTGTAGAAAGGATTGTGAATTTTATTAACGATTCCATGGGTAACTCGGTTTTTTTTTTGGAGGGGGGGGGGGTGCAGCACCCTGTACTGATGAACTGATGATATTGAAATTTATTTTTAATGAATCTCATGTGTATCGTGACATAAGCAATCACGTGGAGCATGACATAAACGTTTATAAACATTGTATCATTTTCGAATCAACCGTTGCGGAATTCATTAAAAAAAAGAAAACAATTGAACAAGAAAAACTTGAAGAAAACCAAAGTGGTTAAAAGCTGAAACGTTGTGAACATAATAATAACCCAGATGTAGACAACATTCTGAAATATGTAAACAATATAAATATATTTTGGTTAATAATATTATAAAAATTATGACTTTTAAAAAAAATTTTTTTGTTTTAACATATTTAACCCCAAACAAAGCAGGTCGCTACTGGAGACATAAGGGGTTACTGAGAATTAGGGTGTAGGTTTTGAGTGTCATACTAAGTTGGGAGCTGTGTAGCGAGATGTCTGTTTACATTAGTTTTAAACTTCTGCATGTCGGTACAGTCGTGGAGACAGGAAGCAGGGAGGGAGTTCCAGAGGCCGGCAGCTCGAGGAAAGAAGCTATTGAAGTAGAAGGCTCTCCGGCATCTGGGGACATCCACAGTGAATAAATGGGATTTAGCTGATTGACGAGTTGGTCTAGTATATTTACGTTGAGGAGGCACCAGAGCAGCCAGTTCATCGGAACACAATTCATTGAAGTATTTGTAAAACAAGCACAAGGATGCAACATTGTGGCGATGGAACAGGGGATGGAGCTCGGTGGATAGTGAGGGACCTATTAGATTAGCGACTCTTTTTTGGACCTTGTCTAAGAGGGAGAGACTAGTGGATGATGCACCAGCCCAGATGTGGCAACAATACTCCATACATGGGCAGATGGTGGCTTTGTAGAGATACAGGATAATGTCAGGTGTGAGGAGTTTACTAGCACGGTAGAGAGAGGCCACCTTCTTTGCTGCAGCCTTGGCAATGTCTTCAATGTATTTGTTGCCAATTCATGTTACCTGTGAAGGTTAGGCCGAGGAGTTTGAATGTTGAACTCTCAGGTAGAGTGTTATTTTCCATGGCAATCGGTGGTTGAAGAGGTTTCTTGTAGTTGTTGAAGGAAAGGAGCTTTGTCTTTGCGGCATTAAAAGTTACCAACCATTTATGACCCCAATCCACTACAGCCTGGAGGTCATTTTCTAGGGATTCAGCCATTGCCTCGAATGTAGTCGCGTCCATTTTGCCCACATGACGAGAGTAAAGCATGGTATCCTCAGCAAATATACCTATTTCAGACTCAATGTTATCAGGGAGGTCGTTTATGAAGATCAAGAACAATAAAAGTCCAAGGATAGATCCCTGAGGTACACCAGCATTTATGTCATGTTGCTTAAATGAACGGCCATCGAGGACAACATGGATCTTTCTTTTGGTTAGGAAGGATCTAATTATATTAAATATTTGCCAAGTAATAACATATGAGTGAATTTTTAGGAGAAGCCCTTTATGCCAGACCTTGTCAAAGGCCTTGGATATATCAAGCGCTACTGCTCTAGCTTCACTTGCTTTGTCCAGTGTATGATATGCGTTCAGAGATGACCGTTAGGATGTCCGCAGTAGATCGTGCTTGTCTAAATCTATACTGGCGGTCAGAAAGAAGTTTAGCATTAACTAGATGCCAGACTATCGCTAGATTGATTAAGTATTTAAAGATTTTAGCAAAGATCGGGAGTAGACTAATTGGGCGGTAGTTCTGAGGATCAGTTCTATCACCAGAATTCTTGAAGACTGGTACCACAGAGGCAATTTTCCAGCTATCAGGGAAGCAAGATTCAGCTAGGCATTTGTTTTAGAGTTTGGAGAGGACAGATCATTTCTTTATTACTATTACAGGTATAAGATCAGACCCACAAGCTTTGACGGTGTCAAGGTTTTTTATAATGTCTCTGACCTGAGATGGAGGCATGACCAGGTTTTCAAGAGTGGCTTCGATCCGCAATGGGAATTTAGGGAGGGGGTGGTTTTCTGATTCCAAAGCGGAGTTTGAGGCGAAATGCTGGCCAAGTAGTTTAGCCTTATCAGTTGCCGTGCAAACGACATCATTGTGGTTTGATAGTGGGAGAATCGTTGATTGACTATTGTTCACCACATTATTGTAGATTTTCCAGAAATCGCAAGTACCTAGTGTCTGTGACTGAATGCGTTTTTGGTTATCTCTGTATACCTTCTCTTAGCTTCACCTAATACTACTTTACACTTATTTCTTGACTTTATAAATTTCTGCCTGTTAGCAGCTGACTTATGGTGGCCAAATCTTCGTATGGAGGCATAGGCTTCAATCCCTGCTTTGACCCATTCGGTTAACTCATTTGCACATTGATCAGCAGGGAGTGAGAAGGTTTCCCTCCATGGCGCATCGCTGATGTGATCTCTGATGGACTTAAAATCAGCCTGCTTGTAGTATCTTGTTGTTTTGAGCAACGGCTCATCAGCTTTTGGACGAGTTTTTAGGGGGATACAAATCATTACCACAATGTGATCAGCATTCCCGGGTGGGTTATGGGCTTTCGTCACACAAACCCTGGGTAGTGAGGTCAAGAACAGGTCTGGAAGTGAGGCTTGCTGGTCTACTCGATCAGGGATGCGAGTCGGGAAATCGACAGCCGTAGAGAGGGAGTAAGCTGAGGAGAAATTATACGTAGAGTTGCCGGCTGCGTCAGTAAAGCTGGAGAATCCCAACCAGTCGCGGTGGTGTGTATTAAAATCCAAATACATGTGTCTGGGCATTCGAGTCGAGTGAGAGTGCTCACCTACTTTTTAATGACCCAATTATTACGAGGTTCATGGTTCATCAAAGAAGGACCAATCATACACCTAATGAAACCAGCTAGGCTGAAAAGCCTGCATGTTTTTAAATTTCTCTCTCTCTCTTTTGTCCTGGCGGTTCGAAGAAATATGTTGAGTTCAACTTAGCTCTGTCTACTACTACAAGCATCTACACTACGTGTTGGGAATTCCCAAGCAAAAGCAACAACTGAGGAAAACGGCACATAAAAGACACTTTTATACATTCTAAATACACCAGCACTGTGTACACGAAGAACTCAAGAAGAGTTATATGGACGAATATTGTAATTCAAGTTAAGTTCTGCAAATGCCAATTATTTACAACACAACTTTTTACTTATATTTCTTTCATTTTTTCCTTTCCCTTTTTCCTATCATAATATAACATAAAATGCTCAAATTTGTTTTGTGTTATTTTTTCTCTCGCCATCGTCATGATTACATAATATCCCTTAAATTTCTAAAACTATAATTGCGTCCAACACATGCTAGCAGATAAAACAGCAGATACAACAAATGTTAAACCGATGATGACGATTATGATAATGACGATTATGATGATGACGATGATTATGATATCAAAAATATGTATATATAATTGATGTTGATTACGCATTAATAATTTTCCTTATTTCTCTCTTTTTTCCTCCCCATTTCTCTCCCTATTTGCCTCCCCTCTCTCTCCTCACTTCTCCTTCCTGTCCCTCTGCTGTTCGTTCTCTCTCTCTCTCTCTCTCTCTCTCTCTCTCTCTCTCTCTCTCTCTCTCTCTCTCACCCATTACCTCTTGCTTTTTTTTCTCCCTATTTCTTTTACCTCATATTCTAATAATATTCACTCCTCTTTGGCAAATCATTTTGTTCTCTTGTTCATTGGGCAGTTTTCCAAAAATGAAACCTTTCCAGTGCATAAATCGAACCAAAATCCATTTACTAAAGCATCACCCCAAAAATATGGGTTCTCAGATAAGAGCTTCCTGAAAATTTCTAGAAAAGAAAACATATTTTTCTTTATTATGAAATACTTCTTGGTCCGGTGACATAACAAAAAACAACAATCATATTTCTCAGAATCATAAACACGTTTTTTTTTTACATGAGTTCAGATAAAGGTTTTCCATTTTGGTGTTTACGTTTTATGTGCATCTTTACATCTTTGTCCATTTATTGGTCTGTTAGGCTTCAGTTTAAAATGGCATTTTCATTACTAAACGCGCAGATTGAATGATGCGTCTTATCTTAGATGTTTTGTTTTGTGGTTGCGTTTTTAGGCATCGTTAGATCATTTTATGCCAAAATCGTACATGGTTTTGCATTTTTTAAAAACTTTTATTCACCACAAACTTTCATCAGACGTGATGTTTCTAATCTCAGTCTATAAGTACTATTATGTCATGTGGTCTTCAGAATTGTCTGATTTATTCCCTGCTTCCTTTATTCCAGCTCATTTGACTCGTTGGTCTAGTGATCTTCATCAATTCACTGTTCTGTTACTTCGTTATAATACAGCTTCCTATTCCAGTAACATCTTTCTAAGAACTGCAGGCTTATGGTACTCTTCCTACTGACTGTTTTCCTCCTAGCTATGGCCTTGGTCTTTTCAAGACTAAGGCCAATAGGCATCTCCTGTCTGTACGATAGTAATCATTCGTTCACTTTAGCTTCTTACATCAAGTGGCTTTATGCCTTGTCTGAAGCGACTTCCATAAAAAAAACAAGGCATATTACTGTTGTGGACCCGTTTAGGGGTACCAACAATGAAATAAAAGAACAACAGGTTTAGAGATAATAATAACGAATTGTATTGAACAGAGAAATTATACACAAGTCAGTGTTGGCAGTGCTAGTGCCTAAATGTACCTCCAAATGTTCTCCCGGAAAAACCGGTATTTATGGTAGCCGGTTGTTACCATTTAGTTATTATTAAAGGGTAGGTAGGTCACCCACAACAATTACCAATGAAGCGTAAGGGCCAGATTTGCAAGGGTGGAGAGTTGGGTGGAGAGTTGGGCAGTCAAATATTTGTTCATATTTCATTTTAATTTCTGCATGTGTATACGATTCATTTGTAGATTAATTTGAATTTGAAGAGATTTTTGTTACATATAGAATGATATCTTCCCAAATGGTCACCCATTTAGCACTGGCTGGCCAACGTTGCTTAACCTAATGGGAACCGGTGGGTCAATCTGATAGAGCTGTATATCCAAGCATCTTTAGAAGACGCGCTGTTCGTTGGTATGTCTGTCACTCTTAACTTTGAAATAGCATTTTCTTTGGTCTGTCATGCTTCACAATGAAATAGAATTTTCATTGCTAAATACACAAATTGAATGGACGTATTTTATGTCACCATGAAATTTGAAATAACATTTTATTTAGATTTCTTTTCTTTTTTTTTACTAATGGGTCACCACTTATCAAGGCCCGGGGGCCAATCGAGGATAAGGGTTAAAAAGATTGTCAGTTGGATGATGAACGCCACCACAAGAAGATTGGAAACAATGGGTGGAAGGGGCAGAAGATTACGTAAGAAGAATTGATTATCCAAGAGGATGGCTAAACAAGTACTTGTTAACATTAGACTTGAAGACGACCATGTTGTAGTCGGTTGGGAAGTTGCCTCGTGGTATTTTGTTCCAGAGATGGGATGTTCTAGAAAAGAAACTTTGTTCATGGAAGTTTTGTTTAGTTTTTGGTAAGGAGAGAAAGAAAAGAAACTTCTTTGCTGTAGGTGTAGCTAGGCGAGTTCTTGCTGTGAATGTTTTACAGCGAGGGGCCATGGATTGGAGTTCAGTCGAGCACCTACCATGAACAAAACCTAAGAGTAGAGAAAGGCTAGCAACATCTCTTCTGTTACACTTATGTTTGAATTAGCATTTTCATTGGTCTGTCATGCTTAACTCTTTCATGCATGATTTTTTACAAAAATTCTACATACCTGATCTAACTTGTTCTTGAACCACGTGCCTTCACGTTGAGATGACTTCCAAAAAGGCCTGCAACGACTAATAATGGAGGCAAAACGTATTCCTCAATGTTCTTGATCTTCACAAAAACAAATATAATTTATGACAACTGTTCTATTTGTTGTTGTGGAGCAACAGTATGAAACATGAAAGGGTTAAAATTAAATTAGCACTTTCATTAGTCTGCCAGGCATAAGTTAGAATTAGCACTTTTATTGGTATGTCATACTTAAGTTAGAATTAGCACTTCCGTTGGTTTGTCCAGCTTAAGTTTGAATTAACACTTTCATTGGTCTGTCACACTTATGCTTGGAATAGTACTTTCATTGCTAAAGGTACAGATTGAATGGACGTATCTTCAAAATATGTTTTCTTGTTTCATATTTACTGAACTTTACTTTAGTATAACAATGTCGAATAGAAAGAAAATCACGGGTAAACTTGTTCATATCAAAAAGTCTACTTATTTACTTTTGAAACCATAAAAAGTTCTAATCAAGAATAATGTTGGGGCAGAATTATCCGAGTTTTCTCCCTTGGATTTATTTTGGCCAACGTTAAGGAATACACTCCTGTCCGGAAGTTAAGAAAACTCAAATTTAGGACGAGATCTTAGTTTATTTCTGGTGTATTATTCGAAGTGCATGTACATGTCGTCCTGCTCCTCCTTGAATCATACCTTCCAAAACCCTAGTAGGATTTGCCTCTAGGCTATGTCTCCAGATGGCAGTCGCATAGACTCTCAGAAACATACAACAGAGTAAGTAACATTAACTTATTCATTACTAATGCATAGTTTTCTATCTCTGACCCCGGCAACATATGTCTTTCTCGTTTTAATTCGGATTGTAATGTATTCCTTCTTTAGTATTAATGTTCTTGTTTTGTATATTATAGCATGTACCACCTTACATCTTCCATAATCCCTTTTACGTTTGTCTCCGACAAACTGTTTATCTGAAAATAAGTGTATGTGCATTCTTCACTATTGTCCTTTTCTATTCCTTCCAACACTTGTGTACGTGTTTGATACACAATAATGCAACACGCAAAATGGCGACCTCGTGTGCTGGAAAGACATACTTCAACATGTGACCACTCTAAACTTAAAAGCTACAATATAAAAAATGCATAGCTTATAAGCAATATCTCTTATTTATGATATGCATTTCGTGTAGAAATCTTTAAGTGAAGCAAAGGTTGCACAATCACAACTGAACTTCTCTTGACTCAGCATTGCTTAAGTCCATTGGCAAGAAGAAATCCAAAATGACTAGAAGTAATGCTAGAATAAACAGGGAAAAAATTTTCCTTTTTCTAGACTAGTAGTCCAACCGAGACTTGAGAGTGTATTCTACTTCACGCATATTTAGGGGGGGGGGGAGACGGATTTATACCTTCTCCAAGGGTATTGGAAAGTGACTTTTTTGTAGCTGCTTTCACTTCCGAATTTATAGCACCTGGTATTGCTAAATAGTCAACCATCTAAGTGCTGACTAGGCTCAGCGTTGTTTAACCAATGATCTGACTAGAATCGGTGTTTTCAATTTGACATAACCGTGATATATGACCTCGTCCCCACAAATATAACAACATAAGACATCTTATGTTAAACTCATCTTGTCTCGGTAAAAGTCAGAAAATTAAATGCTGGGTTTTTTTCAGGCAACAAAAAAACGAATGTATAAAATTACTTCTAGAATTAAAACCTGGAAAAATTACGATCAGAAACTCTGTTAGACCGCATAAACTGATACCATTTTTTCATGAAACTTACAGGGGAAAATAGTATCAATTCATACAATCTATCAGAGTTTCTGATTGTAAATTTTAAGTGAAAATATTATTTGATGAGATATGCATCCTATCAGTTGTAATATGAGTTACTTTCCTTGAAAAAAACTCTTCAGTGAAACTAAAGCGTGACTTGTCGTCTCATTTCACCTCAAGACACGACAGCCATGTTTGAAAGTTTTTAAACTTAATCCACCTAACTCTTTTTTCTATTTCTCTGTTTAATCTAAAAACATTACATCGATGTTACACAGACTTTAGAAAATACTGACTGCCTGATCTGATGCCACGATTGGTCTGGGAAAGTAAATGTTCTTGTGTTTGGTTGAAAAAAAAAAGATTTATGCAAGAAAGAAAGGAGAATCAAAATGTCAAGATGTTTGAAACAAAAATTGAATTTGCTGCAAAAATAAACGAGAATCGAAACATGAAGTAATAAATTAGAAAATTACATTTTAGAAAGCAAAGTAATGTAATACTTATAAAAATATAAACATACGCTATCTATTATAATACTAAAACTGAGGTAATCTATTATAATACTAAAACTGAGGTAATCTATTATAATACTAAAACTGAGGTAATCTATTATAATACTAAAACTGAGGTAATCTATTATAATACTAAAACTGAGGTCATCAACGTTTGTTTCCCTAATTAATAGCATGTGGACTAAAAATTAAACAATAGAATAAAGTGTAAAACTAAATTGCAATCTTTTAAGATCACAAAGAAAGTTCCATAAAACATACAAAAATTAATATAGAAAAAATGAATAACTAGACGTTTTAAAAAAACATTTTTATTGTTCTAATTAGATGTAATTTACTTACCAAGTCACCAATCTCTTACTAATTTCTGTCTCTTACTCTCACCCTCTCTCCCTGTATGTTGTTTAATTCCTCTTACCGCTCTCTCTCTCTCTCTCTCTCTATCTCTCTCTCTCTCTCTCTCTCTCTCTCTCTCTCTGTTTATTAACAGTCAAGGGTAATAAAACTAACTATAAAACAGAAGACTGGAATAGTCCATTATAAACAATAGGGAATATCACCACAATATTAACACTATCTAAACTATAGCTGGAGAGAAAAAGAGAAAGATATGGAAAACAAAAAGGCTAATTTTGGATTTCATCTTTTTATATTTTAACTGACTTTGAAAACTCACTTTTTCCTGATTCAAACAATCTAATCCGAGCTCAATAGGTGACCTAACGGGTCATATATATATATGATAATATAAAAAAGATTATTTTATATAGTTTAGATCGATTCTAATAGAATTCAAATTCCAAAGTAAAATGAAGCTTACACCTTTAAATAGTTATTTCAAAATTTGTAATAAAACTATAAATCAATAAAATTACAGATCAGAGTTATATCATTCTATGATTTAATGTCAGTTTCGAAGCAAAGAAAAACTAACACATGTTTCTAGGAGATTTCAAAACATACTTGAACAAATTCAATAACTGAGATTTTTGAATGTTCAGAAAAAAACTTGTGCCAAATGTAAGAATTTATTTTTGATATTTTCTCAGTTATTCGAGCAGAGTTTTCTATTGATATTTATGAGTCTATCCAGAAGGCATTTTTCCCTCCACTATAAGCGGCCAAAGGATGAATTCCGGCATCTTGAGATCTTTGTGTAAGTTATCTAACAATCTTTGTTTCGGCTCTCATCCTAGCCTTTTTCTTTTCCCTCATTTATTCTGAGATCAGCGTAACATCATAGAGGTGGCGAATATCGGCATTTCGGACATGGTTGAGACTCGTTAGACCGACAGTCCAATGCAATATTTTCATCTCCATGACCAATAATCTTCTTTCTACTTCTTTCGTCGATAGCAAGCACTCCGAGCCATACAATCTAGTAAATTTTAGACTTGACAGAGTGGACCTGAGAGTAGCGGTAAGTAAGGAATAACTCCACACTCCCCAAAATTGGGGTCTCACTACCGGATGAACTTTAATGTGACACTCAGGGCACCTAAGAATATTGATTATTACTGGAAATGTCTTCACTACTACCTCTTTCTCACAGAAGAGATGTTATTTTCATGGCAGGTGCTCGACTGAGCTTCAATCTATGGTCCCCCCCCCCCCGTAAAACATTCACAACAAAAACTCGTCTATCTACAACCACTGTCAATAATTTCCCTCTCTCTCTCTCTCTCTCTCTCTCTCTCTCTCTCTCTCTCTCTCTCTGCCTATAACTAAACGAAACTTCCATGAGCAAAGTTTCCTTTCTAGAACTACCCGTCTGTGGAACACAATACCGCGGGGCTGCTTCAATGTAAACAAATTCTTGTTAAGCCGTCCTCTTAAATAATCAAATTTTGCCCAATTTCCAGCATCATGACCAATCATCATGGTGTTGTCTCACTGTCCACCTGACACTCATTAACCCTTATCCTCGAATGGCCTTTGGGCCTTGATAAGTGGTGACTCTTTAGCAAAAAAAAAAAAAAAGAAGAAACTACTGTTCTCATCTTGGATGTTATTCTCACAACGTTTCGGTCGATGTAACCTCCAATCTTGTTCAGATGCATCTTGTCAAGTATAACTTAGTACTATTATCCGTTGCACCACAGGTCCCTGCGAAAGGGACAGTCTTCTAGAGGTTGAAGATTGAATCCTCAGTACGGGCGATAATAATAATACAATTACGAATTACTTAACTCTTTTAACCAGTCATGATGATGGAACAAGGGCAATAATAAAGGGTTACGTTCGAAATTCTGTACAGATTCCAGAGTTTCACAGAAAGATTCCAGATTTCAACAAGATGCACCTGAAGAAGATCGGATGTTACATCGGCCGAAACGTTGTGAAAATCACATCCAAGACGAGAACAGTAGTTCGAATAATCCAAATAATACAAATTATAAATCCTCATCTCAAAAATTCTGAAACATAATATATTGGCTCGTTTTTTTTTACCTTACATAGCAATATTTAGTTGTTAAGAATTCTGTAAATTCTATTGATTTTATTGCTGTTTGTTCGGTTGACCTTCATGAGAAAACTTCTTTTTTGAATCGTAAACAACTGAAGGAACCGGTGGATCTTGAAGAGGATTTGGTAAAGAATAACAGAAATCTTCTGCAAGTTTAGGTAATTCCGAGTCTGTGAATTCTAAACCTTCATTTCCTATTCGATTTCTTTTCTCTTTCTTTGCTTACCGTTTCTTTTTGTTTGAATTATAAATTTGAACTCTAATATATTCAATCAATTTTTGCCAATCTTTGTCTATGTCTTTTAAAAATTCTCTTTCTTTCTCTCTCTCTCTCTCTCTCTCTCTCTCTCTCTCTCTCTTTCTAAATATCCCTGTTTACCAACCCGCTTTTATGGCATATCGGCCCTTCTTAAGCCAATAAGATTAGCCGTCTTTTTTCACTGCATATATATGCACGTATATAATATTAATGTTAACAAGAAAAACCAACCTCTCCAAATCGGAAAATTAAAACAGCTCTAACGAAAGGTTCGACATTGTAGCGGATAGAGCTATACCATTAATAAATGTACTTTGCTTAACACTTTACTGCAGTTTCATGGTATTACCGATCATCAAAAGTGTCCGACTTGGATCAATTGATCGAGCCGAGTCGGACACTCTTTTGATCATCGGTGATACCATGAAACTGCAATAAAGTGTTAAGCTAAGTACACAGACATGATATAAGTAAATAGACATCACATAAACAATAATTTAAATTCATGACTGATAGACCTTTTTCTGCTTCTTTCATTAATGGCCAGCACTCGGTGCCATACAATGCAGAAATAAAAGTTTAAAACATCAATATTTTATACAGTGGCTGTGTAACGTTACCATTAACTAATTCTATTTGCCATTATTAGCAACTTGCCAGTGTTGTCTTGTTGACAGAAAACAGCTGCTTTTTTATTGACACGTTGTAAGTAGTTAGCTCAATGGGTAGTGACGTCTCTCTGTAGTTTTAGCAGTAGCAATCGTTGTAGAGATGTTGATCTTTTCTTTTTTTCTCTTTATGGCTCTAATAATGAAAACAATTAAAAAGAACAACAATTATATCCATTATTTTCTCTGGGCTGCATCTTGTTGGCTGCTTGATTTATTTGGTTTTCCTTTTACAGCACGTACATCTAGATGAATGTATCTTCCCGGCCAGCGTCGGTAAGGGTGGTGGAAAAGCCTAAAAAAAGAAGTCTTTTCACTTTGACATCGACCACCCAAGTGGCAGGATCTATCTGACTTCTTCATAGCTTCCCGCCATGATGTCACTTCCTGTACACGTCATTCTAACTTTACCTCAAATGGAAATCTCCTTTTTTTTGCTGAATCTACTTTACATGGAAAGTTACGTTTTTACACAGCAAAATCCAATCGTGCTACAGCTGAAACCTGGTGAATATAACAACTTTAAAAGGGAATAGCAGTCAAAAACATGCAAATAGTATATTTTTAATGGTAATGAATTCTTTAGCTGCAAAGGATCATCATTTGGTGAAGGCTTTGCTTGAAAAATTGTTACTGGTAGCAATAGTTGTAAAAATGTGTGTGCACATCCATGTGTGTGTTGACATTTAACAATTTAAGTGCTATCACATGCAACTTTTGGAGCTGTTTTACTGACTTAAGAGTTGTGTACCTGGAACTTTATAAAGAAAATGTCAAATTCACACAAAATAACTATAGATTTAGGTAGACAACTTATATGTATCTACATATTTATAATATGTGAAAAAAAAAATTTTTTTAAGAATAAAGATCCGACAGAATGCGTTGATACAGATAGGAATCGTCTAATAATCAAAGAACAAACTAAATAAAACAGAAAAAAAGTAATACAGAATCATTCAATATTTTGTCTCCATTAGTAAACTTTGTCTAGAATAAGCATTTATTGAATAGAAGTTAGATTAAATTTGGAAATAATAGTGGAAGAAAGGGAACAAGTTTCTGAGGTGAGTGGGAAAGGTGATTGAAAGTAAGGTTAGTATTAAGTGGAACGTTGGTTGTGTGAAAAATTATTGTTGAAAGATTAAGTAGTGAGTGTGTAGAAGAAGGGGAGTTCATATAGGCGGGGGGGGGGGGTAAAATAATTAAGAAGGAATGTTATGGTAGGTAGGTAGCGAGAAGGGAACATATTACATGCATATTGACATTTGCTTGAATCAAATTTGAGAATGATTTGTGCAATATTTTGTTAAATGTTGTGTATTCATAGGAATAAAATAATTTCAATTTTTTTCTGAATTCTCATTATTGCTTTTGTTGCATTTGTGTTGAATTACTTTTCATGCAACAATTTCTTTATCATTTGTATAACAGATTCCATAACTCAAAGGAAGCCATTTTTCTCAACTTCATAAAAATGCCATCGCAATTGCTTATATCTATTGTTTGCGTTTTATCAATTTAGTAATGTACACTTTATGTATATAAGGTTGGAAGTTTATTTTTAGTGTTAAGAACTAAAATCTGATTCGATTTTATGTCCAATAAATTATCACGTGAAATTGCTTATTAGCTCCATAAATCACTTTTTAATTGCACCTTGTAAACTATTATTTATGATATTAGCTATGATTTTAAATAGCAAAAAATGAAGGAAAATTGAATCAGTACATAATATATACACTGATAGGAAATAGAATTACATGAAAAAGTGCTTTTATAAATTAAACACGATCAGGATTGGATAAAAAAAACATGCACAGCTACACACACACACAAGTGCATATACACATGCACACACTTCAGAGAGAGTTTGAATGCCTACTAGACATTATCCTCGGGTGTCTTTCGTCTCTTTACACAAGGGTTTGTCAGGAGACCATGACATGGGAATACTTCACCCTATAAGTAAACCCTGACAACACATTATTCAAAATAACATAGTATTCGAAGCTAAAATAAGATCCTCTGCATTAAATAACCCAAAAGGGTTGATATGCCGTAAAAGAAAACAAAACAAATAAGATAAATAAATAATTAAAATTTATATTATTAGTGCATTAGGTGTGTCAACCTCTGGCAATTAACAAACCTTACCTTGTTTCAGCCCCTATTCCCATGACCAAGTGTAATATTTGCTGTGCACGTTTAAAGGGGTAAAAAGGGGGGAGGAGATAAAAATGGTTTCTGTTGATGAAAACAATGTGCTTGCCACTGGAACTTCGTTATATGGTATACTCTTCTCCAACAACACTGTTTTCAATACTGAACTCGTGAACAATGTGGTATACTCTTCTCCTACAACACCGTTTTCAATACTGATCTATATCGCTCAATGATCTTAGCCATTCGAGTGCTAAAACGCCTCTAACAACTTCTATAAGACTCGTCTTTTATGAATGGAAAAGCATGTAGTCGATGCTCATAAATACTCTTGTTACAACGTTCACTTGTTCTTCCTCACATTCAGGTTCTGTACACTAGGCAGAGACGACGAGATATGTTATGGCAGCGATAGAGAAGGTCAAGATTATTTCCACTACCTGATTAAGGTTCTTGCTCATCACGTCCACTACAGGGTTTTGTTGCTGTCAGTATTCGTTGTTGGCTGCAAAGAGCTGAAAAGCAAAGTCGGACACCTTATTCTTTTAAAATGCAGGAAATTAATTCAAAAGGTTCCCTGTCGAAAGAACAATAATTTTTTTAGCCACAAACTTCTGTATTTACATTATACTAATTACATCAAGTGATTATTTTATTGACAGAATGAGAGAGAGAGAGAGAGAGAGAGAGAGAGAGAGAGAGAAAAGATTATTAAGCACAAATCTTTTTAGATTATGAATCTCCTTGATAGTTCCTTTCAAGTCAGAGATCCTTTCAGACTAGAATTCTCTCGTTTTTCTATGACGTCATTTCCTCTTTGTCTGTATCTGTACTTCCATTCCAACAATTTTTATTTTTAGTCATTGCTGACCTCTTGATCTCTTGCTTATAATATTCTTTGTCCTTAAATCCCATATGTTAACCGCTAATATATGTACTAGTTAATATATGCCTATCTGAATATTTAACATCATAATTAAGCATTTTGTCTGTCTAACCATGTTGCTTATAGGCTGCAAAACTACTCATAATTTTTGCATCAAGCATCTGTGACAAACCAGGTTTCATGAGAGGGAAGGGGGTAAATATGTTACTAGTATTCGTTCTGCTGCTACTTCTACTACTACTACTACTACTAAAAGCAATAATCACTTCTAGACACTAAAATTATTAGCCAGTATTGCACCAAATTTAGCATGAAGCATTTTTGAGATACTGAGAGTGTCATTGGTTTTAATACTACTATTACTACTACGGCTAATACTAAAAACAATAAAGACTTACAAGCTCCAAAATTATTGGCTTTTATTGCACCAAATGTTGCATGTAGAACCCTTGAAATTGCAAGTGTGTCATTGGAGATCAACATAATACTTCTATCTATCTATCTATCCATCTATCTATTTATCTATCTATTAATCTATAATACTGCTAGAAATAATTAATACATAGAGTGGCCAAAATATTGATCAAAATGTCTCTAAATCTAGCATAAAGAGTTCTTAGGATGCCAGGTGTATCAAAGGTGATAAAAAAATTAACATACTGCTGTTACTACTACTACTACTACTACTACTACTACTACTACAAAGAAGAAGAAGAAGAAGAAGAAGAAGAAGAAGAAGAAGAAGAAGAAGAAGAAGAAGAAGAAGAAGAAGAAGAAGAAGAATACTGCATTCAGAGATAATGACAGCTGGAATTGGTTGGTCAGAGGTGATCTCAGAAGATGTACTGAGAGTACCTTAATGGCAGCCAGGAACAAGCCATTCGCACTTGGTCCATTCATTACATTGACAAAACTACAGAATCACTGATATGCCAATTGTGTAATGAAAGGGAAGAAACCTTAGCGCATATTGTATCTGAATGCTCAATGCTAACACAGCATCAGTATAAAAAATGGAGACACGACAAAGTCGCCCAGGTACTACACTGAAGTATATGCAAACTTTATGAATTGGATCACAATGAGAAGTGGTATGAGCATAAGCCAGAAGTGGTACAGGAGAACGACAATGTCAAACTTCTTTGGGGCATGCGCATACAGACTGATAAGGGTCTTAAACATTCCAACCCCGACTTAGTCTTTCTAAACAAAAACAAGAGAACTTGCTTAAGCATTGATATAGCTTGCCTCTTCGATACCAGAGTGCAGGAGAAAGAACACAAAAAAAAATATCAAGATCTAAAATGGGAATTAGTTAGACTATGGAAATGTAAAGAAGTAAAGGTGATTCTCGTTGTAATTGGAACACTTGGAACCATTACGAAAAGCCACCATAAATCGAGACACGACAGAATGAAGGAGAGACAATTTCTTTTCCAATTCTGCAAAAGGCTTGCCTGTTAGGAACGGTGAAAGTGTTAAGGTACAGCTTGAATGTCTAAGATCAAGGGAATTGACTTGATGTTCAAAAAAGAAAACTCCAACTAAAAACATCCAAAACTTGAGACTACTATGAAATAATAATAATAATAATAATAATAATAATAATAATAATAATAATAACAATAACAATAATAATAATAATAATTATAATAATAATAATAATAATAATAATAAACATCATCATAAACATTTATAAGCCTTTAAACTATTAGCCTTTGGACTACCAGATGTAATATAATTAATAGTACTAATTATGATTCTTTAAAAAATAATTCAATCAATAATAATAATAATAATCATGATGAATATCTATGCAAGTAATAGAAGGTAACATGAAGTTAGGGTTAGCAACCTGTTCTATTATTACTGCTTTATCTTCAGTTTAATCCTCATTGAAGTGCTCCACAATTTGAGCCTAAGTTACATTTTATAAAATAATAAAAGCAATGTAACAATGGTTAGTCTATCAGACAGTGCCGATACTAAGCGTTCATGCTACCCCCAATCTATTATATATTATATTAACTGTCCTTACACGGCGTTAGTCAGGATTTGTTTTGATTTAACTTTGTTTTTGTCATATTATAAGGAATATTTTTTGTATTCATATTAGTAAACCAAGTTTAATTTCTTGTAAGTGTTTACAGGATTTTACCATGCTAATATCAGCAGTCCAAAACAATGTTAAATAATTAAGGTGACTGAAATAGTAGT
This sequence comes from Sepiola atlantica, assembly GCA_963556195.1. Classification (NCBI taxonomy): domain Eukaryota; kingdom Metazoa; phylum Mollusca; class Cephalopoda; order Sepiida; family Sepiolidae; genus Sepiola; species Sepiola atlantica. The sequence continues at coordinate 49,902,781 of OY744521.1, read as the reverse complement.
AGGCCTCCGTCGGTCAGAGTTGACCATGGGTGATACATCCTTAGCCTAGTTATCCTGGCTGTTTGCTCAGCTGAAGTGGAACTGCTTGTGGCTGAAGAGACCAATGCAAAGATCACAAACATGTGTGGTCTCTAGATTGTTCGCATTGATGCTCTCCTTTCTGCAAGAGCGCTTTACTGCAGCAACGTTTATCAGCTTCTCCTCTCCTGCTTTCAGATGTTGGTTCAGGGTTCTTTTCCATCTTGAGCGGTCGTCTGTGATGCTCTCCCAAAACTCGATGTCCATGTCAATCACCTTCATCTCTCACCTCACAACATCTTTGTATCAGAGTTGGGGACCTCCTCCCAGACGCCAGCTCTCTATACAGGATGTCCTTTGGAATGCGCCCATCCTCCATGCGGTGGACATGGCTCAACCAGTGTAGTCTGCATTGCCTGAGGAGGGTGAACATTCTGGGAAGGCTCGTTCGAAATAGGACCTCTGTGTTCGACACCTTATCCTGTCTAGATATGCCAAGGATGCGGCAGAGGCTTCGCAAGTGGAAGGTGTTTAGTCGCCGATCCTGTCTGGCATAGGTGGTCCATGACTTGCTGCTGTACAGCAGTGTGCTGATGATGCAGGCGTTGTTCACTGTCATCATAGTCCCGATCTTCTTGTCAATTTCAGTGTCAAGCGAGAGGTTGTCTGAAATAGGATGTAACTAAAGAATGAAAAAACTAAAAAGTAACAATAAACAATTGTTTGATAATAAATGTTAAACTTACAGGTTACAGTTGATATCAGCATTCAAAATTCTCAAGTTTTCTATATGATAATGCTGAATATAATGTATGCTTAACAATAGTCGCAATGTTTTTATCTGTGGATGGCTTTACTTTTGATAAACTGAAGTAATGTAAACATTTTGACTCAGTGCTTGCTTTAAGTTGAATAATTAACCATGAACCTTTTAAAACCATCCACATGCATCAACATGCGTTAATGTTAAAAAATGTGAAAGATTAATACTATTATGTGCACCCGTAGCATTTGCAACCTGTGAATTGAAACTTATGTACCTTACTGAATTATATCGGTTAATGGGTGGTGGTGGTAGTACATATTAATGAGAAGGTAAAAGCTCTGTAACTTTTCCATTAATATGACGAAAAAAATCTAAAATACTGAACTGGACTAAATATTGAAATCGATAACTATATTCATATTTTTAACCACAAAATAAGTTAGGCAGTTATTAAATTTTTATGAAATTTACGGAATTTATTCAATGAATCATTTATCTTATAAGAAACTAGTGGGACCTGTATTTCCCAGGATAATTAAGGAAATCAAGAATAGAAACCGCCAAAATTAAATTTACTGAAAAGGAATGGAAAAGGTCTTTTTATTCAAGATATTAAGCCTTTATCTATTCAGGTTAATACTTGCACAGTAACATTGTTTATTTTTTATTTTTTAGTTAATATCTTCTTACTGTTAAAAGCGACTCTATATATTTTTTTCTGATGACATTTTAATTAAGAGGGAAAACATAAACTAAAGAAGCCTCTAGAGAAATGCTGAAATTACTTCTTTTCAAGCCTCCCCCCCCCCTCCCTAGCAGTCTGAACCCACTCATGCTCTCCGGCCAGGCTCTGCTATCAAAGCATCAATACTTTGCAAGAAAATACAAATATATAATAAAGACTAATGTGTATTTATTTCTATATAAATGACTATATATATTCCTATATATCCATGCTGTCACATAAAATTTAGCCAGTAAAAAAACTACCAGAGGAAATCGTTTCAAGTGTTTAGGAGAATGAAGAAAGAAAATAGCAAGTCTGCCCCCCCCCCCGCCCCCGACGTTTAAAATGAATTCAGAAAGAAACCCTCATTCTACTAATATAATAAAACATTTTCTTTCTTATTTTTCTTCTTTTTATACCGATTGATACGTTTTTCTTTCTTTCTATACCGATTGATACGTTTTTCTTTCTTTCTATACCGATTGATACGTTTTTCTTTCTTTTTATACCGATTGATACGTTTTTCTTTCTTTTTATACCGATTGATACGTTTTTCTTTCTTTCTATACCGATTGATACGTTTTTCTTTCTTTTTATACCGATTGATACGTTTTTCTTTCTTTCTTATTTCTTGCTTTTCAACTTCATCGACTGAGACGTTTTTTCATATGAATACAAATATTAGTGCGAACACTTGCAAAACATAATCATTTTCCATCATTTTGGACAGAGGGTGTAAACTCGTCTCTGAATAAATGTGTATCCATTTAAAATGCATGTTTGATGAATAAACATCCATTTGTTATCCTGTCTTATTTTGATTGGCTGAAAGTTTCATTCAATGCTTTCATTTTTAACGGGTTTCTAAAATCAATTTTATTATCACAACCATCTTTGCTTTTTCATTGGCAAGGCTTTGCCATTATAATAAATCTTTTAGTAATTTGCGTACCGATAAAGGTTTATTTATTTATTTCAAAACAAAAAGAAAAGCTAAAAACAACATAGCATGCCAAAATATAGAAATATTATTATGTACATATACATATAAAAGTTGTTACTTGACTACAAAATTATCAGATGTGTGTAATATCATAGTTATTACAAAGTATTAACTCATTGATATATATATATATATATATATATATATATATATATATATATATATATATATATATATATATATATATATATAAAATATTTGTTGTTGTTTATTATCTATGTACGTATACGTTTCGTCCCTTTTCAATCAGGACTCATCAGCATAGAGATATGACTATTCACTACCGGTCGCACGATTCGAAACTCTGGATTACAAGTATTTTTCAACTTACATCCAACGTCGTTAACCGCGCGCCCAATATCTGAATAGCCGATAAACAATGATAATTTAACACATATAAAAGCGGCTTGATGTCGAGGCATTCTACTTCTATTAAAGAAGGAATGATGCATATAAAGCAAGTGACGTCATGCTGTGTTTGTACTACCATTAAGAGTGCTCTACTTATTTTACGAGGAGCGACAAATATAAAATATTTGTTGTTGTTTATTATCTATGTACGTATACGTTTCGTCCCTTTTCAATCAGGACTCATCAGCATAGAGATATGACTATTCACTACCGGTCGTACGATTCGAAACCCTGGATTACAAGTATTTTTCAATATACACATATATATATATATATATATATATATATATATATATATATATATATATATATACATATATATATATATATATATATATATATATATATATATACATATATATATATATATATACATATATATATATACATATATATATACACATATATATATATATATATATACACACATATATATACATATACACACATATATATACATATATATACATATACACACACATATATATACATATATACATATATATATATATATATATATATACACACATTTGGAAAGTAACTTCCTATACTTATAAGTTATATTGTAACTTATTACTGAAATATAATTCTTACAAGAAATGAATGGGGGAGCAAGAATTATGAATCATGCATTATTTTTACCTTTAGTCCTCACATTCTACGAGCGATGTATTTAACAATGGGGAAAAAATGCTGTTTTCTGGGTAGGCTGCTCTTTTCAATACTCTCATAGTATTCATCACCATTCATCTGTCAATCTATCCATCTTGTTCACCCTAATCTTCAAGTAGGTTTTTAGCCTTGATAAGTGTTGACTCATTAGTAAAATTAGAAAAAAGTTTTAAAAGTTCCGTGTGAAATCAGTTGATGTGGTTTCCAGGCAGCTTTAGAAACTGATGTCGATTGCTTGCACCATATCGAACTTTGAATAAAACCCCATACTATACACTTTCTTGTAATATTCATTTCTTGTAAAAATTATATTTCAGTAATAAATTATGAGCACTTAATAATACAGAGTTACTTTCCAATCAAACTATATATATATATATATATATATATATATATATATATATATATATATATATATATATTTATACTATCTGTACCTACCTACATTGCCTGGAGTTAAAAGCTGACTTGTTTGTAAAGAAATGAAAAGTGATTTTCTTGACTTAAATTTTGTAAGCAAATTATTCTGTGTTGTGAAGCAGAAATTGCTAAAAGTTTTCTCCCTTTAGATGACTAAAAATATATTGTTTTTTATATTTAATTTTGCCGAATGCAAGAGAAATAAGCCATGGTTACTTCCCTTTCATATATAAAAATATTCGGTTATCAAGCAAAAACAAATCACCACTCAAAAGCTTTTCTTAGCTGGAATATGTATTTTCACAAAAAACTGATGTGAAACATAATATATGCATGCCAATAACATAGTGAAAAGAAGAAACGAAAAAATAAAAACTAGTTCTAATCAAGTATCGATATGTTAGATGGATTGCTATTTGGGTCTGATTTTGAAAATCAGGCAAAATAACAAGAGCAAGCTACCCCTGTGTATTAAATTAAATTCGCTTGAAATTCCGTGCAGATTCCCGAGTTCGACAGAAAGATTCCCGAGTTCGACAAGATACACCTGAAGAATGTCGGAGATTACATGGGCTGAAACGTTGTGAGAATAACATCCTAGATGAGAACAGTAGTCCGAATAACCAAAATAATACAAATTTTCAATCCTAATCTAAAAAATTTCAAAACACAAAACTATATATTTCACAATATATTAACCATACCTCCAAAACATGCGAAACGGATTTAACAAACAAAGTGAAGAGTTACAGTGATCTGCAACTTACTTATTTCTGACAATAATTTATATATATATATACATATTACTTATTTGAGGCGAGATTTTTATAGGCCGGGTGCCCTTTCTGACGCCTACACGATGAGGTGATGGGGTTTAGTGCTTTTACCGCAACACCATCTTTAAATGATTGCTTACCAAGGTTAAAGAGCACTTCACCTGCCATTTTTTTTTATATTTTAATTAGATTTTCCATTAAAATAAGTCGAATTATTCCCTGGTCTTGTGCTCCGACACCCACCACATAGTCCAACTTCTGTTGGGAATATACCAAGTAGGAATTCCAAACGCCTTGGTTGAGACTGGAATACACAACCAGTATATTTGCACTAAGTACAGTTTTGAATCAGTGCTAGTTTCAGGATTAGTACCTGAAAATGAATATTTAGTAACATGAAGCAGTGATCAAACCTTTTGTTTCCTTGCCTTCTAGTGTCTACAAGTTACAGAGAGATGTTGTCTGATCGAAGAAAGATCAGGTTTAATAGTGCTAGTGTGATTGCAATAGTTAGGAGTGGATGGAGTAAGTTAAAGCAACTTCTGCCATTACTAACCAGCAGAGCGTTACCACTGTCGACCAAAACCTGTTAGGGTTGAGGACATGCTTTGTATGGAGAAAAACGATATGAGACTGATACGATGGAGGTGTAATGTGAGTCTTAAGGATGGATATATATAAACAAGAAAACAAATCCCTGAAAATCGGAAGAGAACCGAATTAAGACAGCTGAGGTTGGAGAAATAAAGAGCTCAATATCCTATAGGATAGATCTTTACTGCATGTCTCTGATTGGCATCAATTGAAGGAAACATTTCTGATGATTGGTGATGTCGTGAAACTACAGTGAAGTGTAAAGCTGAGTACATTTTTTAATCATATAACATTGATATATTTTATATTTGTGTGTGTCTGTGCTATTCCACCTAAATTCCTTTAAATATGCAGACAGTACACAAACTAAATATAGTACCAGACTTTCAAATTGATGTCTAAAAGGTGTACTTAGAAAAAAGTGTTGATGGAACCTGAGTATTAATGGTATTTTTATGGTCAAATTCTGCAAATCTTTCCACAGCACTTTTTCCTCCGAATCATTCCATTAACGGCAGTAGTAACAACTGACACTCACCAATAAGGAATCAATTTCAATTTCCTTCACATGTTTTGAACTGGTTATATATACACACACTATATATTATTACACTATATATATATATATATATATATATATATATATATATATATATATATATATATATATATATATATGATATTAAATCAGATTTTAATATTTTACATCATTTCAAGCTTATGGCTCTCATCAGCACAGGGAAGTAACAATCTCAGACGGTCATAGGGTGTGAACTCGGTTCACAGAGACACCTTGAATCTGTAAGCGTTCACCCAGTCCCACTAGACCACGAAGGAGTCACATAATAACGGAGAAATTAAGTAATATTTACACTGAAAGTGGCGAGCATAAATATCTAAACATTTCATAGTACTCGGCGACAGAGTCGGAGCATATATATATATATATATATATATATATGAGGGACTCTCCCGTCGATTTCGACATATGAGTGCCCCGCCAGGGGCTGCCCGCGCGTGAATTTGTACTTGCAAGGGTTGCGCAATCCCCAACAACCGCTCTCCTGAGTCGGCATTGCTTGATTCCAATGGCAAGTAGTAATACAAGACGACTGGAAACAATGCCGAGATAAGCAGAGAGCACATACAGCACCTGGTATTCCCAAATGGTCACCCATTTAGTACTGGCCAGGCCTGACACCGCTTAACTTCGGTGATCTAACAGGAACCGGTGTGTCAACGTGATTGTGCCGTATATATATATATGTGTGTGTGTGTGTGTGTGTGTGTGTGTGTGTGTGTGTGTGTGTAATTCAGTGTTATAGGAGAAATAGCAAGTGTGCTCAATTACTTGTGCAAGAGCATATATATTGTTATCCAATAGACACTATACATCACTTTTAGTGTGTATTCACAGGATTAAAGATACCAAATGAAATGTGATCGATATGTATATATATATATATATATAGTCTGTGTGTAATTTAGTGTTATAGGAGAAATAACCAGTGTTGAATTACTTGTGCAAGAGCATATATGTTTAAAATTTCAATTGACGCTATAAATTAGTTTGATCGTCCATCGATACCTTCGGTTTCATAGAAACACATGAGTATCATATAAACAGAGAGTATCATAGTGTGTGACACTATCAAAACATCAACTGAAGAATCAGTTACATTTTATATCTTTGGCTCTGCAAGCAGAGTTCCCAGTATTTCCGTAAATTTCCGTATTTCCGTATGGTATCGCTAGAAGATCAGACTAATGTATGGTATCAATTGAAAAAATTATTTAATAATAAATATTTTTATTATCATTCGCATACGTATATGTTTCATCCTTGTGGAATCTTCAGTGTGGAGGTAACTGTTTAACCAGTCGCATGATTCGAACCTATAATTACGAGTCACCTTTAACTCAAATCCAAAAGCTCCAACTACTGAGGCCGGCGTCAACAGCTATGCATAAGAAGAGAAATAAACCCTATTTATGTCATTTCAAGCTGACGACATAGTAAACCATCTTTCACAGTGTTCAACAAATCACGTAGACAGAAACTTGCATTTAGCTTAGATTAGACGGTTTATTTAATTTCTCGAAAGGGGGGAAATATTTCCAGCTACATATGTACATACATGATTCAGCTAAAGCCTAAGACAGCTGGTCTAGTCAGGCCAGATATTCAATGGAAAATTAGTGCCAACTCAAAAAAACCCAGATTTCTAAGCAGGGAACGTCATATGACCAGAATCCAATCAGCCACCTAAGAAATTAATTCATGTTTTATCTTCAAACTATTATTATTTTTTTATTTAATTTTATGGGATCAAAACATTTTTTATTACCTTGAAACTATGACGAAAAGGATGAACTCCAATAACACTCCTGTACAGCCAAAATGCTTACTGACCTCTGCATCATCCCAGTGTTTAGATTAAATAAATACACTTTTTTTTATTATTTGTTTATTCATTATTCTGCTTATGTGATTAGTCGTAGATATTTATTCATTACATTAGTTTTTCGGTCTATATAAGTTAAAACATAGAGTCTATTTTTTAGTATAGGATAAACCTAAAAATGAAATTAGAATATTAAGAATAAAACTAACATGAAATGGAATATAAAGTTATTCAATTTGTGGAACCAATTTTTGGAAAAGTATTTTGCATTTATATGTTGCAAAATCCTAAAATAATGTATGAATATTATGATTCATTATTTTGATGTAACATACCTTCCGTTCATATATGTAAGCAATACTTTTCAAGCAAAGCAATATCGGAAACAACGGTTAAGAAGTTGTATGCTGACTTTAAACACCGTCGTACTGACACAAATAATACGGAATGCTTAGGTTGACCAAATTCGGCAGCTCTCACAGAAAACATAAAAAGTCCACAAACTCCTTTGGCCGATCATAAATCGATGTGCATGAGACAGCGGAAGGCAGTTTATTCACTATTTTGCCTGAAAATTTGTGTTTAAAGTGGGTGTCAACGAGTCGACAATTTGGAGCATTGTTTGTAACTGTTTCAACACAACAAAAAGAAGTTTTTGCATTAATATGAATAAAATATAAGTCGACACTCTGGAGTCAAATAGGTAGTTAGCTGAGTGGATAGCAGCAGGTGAAAGTCTTCCAAAGCAAGCCATGATGCAAACATCAGTAGGCAAGGTTTTTGGCCTCCATATTCTGGGATGTGCAAGGTATTTTGTTCATCAATTACCTTGAAAAAGGAAGAACCATCCACTGAAAATTGCACGCTTTGTAAAAGGAGTGAACAAACATCTTATATATGAAAATATAGTAAAACATAATTCGAGCCCGTGAGCTGGTTTGCATGCGACTGTTCTCATGCAAGGAAAAACATACCAACTGCTGAATTCTACCTCTAGGTGACAAAAACGAGAGAAAGAAAAGAAGGAGAGAAAAACTAGAATTCACATCAAAAAGAAAAAGACAGAAAAAAAGAGAGAACAACAGTTACTCGTTTTATTGTATTAAGTTCGACAAGCTTCGCTGTCATCGGCCTTCAACCTTTAACCCAGCACCCATCAACCTTTTGTTTGGTGACACTTGCCTGTCATCTCGATAGAGCTTGGCGATTCACGACATTATAAACAATTCCAAGTCGTCAAAGTCAACTGGTGCACTGTTTCGATACAACAACATAGTTGTCTTGATTTACTTGCCTATCCACGAGGTCAAGTCAGGCACAAGATTGGCCTTTAATGTGGAAAAATCCAGCTCCAACAAAAGGGCGCCCATTATTGTACCACAAAAGAGCTTTTGAATGGAAATGTAACTCATAAAATGTTGGTCCCAAGAGGCACCTCTATCTCTAAGAACTAACTGAACTAAAAACAATTTAAATTAAAAGAAATGAATGCCTTTATGACTGCCACTTCTTGAGATAACAAAGTCATCTCCCTTCATATTGTGCTCCAAATATAACACACAAAAGCCCAATGAATATTATTCCAAAGGATGGCTACCTATTTCATTGCTACCAAACTTTCCTACAATTTGTATAATCAAAGTCACTTGAAAAAAAAACAGTTATCTTGTTTTCAAACAATACTAATACTTCAAGCTAGCTGCTGAGGCTTGGTATGATATCGCTTTCAAACAATAAAATACACATAGCAACATTATTTCTTGATTATATACTGAATTAACTCCCTTAATGTCATGCACATATATATATATATATATATATATATATATATATATATATATATATATATATTTATATATATATATATATATATATATTAGACATCTGTCATTGAAGACCACGGAGTTCTCCCTGTTTATGATCTTTCTGGTCAGTTTCTCGACTCGGCGAGCGATTTGTCAGGTTTCGTGTATCAATTGATGGATCATGGCGCCTAATGTTGCGTCTTGGGCCATTTCTGTAGCTCTTTCGGTCTCGCGACCGTCTTCAGGAGGTTGTGTGTTGTTGTTTGTAAAGAGTCGTATTTATGGTTTTATTTTTTATTTTTATTTTTTTTGGTATATCTAATTATTTCCATATGTTTATATATATATATATATATATATATATATATATATATATATATATATATATATATATATATATGTTGCACCGGCCGTTCTTACACAGGAGAAACTACACCGGTTGTCACTATAAATAGTGCGAGTCACCAAAAGACAAAGCACAGTCTTGTAACTGTCTAGCCAAGAGCTAGTCAGTTTCTTACTTTGTTAATACACTTGTTAAACCAACCCTCGACTTGACTTCCTTTATTTATTATTTACTGTGGGACAACTTCACAACAATATATATATATATATATATATATATATATATATATATATATATATATATATATATATATCTTTATTCTTTTATTTACTTATTAATTTATTTATCTATTAATTGATGATCCATCAATTGATACCAGAAACCCGACAAATCGCTCGCAGAGTCGAGAAACTGACCAGAAAGATCATAAAGAGGGAGAACTCCGTGGTCTTCAATGACATATGTCTAATAAACGACTTGCTGCCGAAATATATATATATATATATATATATATATATATATATATATATATATATATATATATATATATATATATATATTGAATCAGAGACAAAATACATATTATTATATTAAAGATGTGTTTGTTGGAGGGTGGAGGGGTGGGTGATAGAATGGATTATATTTAAGTAATAACCATAAATAACATATTCCATTTTACATCACACATTACTCATTTGTGCTTGCTATTTATCTTCATCAATATCAAGGAATAATATAAATCTATTTCCTCCATGTTAGTTAGATACTAATTCGAAATAAAAATATTAAATATTAGTAAAATTACTGCCAACGTGTTCACTGTTCACCGTTCACCAAGCTGTCGGGTTTCGCATCTCAGCTTTAAACAGTGTCAAGCAACACTGACGAGCTATGATACGGCGAAACAGCTGCATGTGGATAACTATATATATATATATATATATATATATATATATATATATCATGCGTGTGGATGTCAAATAGTGAAAAATCAGTGATCTTTAAAATGTGCCTCTCAACCGGGGACTGATCGTTGATTAAATAAATTTTAAAGACTACTCCCGTTATTCAAAGTGTTAAGATCATGTTACACAAGAAAACATGCCGAGTATGAAATATTTAGAAATAAGTTAACATCAATTCATTGCCACAAAAAAGACTCATACCACTTTCTCTTAACACAGAGTTCAGTTCCAATATCAAGTACCCAGCTGCAATAAAGAAACTCTTTGGAATATATATATATATATATATATATATATATATATATATATATATATAAAAGGAATTACAACATTACTATTGTTCCAAGAATTAGAACATCAAGTCCATTATGGCGTACGATCGTTTCTTGATAAAGTTAGTCCAAAACGCGACTTCATCAGCGCCTATAGCGACACGTCTTACAGAAAATCAAAGAAAAAATTTAAAAACTCGTTCTAAAGAAACATTCACTGACAGAAAGATTCACCGGTGGATGTGTAGGAGGGGAAAGACACAATGATACCTATAAATAAATCACCGGTACATGCAAAAAAAATAATACAAAACTTTCCAAAGATTTACCCTTTAAAATTTCCGGAAAAAATTAATTAAAATTAAAATTAAAAATTATTATGTCAGAGAAGTAGTGAAAACAATAAAATAAAAATAGAAATAAAAATAATAAAAATGAATAATAATAAAATTAAAAAATACAAAAATACAAAATTAAAAAATAAATAAATAAATAAAAATAAAGAAATGCAATAAAAAATTTTAAAAATTTTTTTAAAATAAAATAAAAATAGAAATAAAATAAAATAAAATTAGAAAATAACGGTTGAAGAGGATCAGGGTTTTTTTACAGAGGCTTTTTTAAGAAAAAATCTTGCAAAAGGATGTGCAGGGTAAGAGGGTAGGAGGAAGAGTATAGGTGAAGATATGGACAAGGATAATTTTGAAGGTAGAAAAAAAACTTGTAAAATAACTTGTAAAAAAACTTGTAAAAAAACTCTTATGGGGGGAAAGAAACAAGGATAATAAGGAAATAGGGGGTGTAATATAAGAAAGAGTATAGTTGGGATTATACCAACAGCACTGGACTTGAGGAAGGGGAAAAAGGTTCTTAGATACACACACACACACACAATATATATATATATATATATATATATATATATATATATATATATATATATATATATATATATATATATATATGTGTGTGTGTGTGTGTATGTAGCCCACCTGGAGTTACTCGAGGTCATAAAAAAATAAATAGAAAATAAATAGTGTGTGCAACATCTTTATATTAAGACTTCTATCTCTCTCTCTCTCTCTCTCTCTCTCTCTCTAGCCGTCTCTTTATCTTTCTCTCTTTCCCACCCCTTCATTTTTACGTCCATATCGCCAACCCTCTCTTTCTCCTCCGCCAAGACCATTCCTCTTCTGTTTTAATGTGTTGAAAAAAAATGTTAATCATTTACCGGAGCTATTCTTTTTAAATGTAATACTGTAATCTTACATTTATTGCCGAGTAAAACAAAACACAATGACATTCTTGATGCCCGGTTATTCCGTTCCCTCACCCACTTTCACAATAATATGAAGAGAAATGATGTTGATAATGAAAATAGTTCAAAGAGATTTTAATGTAATACTGTAATTTACATTTATTGCTCCCGGACAAATCCAAGTAGAACAAAATATTATGATCCCCCCCCCCACACTTATCAAATATAATACAGTATTGTTAATAATGACAATTTTATTGTTCCCGCACCAGTAGAACAAAAGCTTCCCCCCCCCCCCCCCGCGCCTCACTCACCAAATATAATACTGTAATGTTACTAAAGAGGTCTTCACAGCACTGCCAGGTTAAAATCAAAGTATGAAGAGAAATTATGTTAATAATGATAATTTATTTGCTCCCGGGACAACGTCGGGTAGAACAAAAGTTTTTGTAATCCTCCTACCCACCCTCAATTACCAAATATACTACTGTAATGTTAGTAAGGAGGCCTTCAAAGCTCTACCAAAAGTATGGTTAAAATTAAAGTATGAAGAAAAATAATGTTGATAATGATTATTGATCCTGGACAATTCTGAGTAGAACAAATGGTCTTGATCTATTCCTAATTTCTTGCCTCCCCTCTCTATTTCACAATAATATGAAAGTAAATAATGTTGATAAAGACAATAGTCCAAAGAGAGTTAATATATACCACTTACCAAAAGTAATACTGTAATCTTATATTTACTGATTGCGGACAACGCCAAGTAGAACAAAAGAACCCGGTAAATTCTTAATGTCTCCCTCCCCGCTATTTCAACATATTAAGAAGATACCTAATGTTGATAAAGTCAATAGTCTGAAGAGATTTACTATACATCTCTTACCAAAAGTAATGCTATAATCTTACAATTTTTTATGCCGGGCAACGCCTAGTAGAACAAATAGTCCCAATCAGTTCCTAATTTCTTGTCCCCACCCCTCATTTCATAATAATATAAATATAAATGATGTTATTAAAGCAATAGTCCGAAGTGATTAAATATATACAACTTATCAAAAGTAATACTGTAATCTAACAATTATTTATCCCGTACAATGTTGAGTAGATGAAATGGTCGCGGTCAATTCCCAATTTATTGTGGCCCCCTCCCCCATTTACAATAATATGAAGGTAAACGATGTTGATAAAGAGAATAGTCCAAAGAGATTTAATATATACCTCTTACCAAATATAATATTGTAATCTAACAATTATTTATCCCGGACAATGCTGAGTAGAACAAATGCTCTCGGTCAATTCCTAATTTCTTCCCCACTCCAGTTAAGGGTATTAAGAAGTTACGTGATGTTGATGAAATGAATAGTCCGAACAGATTTACTATATATCCATTACCAAAAGTAATACTGAAATCTTACAATTATTGATCCTGGACAACGCCGAGAAGAACAAATGGTCCCGGTTAATTCCTAACTTCTACCCCCACCCATTTACAAAATAATATGAAGGTAAATGATGTTGATGAAGTCAATATTCCGAAGAGATTTAATGTATATCCTTTACCAAAAGTAATACTATAATCTAACAATTATTTTTCCCGGACAATGCCGATTAGATGAAAAGGCCTCGGTCAATTCATAACTTCTTAACATTTCACAATAATAAATGATGTTGATAAAAAAAAAATAGTCCGAAGAGATTTAATATATACCCCTTACCCCCCAAAAATACTGTAATCTTACAATTTTTTTATCCCTGACACGTACCAAGTGTAATACTGTAACATGAATGAAAAAAAATGGATGAAAAAATCGAATGAAACAATGAATGAAAATGAATTTAAAAAATGAATGAAAACACTGAATGAGAATAGATGAATGACAAAATGAATGAAAAAATTGAATGCAAAAAAGTGAATGAAAAATAAATTTTAAAAGTAAATGAAAAACCTGAATTAACAATAAATAAATAAAAAACTGAATGAAAAAATGAATGAAAAAATGAATGAAAAAAAGTAAGTAAATGAAAAATGAATGAAAGATAAAGAAAGAAAACCAGAAAAAATGAATAAGAAGAAATGAATAGAAAAATGATTGAAAAAAAAGCTGAATGAAACATGAAAGAAAAACGAAATGAAAAAACTGAATTAAAAAATGAAAAGAAAATGAATGGAAAAATGAATAAAAAAAAGAATGAAAAAAGAAAGATAACCAGAATGAATAAAAGATTGAGAAGAAATAAATGAAAAATGAATGAAAAGATTGAGAAGAAAAGGGAATGAAAAATAAAGGAAAAAAGTGAATGCAAAAGTGAAGGAAAAAATGAATTTAAAAAATGTAAAAATTAATGAGGAGAAATGAAGAAAAATGAATGAGAAGTAAATGAAAAAATGATGGAAAATATTAATGAAAAAAGGAATGATAAGATTGAATGAAGAAAAATGAATGAAAAATAAGTTAAAAAATAGAATTAAAAAAAAGGAAATGATAAAAATGAATGAAATAATTAATGAAAAAAAGGAATGAAAGCAATTGAATAAAAAATTATTAATAAAAAATGAATAAATAGTTGGGTGAAAAAAATCAATGAAAAAATGAATGAAAGGAAGTGAATGGAAAAATTTATGAATAAAGAATGAATGAAAATAAATTAAGTAAAAATGAATAAAAAAAACAGAAGAAAAAATGAATGAAACAATGAAGAAAATGTTGATTGAAAAATATGAAGGAAAAGTGAATGAAAAAAATGAATGAAAAATGAAGGAGAAATTAATGAAAAATGAATAAAAAATGAATGAAAAAATGAATGAAAAATGAAAAAAATCATAAGCATGTATCTTATGTAGATTCCAGTTTTTAGACGGAAATACATACACACACAGATTTACACTTACCAAATATAATACTGTAATATTAATATTATGACTCACGGGCGACGTCAAGTACCTTTTCTTGTATAAAATAGTATAAAAAAACACAGTGATGTTGATTTTTCTGGGCAATGCGGCCTTTAAACATACCTGCTCCTTCCAGGATATTTAGATTGACTAACTAATACCACTTACCGGATATTATAATGTATTATTACTATTATTGCTATTATTACTCCCGGGCAATACTATGTGCTTTGCCAAGTATACAGCATAATAACAAAAGAAAAATAAGTTCTTTCTCCCGGGTAACGCTGTGTTTAAACACAGCTGCTCTATCTAGGATATTGAGCACTTTTGGTTAATGTATACTACTTGGAGCACTCGTTCTTGCCTTGGCAGAGTACCAAGGTGACTTGCCAATATAAGGGGAGATGGTCTCTTCTCTTCCCTACAGCCTTTTTAACATAGACGTCACTACCCTCTCTTTACTGTATCGTTATGTTCATGGTAGGAGCTCGACTGAACTCCAACCCTGGCCACCACCTATAAAACATTCACAGCAAGAACTCGCCCAGCTAGAAACACAGCAAAGAGCTTTCCTTTCTCTGTTTCTCTCTGAACCAAAAGCCAAACGAAACTTCCATGAACAAAGTTTCTTTCTTAGTACATCCTATCTGTGGAACAAAATACCACGAGGCTGCTTCCCAACTGACTACAACAGGGTCTGTCCCATCGCCGCAATGTAGCATCCTTGTGCTTGTTTTACAAATACTTCAATGGATTATGCTCCGATGAGTTGGCTACTCTGGTGCCCCCTCGACGTAAATTCACTAGACCAACTCAACAATCAGCTAGGTCTCATTCATTCACTGTGGAGGTCCCCAGATGTTGGAGAGCCTTCTACTCAAGTAGCTTCTTTCCTTGTACTGCTGGCCTCTGGAACTCTCTCCCTGCCCCCTGTTTCCCCGACAGAACAGACATGCAGGAATTTAAAACTAATGTAAACAGACATCTCGCTGCGCAGATCCCAAGTTAGGTTGAACCCCCCGTTCCTTCTCCTCTTTTCCTTTCTCAGTAGCCACTTACGTCTACAGTGGCGGCCTGCCTTGTTTGGGGTGAACTTTGTTAAAAAAAAAAAAGTCTAATGTGAACAAATACTTGTTGAGCCGTCCTCTTGGATAATCTATTTCTTCTGAAGTAATCTTCTGCCCATTCCACCTATTGTTTCTAATCCTCTTGTAATGACGATCATCATCCAACGGACAATCTCTTTAACCCTTATCCTTGAGTGGACCCCGCGCCTTGATAAGCAGTGGCTCATTAGTAAACTATATATATATATATAAACAAAATGAATGATTTGAATGACTATTTAATTTTAATTTTAATTTTAATTTTTCTTTTCTTTTTTGTTGTCTTTCCAGGATTATAAATAAAAGAAAACATATTTTGCTTCATCTTCAGAGGATCAAGGTAGATTAACAGCAACGTCAGTTTTGGTCTTTGCACAAACATATAAACAATTCAGGTAAGAAATTTATAATTCTTGTGTGTTTAATTATATATATCATTAGCTCTATATACTTCTTACATTGTAATACTTCTTGACTATATAAAGAAAGGAACAGCAGCGGATCACAATGTCTGTTTGTCTGATAGCACCTCTCTTTCCCCGATATGTGCTATTAATCCAGCCGCTGATGAAGGGGTGTTATCTAAACACCTATTTTCCAGAAACAGCCGATACAGATGGCGAATTGGCACATAATTTTATGATATTATTAATATAAAAATATACTATGCTCTTACTAACGTAATTGAGCACTCTGTCATTATTTCCTCATATATATATATATATATATATATATATTAATAATGGAGTTTATGTATCTGTCTGTCTGTCTGAAGCCGAAACTCCATCAAAGTTGTATAACTATTTACTAAGTCCCCTAGCTTCATTATATACTATGAAAAAAACCGGCATAAACACTATGGGCATTTCTCAATTTACATAATCAATTGCTTTTGAACTTCTAATAAATTAGTATTCTCAAATATACACTCAGGATCGTTTCATTCAGATTTCATCATGTATTTAAGTAATTTTGCTCGCTACTAATCTTACTTATAAATTATGATTAATGAATCAAATTGTTTAATTAAAATAATAATTGATTTAAAAATTAATCAGTTACGTAGTTATTTTATCTACGTCCAATTGATTAAACAGCGTGCAGAACGTAAATCCATTGAAACAATCTCCCTCCGTCAATTCAGTTTGGACGCAATACAAGCGCGTAATTTGTAAACAAACGCTGGCATTTACCGTGTTACTTTAACTTACGCTGTTAAGCTTTAATTCACAAACTGTTCTTATTCCATGTTTTATTTATTAAAATAAAAGATGTGATTTTATTTCTTTTCTGTCAACAACAAAAATAATATAACTGATGTTAGAAACATATTGTTTAATTAAAAAAGGTAATTAAAAACACACACACGCGCGCACGCGCACACACACATAAAAGAGTACGGATTTTTTACATTGTTTCATTTTATAAACACTTTTCTTCTGATTCGAAAAATACTGTTCGCTGTATTTAGTTTTGTGTTAATTGTTGATTTTAACAATTTTATTGAATCAAATTGTTTAATTTAAATAAAAATCGATTTAAAAATTACTACTAAGACACACACACACACACACACACACACACATAAACACACACACATTCTAACAAATTTAATTAGGTAAACTTTCTTTCCGAGAACATTTACATAAGTAACCATGTTTACTATATTCGATTTTTTGGTGCTTTTACACTTTAGGACCCGCGCTAACTTTGACTCCATCGTTAGGGTTAGGGTCAGAGTCAAAGTGGGTGTTAGGGTTAGTGTTTGGATCATCGTCAAAGTCAGCATAGATCCTACAGTAAAAGAATACAGATTTTTTTATTGTTTTATTTTATGTACGCCTTTCTTCCGATTCAAAAAATACTGTTTGCTGTATTCAGTTCTTTAAATTGTTGATTTTAACGATTTTACTGAAACAAATTGTTTAATTAAAATAAATATTGATTTAAAAATTATTAAAAATATTTCTATTTATGGAGTAGGGTAATACAAAAATCGGGGTGGGTCGAAATTTCTTTTTTCATTATTTACATCTACAACTATGTTTGGTCATAAATAAAGAATATCAACGTATAACCACCCAAGAAATATGACTGAGGCTACATCAGTTTACACATTAGCGTTAATTTCTGACGCGGCAGCCTAGCAAAAATATGCGACCGGAGGGAGCATATATTTGCTAGTATATATAAATATATTTTGTATAGTTAGGCAACATTCCTTCTTTTATACATATCTGGTTGAACAGGAGTGCCAACTTCTGTTTGTTCCTTTTTTGATCCAATCTTTCTATTCATCGGACGATAGATCTTGTGCTTTTAATAATGGAGTGTAAGAATTCTCCAAATTTAACGTGAACGTTTTCGACCATCATTGGTCGTCTTCAGGCGGATGATTGATAAATGCAAAATAAAATTGGTGAATTTATTTAAGAGGACGTTTCCATGTGATTAAAAACATAAAATCATTCAACAGCATTTCAAAACGCCTTCGCACCCCTCATAACGAGCATGGTTAATGTTGGGCTTTTTTAATTGAATGAACAACGCTTCCATTATGGGGAGGCGAATATCGCAAAATGATACAGCAAGAATGGATGTGCTACCGGTTAAGATATTTCTAAAATTATCTTTGGAGATGTTATGTGCTGTAAGGTGTTTGAAAATGGAGCTTTGAGGGGAGGTCAGGTGGCAAGTTAATCGACGTGAAATACTGGTTCTAGTCATGCCTATATACGTGCTGTTGGCGGAGACACATTCTCCGATAGGACATTTGAACACGTATATGGCATTACTAGTCTTTAGTTAGCCATTGTCGGTAGGATTATTTTTTATTAGTAAATTGCTAGTTTTAAACCTTTTGTAATATATCTAATAAAAAAAAACATCTAATATTAAAATCGTTATCTACAGTTATATTGAAAAGAAAATCAATATAGTGCTCGATCGCAGAAGAGTGAGAGCTAATACAAATAATTTAATTGAAAACTATATGTTACATATTTCAGAATCGTACCACGGTTTTATCCAGATGGGTTGACTTTTTACATTTTAAAAAGTCTATACCCAAGGGACTTGTCAGCGTAGATAAATGAGATCAAAACACAATGAATTGACGAGTCCCTTAGGTATAGACTTTTGAAAATGTAAAAAGTCAACCCATCTGAATGAAACTGCCATACGATTCTTAAATATGTAAAATATAGTTTTCAAATAAATTATATATATATATATATATATATATATATATATATATATATATATATATATATATATATACAGAGAGAGAGAGAGATTTCTTGCTCTGTAATACAATACTGACCTTCCTTTCAGCTGACATTTTCACCTGTCATATGTGATTTTTTTTCTCTTCTTTTTTTGGTCTTCTATGGCCTGCTACCAATATCATTTTACTTAAACATGCCATACAAATATTCTTTAATATTCCCAACCCAAACATAAGAAAAAGTATTGATTCCTATCCTTATATTAATGACAGTAGATCATCATCAGGTTGTATAGAGCAGTATACTGGGGGCTTAGGGTTTAGAGATTTCATCTCAAGAACTAGAGATTAATAATCACAATTACCAAGATATAAAAAAAAAGGATCCATTAAGGCCTTGTGCAAGTTAACAACTGAATTGCCTCCCTTTATTCCTACTTTTGCCACTAAAAAGCTACGGTCTTGATGCTACAAACATCTAATTCCCTTCTTCCCATGGCTGGTCTATGAGACAAATTAGGAGTTATAAGGGCTTAGCAATGTTTTCTTTAGACATTAATTTTGCCAATGTCAGGTATGTAAGGTAAGAATAAAAGTAAGGAAAGAAGGAAAGAAAAGAAAAAAAGGAAGAAGTGATACTGTTATACATCATAGAAGCTGTTATATACTTTTATGAAATGGAAATAGAAAGAGAAAAAAGAAATTGTGTAATAAGTAATGCCATAATTGCCTTCCTTGTTGGAGATTATCTCCCTCCTTTTAGTAGGTATAGATAACTATAAATAGTTATATATGTTATTGTAAGCTGAATGAAGCTTCATATGCTATATTGTTCTCACATGCTTTTATTATCACAAAATAAAAATAGGAAGAATAGAAAAGATGCAGATTATCTCATCTCATCTCAATCTCAATCTCAATCTCAATATATATATGGCAAAAATCTCTGTGTGTGTATGTCTCGCTAAAACTTAAAAAATACTATACAAACACCCCCAAATCAGGTATTATTTTAACCGCCATAACCTCGAGAAAATAATATCTAAAAATTTTTTTAAAAATTCATTTTTAAGGGGTCAAATAGCCATTCTTTCGTTTAATGTGATCACGATTTTTAATGTTATCTTGTGCACGTGACGTCACATTGATAGGTACATGACGTCATAGTGATAGGTTTCTATCTATTTTTATGCCATCGTCACACTATTATTGATTTTTTTTTTCATTTCTCTTCGGACTATTGCCCTCACCAAAGGGAGGGGAATAAGACAGAGCGATTTAGTACACCTCCTTGTATTTGGCGTTGTCCGGGAATAAAACAATGCAATGTTTAGAACGTTCTGTTGTCATTATTATTGGTCAATAAGAAGAAGTTAAGCAATGCATAGCATGGCCAGTACTAAATGTGTGACGATTTATGGTGACCAGGTGCTGTAAAATCGAGCTGAAGCATATAATGGCAAGTACTAAATCGATGACTAAATTCAGTGAAATTAAACGAATAAATAATTATGCTCCGCCATTGTTTTCATACATATTAAATAACGTCTCAATCAGTGACATTAAAGGAATAAATAATCTTTGTATACATATTAAATAATGTCTCAATTAGTGGAATTAAAGGAATAAATAATTATGCTCCGCCATTGTTTTCACAAATATTTGTATACATATTAAATAACGACTCAATCAGTGAAATTAAAGGAATAAATAATTATGCTCCGCCATTGTTTTCACTAATGTTTGTATACATATTAAATAACGTCTCAATCAGTGAAATTAAAGGAATAAATAATTATGCTCCGCCATTGCTTTCACTAATGTTTGTATACATATTAAATAATGTCTCAATCAGTGAAATTAAACGAATGAATAATTATGCTCCGCCATTGTTTTCACTAATATTTGTATACATATTTAATAATGTCTCAATCAGTGAAATTAAAAGAATCAATAATTATGCTCCGCCATTGTTTTCACTAATATTTGTATACATATTAAATAACATCTACATCAGTGAAATTTAACGAATGAATAATTATGCTCCGCTATTGTTTTCACTAATATTTGCATACATATTTAATAATGTCTACATCAGTAAAATTAAAGGAATACATATTTATGCTCCGCAATTGTTTTCACAAATATATGTATACATATTAAATAACGTCTACATCAGTGAAATTAAAGGAATAAATAATTATGCTCCACCAATGTTTTCACTAATATTTGTATACATATTAAATAATGTCTCAATTAGTAGAATTAACGGAATAAATAATTATGCTCCGCCATTGTTTTCACTAATATTTGTATACATATTAAATAACATCTACATCAGTGAAATTTAACGAATGAATAATTATGCTCCGCTATTGTTTTCACTAATATTTGCATACATATTTAATAATGTCTACATCAGTAAAATTAAAGGAATACATATTTATGCTCCGCAATTGTTTTCACAAATATATGTATACATATTAAATAACGTCTACATCAGTGAAATTAAAGGAATAAATAATTATGCTCCACCAATGTTTTCACTAATATTTGTATACATATTAAATAATGTCTCAATTAGTAGAATTAACGGAATAAATAATTATGCTCCGCCATTGTTTTCACTAATATTTGTATACATATTAAATAACGTCTCAATCAGTGAAATTAAAGGTATAAATAATTATGCTGCGCCATTGTTTTCACTAATATTTGTATACACAGTAAATAACGTCTACCACAGTGAAATTAAACGAATAAATAATTATGCTCCGCCATTGTTTTCACTAATATTTGTATACATATTAAATAACGTCTCAATCAGTGTAATTAAAGGTATAAATAATTATGCTCCGCCATTGTTTTCACTAATATTTGTATACACAGTAAATAACGTCTACATCAGTGAAATTAAACGAATAAATAATTATGCTCCGCCATTGTTTTCACTAATATTTGTATACATATTTAATAATGTCTCAATCAGTGAAATCAAAGGAATAAATAATTATGCCTTGCCATTGTTTTCACTGATATTAATATAGGTTCTTAGGTATGCAAACTGGGCTGGTGATAGGTGCATATATAGTATACACACCCTTGCAGAGATAAGTAAGTATATAGTATGCACACCTGTGCGGCGATAGGTACATATATAGTATTCGCACCGGGGCGGCAATAGGTATGTATATAATATGCATCAGGGCGGCAATAGGCACGTATATACTATTGTATAGGGTTTTCCATAGGTACGTATATAGCATGTGCACAGGGGCAGCAATAGGTACGTATATAGCATGCGCCCTGGGGTGGTGATAGGTACGTATATAGTATGCGCACCACGACGGCGATAGTTATGTATATAGTATGCGCACCGGGACAGCAGTAGGTACATATATAGCATGCGCACCTGGGTGGTGATAGGTACGTATTAAGCATTTGCACCGGGGCGGCAATAGGTACTTATATAGTATGCGTACCAGGGCGGTGATAGGTACTTATGAAGTATGCGTACCGGGGCGGCGAGAGGTACTTATGTAGTATGCCCACTGGAGCAGTGATAGGTACTTATGTAGTATGCGCACCGGGGTGGCGATTGGTACTTATGTAGTATGCGCACCGGGGTGGCGATTGGTACTTATATAGTATCTGCAGCGGAGCAAGTAATAATAAGTATTATTTTCGGTAAATTTATAGAAGTGCACCTTTCGTATTTCGACCCCTAAAAAAAAAGTATCCTACTTTTTTGGGCAAATTACATGTAAACAGCCTCAACAAATATCCGCTATGGAAAAAAATTATGAAAATTTTTATTATTTTAGATTTTAGGAGGGGGGGGGTCACTTTCATATATAAGTTATACGTAAAGTGAGCACCCATTTCTTGGCCACCGAATCTCACCTCTCGTGTTTCGACCCCTAAAAAAAGTTTCTACTTTTTTTGGCAAATTACATGTAAACAGCCATCCATAACAAATATCCGCTATGAAAAAAAAATGAACTTTTTTATTATTTTAGATGTTAGGAGGGGTGGGGGATCACTTTCCTATATAAGTTATACGTAAAGTGAACACGCATTTGTTGGCCACCGAATCTCACCACTCGTATTTCCACTCCTAAAAAAAAAAGTTTCTACTTTTTGGGGCAAATTACATGTAAACAGCCATTTTAGATGTTAGGAGGGTGGGGGATCACTTTCCTATATAAGTTATACGTAAAGTGAGCACGCATTTGTTGGCCACCGAATCTCACCACTTGTATTTCGACCCCTAAAAAAAAAAAGTTTCTACTTTTTTAGACAAATTACATGTAAACAGCCTCAACAAATATCCGCGCGGATATTTGTAGGTACGTATGCAGCATTCGCACTGGGGCGGCGATAGATACTTATGTAGCATTTGCACCGGGGCAGCGATAGGTACTTATGTAGTATGCATACTGGGGCGGCAATAGGTACTTATATAGTATCTGCCCTGGGGTGGCGATAGGTACGTATATTGTATGTGCACCGGGGTGGCGATAGATATGTATATAGTATGAACACCGGGGCGGAGATAAGTACCTATATAGAAGGCGCAGATAGATGTGGTACTTTTTATAGAAATATGTCATACTATTGCCCTGGGCAACATAGGAGAAATGGTGGGGAAGAAGCAGCTTTCGCAAATGGCAAAATTAGAAAGTAGCGGTGAAATGGGGCGACCAGGGAAGAGAAAGGTAGAAAGATAAAGAGACAGCTATAGAGGAGGGGGAATATTGAAGTTTGAATATAAAGATGTTACACACGCGATTTTTCTTCAATTATATGTCTTTATGACCCCGAGCAACGCCGGGTAGCCCCGCTAGTCTTATATAAAGTAAAGTGATATATATATATATATATATATATATATATATATATACATAACAAGTCTTCAGCGTACATAGGTTCAGCAGGGGCCTTTTAAATATAGGTACAATAACCATATAGCAAGTATTAGAAAAGCTTGTAGGGTAGGAGTCGATGAATTTACCACTTCCATAGCTGAATATATAAAAGAACTTAAAGACAAAAAAACTAAGTATACTATAAAATGGTCAATATTAGGTAAAGCCAGTAAATATTTACCAAACAAGCGGAAAAGATGTAATTTATGTATAACTGAGGCAGTTAAAATCATGACATATAGAGAAAATATTATAAACAAGATAAATGACATAATAGGCGGCTGGTTACATAAAGGCAAATATAAATATAGTAAATTTTACAGTGGACAAACGAATAAGTTAATAGATTATATATAACTGAAAAACCAATACCTGTATTGCTTTTAGAATAAATAAATATAGGTGAACGGAATATCTATAAATAAACAATGAAGGACTAATAGCCGAATAATAAATACAGATAAAGAAGACAATGTAACAAAAAAACAGTGTATTTTCAATTTCCGGTAAAAAAAGAA
Source organism: Sepiola atlantica (assembly GCA_963556195.1). NCBI lineage: Eukaryota > Metazoa > Mollusca > Cephalopoda > Sepiida > Sepiolidae > Sepiola > Sepiola atlantica. The sequence continues at coordinate 49,877,666 of OY744521.1, read as the reverse complement.
GTCACCTACTACATGGGGGAATCTATAATGTAAGAAAATAAAAATTCAGAAGAAAATAGCAACAAAAATCTATAAAAACTATATGTCACACTATGCAAAAATAATGTGCAACCATGGTATGTGTTGTCGTTGTGATGGCATAGGTGGATAGATAGATTAAATAAATTAAAATTAGAATAAAGGTTATATCACTTTAGGGGAATAATGTAATTGGATAGGTCGGCACCAATGTCATGGTTATAATATGAGATCTAACGGAATAAAAAAAAACAAGCAGTATATTGAATTGATAAAAACATATACATTATAATATTGAAATATAATTTAAAATTAGATAAGGGATAAAAAAAAACAAAAATCTGTATATCACATTATCTTAAACTAGAATGAAATACTATTACAACCTTGACAGAAGGATTTATTCACATAGGAAGTTAAACCTGATGGTTTTTTAATAAATAAACAATCGTAGTAAATGGAAAATGATATGCAAAAGTTTCTATTTTCCTTATAAGATAAAAAGATTGTGAACTTAGTATATATAAAATAAAATTAGTATTAAATAAAAACTTATAGAAAAAGTGTTTATAATTAAATAGAAAAATATTTTCTAAAAATATTTTAAATACTACCGATAATCTTTAAAATATTGTAGATGTACTTAGTTATTACTGGGCTAGAAAAAAGATAAGTTAGCGTACTTCCGGTGATCCGGGCAAAACGGAAGTCACCTAAATTTACGGATATAAAAATATAATGTAACAAAAAAGAACAAAATAAGGAATGAAATGACTAAAACCCGAAGAAAGAAAATAACTGGGTGAAACAACAAAAGACGGTCAGTGGAAATATATATTTTAATGCAGGAATATTTAGATTAATAATTAAAGCGGATAGTGAATGATTAGAAATACAAATAGATAAGATATATATATATATATGTTACCACATGAATATAACGAAACGATAATTCCACATGAAAAAAAAATGTTGATAATGAGTACTGATTGTAATTTAAGCTTTGATCGTCTAGTTTTTCATATTTTTGCGTTTTTGCTTCGTTTTGTAAAATTAGCACTGAAAATAACCACACCAAAAAATAAATGCACAAGAGCACTTTATAAATATATTCGTGTTTGCCGAAACAATTGTATGCTGAATAAAAAATAAGTTTTATGAAATGACGTGAATCTGTCCTTTATAACATTGAAATGGTATAAAATTACATAAAAAATATTTTATATATATATATATATATATATATATATATATATATATATAAAGTAACGTGCGATTCTCCCCATATTTTATTGACCGGAATCGATTAATAAACAAAATTGACATAAAAAACACTGCTTCATCATTCATTTTCGATCATATTAATCACTTTAACTATTTAATTTACACTAGGGTCATTTATTTAGTAAGAAGCATAAGTTTCACTTCACTAGTTCATAATGCTACAGATGCGCATAATAGTAATAATCTATCACATTTTTTACATTAATAGATATGAGTTAAGAACGCTACTTTTAATATTACTTAACTGAAAGCAAATACCGAATTTTTCAGTCTTCACTTTTAAATTAGTTAAAAAATACACATTACGTATGATCAACACATAAGAACATTACTACTATCATTGTGTCTGCATGCCTCCATACATTTTTCAGCATTCACTCTGCTTCAACACATAAAGTGATACATGCAGTTAACTACATATCAATTAAAAATAAAAAGATTCTATGGTAAAACCCTGAATACACGAAATACATAATCACTTATTATAAATAATTATTTTGTTTCAAAGAATACAAATAAACCAACTATTCCTCTCCAGTATTTTTCTCACCTTTGAAAAATACACATAAACCAACTTTTTAGCAGCCTACGTTTCTCCCTTGCATCCGACCTATTTTCGAGTCGAAAAAAGAAAGAAAGACAAAACATCTATGGTTTATATATTAAAACGAATCGAAAACTTTAAACTTGCCATCTTGAGGGAAGGGTTTAACATGACAGAGGTCATATTTACTTTTTTCTCTGATTTTGTTTAAAAGTAAACTTTAAAAAATAAAAATTTTTAATGTAAAACAGAACTTAGTCAATCAAATTAAAATATTAAGTGAATGCTTTTACTTTTTTTGTTGTTTTGTATACCCTACATAGTTTGCAGAAATTTGGACCCCTGCGACATTAGATACTTCTGCTAGTATTTTAATAAAAGAAAAAAAGGGTAAAAATAAAATACAGATTAGAAAAGAAAGTAAAGAAGGTTTCCTCCTTATGTTGCATCGGCTTTTGCTTCTGTCGTTGCTACTATCGCCAACTTTACCAAACGTGCGCATCCACAATCTTTAGTTGATGTGAAAAGCATCATTATAAAAATGCCACACAAAAAAAATTTACAATTCAGATCTTTATCAAAAGAACCTTTTTGACATAAGCCCTTTTTATTTGTATCCCCCTCATGACAAGGGGTGCTTCTTACGAGTGTCCTCAATACACATCCATGTCAGCGGATGTTATTGGGGGGGGGGGGGGGGGGTCGACTACTGTCAGCAAATTCTCATAGTGATGTCAGCCATGAGATCCCATGTCCCCGTTAGATATTAGTGATTATATCAGCTGGTAGATATATTAGTTAAAAATATATTGTGAAGATGTAAATCATAAACAGGATGTGTTATAGACAGGGGTTGGTAAAGATCAAGCAGGTGTCTTTTGAGGAAATGGGCTCTGCCATGGGAATCATAAGCTTAGGAGTAGATGATTGTATGAGAAAGTGACGGTTGATATTGAGGCAGTCAGATAGGAACATTGAAGTCGACTATATATATTTTAAAATGATCTAAGCAGATTCTGAAATAACTAAGCCATGTGTTTATATAATTAGTCCCTCAATATTTCTGTTCTTGTCTCTTCTGTTCTCAATCTCCCTTTAATTTTGCTGGATTAGACCAAGTTGCGGCTGATTGAATAAATAATTTTGCTTTGAAAATTTTTTTTGTCATATTAATGACTTAAGATGATTGAACTGTTAATTACTAGCAATAATGGTTGATATGCAACATCCCCTCCCTCTATCTCCTCTCACTCTCTCTCTCTCTCTCTTTCTTTCTTTCTCTCATTCTATAACACGTGCAATTCACTTACCATATTTTGAAAATGATTTGTCTATTAAGATTTTTTACTGTAAAAATCCTCACAAAATATTTCCTGTATTTATACAGTTAACACAAAAGTGGATGGAATTGAAGGTGGTCAACATTTTATGTGGCTAACACACGCACACACCATGTGTGTATACACACATATATATGCTAAAATTTATTAAATAAACGCATAATTCAATATTTGATAAAATATGAATATTAGGTTTAAATTTTAAACTTCATGACAGACTTTTTCATCGACCAGATTTACAAAAGAAAATATATTTGGACCATCAAGAAGTTTCATTGGATGTCCTGTTGGCTTAGCATGCCGCTAGCAGGCCTAAGGCATTCCCTCAAATAATTCTGATGGAGAGCTACTCATAGAGCTAAGTCGATTCACGATCGTTCCCAGTGTAGTGTGTCATTAATATGACAAGGGGGTTGAGGAAGCCCCGTGTGGCAGGGCCGATCACTCCACTCGTCTTCATGGCGATCGGTTGGCATAGTAATCGGTCGATAACAGCAGCGTATTTTAATCATTTGCTGTTTTCTGCTGATGCTAATACATGTCCAGGGTTTGTTGTCGATTTCAGTATTGACGAGGGAACGAAAGTGTCGACACAAGTCGTATCTCATATCAGCGATTCGCCATTTGCAAAGGGAAACACCACTAGTTTTGCATCAATCCTCATCAGCATAATAATGAAATATGTTTATCCCAAAATCTATTAAAAATAAAACTCATATAAACAAAAACGAAAAAAAGGAATAAAAAAAAAAAGATAATCAATTAGCTTTCTCTTTCTGGCCACTTCCGTCTCTTGGCACCGGACAGGATTTCCATTATTCATCTCTTTCTGCCAAACTGTTGATTGCAATCTGGGAATAACGGTAAAAACCTTTGCCACGTTGTTTGCCAATTGCATATCCCAGCATTTTCTCTTTTTCTTTGATCCTACAGAATTTACTGCACCTTTTTATTTTATCGCTTTAAATATGTTTTGGTAAAGGGACAGCCACTGATTTTAGTTTTCAATTATCTTTGTTTTAATTTCCTTCTTTGGAGGGTGTTGCGTGATACTTTCAAATTATTTTCAAATTTAGAAGGATTACGAAGTAATTCATACTTTTGTTTTTTTCAACTCTCAATAAAAGATTAAAATGGTTGACTTGTTTACGAAGAAGCCAAAATGCATTGTGGTGGATATAATTTTGTAATTAAATTATGTTTTTAAATAGGATATTTTAAAATTATTTTAATACTTTATACTTTTGAATTTTTGATTTCCATAAATAATCAATTAATAGTAAATATAAAAATAATAATGCATAAATCATGTAGAGACAAGAAACACACACAGACACACGAGAAATGGTTGTACACTTTTATTCATATAAAGATGAGATATTCTCATTGTTTGTTTTTTTTTATCTAATTTGGCATTATTATTATTTTCCTCCTTCTAAGAGGTCATTCTGTTACAGAGAAAGATGATAAATATGTCTATGAGATTTATATAAAAATGTTCTACATTTCGAATAAACGATTTGGCTATTAAAAATGATTGAACATTTTAAACAGGAAAGAAATGAAGTTGATTTACAAATCTATACAGGATGTTCGGACAAATTTGATAATTTTTTTATATTATTTCATTTCAGAATCTTTTAAAGTATTTAATAGTAGTAAAGTGAAACAGATAGCTGTTTATGTGCCCATTGGTTGGTTTGAGAGCTGGAGACAATGGACAACTGGAAAGCACTGGAATATTGGAAAAGAGTGATCTATATCATGATGATCCGCACTGGATTCAAAAATTCAGAAATCTTAGCTGCAGCTCAGTGCTCCTTGAATACCTTGAATCCCGTGAGATTTGAGCTAGACAATTGTGATGGAGATCTGGAAGCCAATGCTAGCAAGAAGATTTATAGCAGGCGTTCTGACTCTGTCCACTCAACGAAATTGGTCAAAAAGCTGCAAAAAAAGTACAGCAAGAAGCAGGCAAGGAAAGGTGAACCTTGGCAAGAGAGATGGATATTGGAGTGGTAATAATGGAGAAAGTGCTGAATGAGTGTTTTTGCTACTCCTCATACAAGAGTCGCAAGGGTCAACTACTCACCACCAAGGTCCAAGAGAACTGCCTTAGAAAAGGAAAGAAACTCCTCAACAAGGTCAAACACCCAGTCGAACCAGGAATGCTCTGGTTCTTAGGACCAGTTGTACAACGTGCAAAGCAATAGTTGGCTAGCTTACAATTTACACAAAGTTCTGCACACCATGAAGACCAAGTTCCTTTAAACTGTGATGGTCTTTGGGTGTGTTTCTAGTGAAGGCAGCATCATGTCGTTTTCACGACAACAGACGAAGCTGAATTTCTTGCTCAGCAGTTTGTCCTAACTCTACCTTGAACTTCACAAACCACTCCTTCCCTAATTTTCCACTACGAAAAGAAACTGCACTAGATGATATAATCATCACCCTTCCTATGCCCTCACTATCATAAAAATCTTGACACATCTAAAGCATGTGGACCAGATCTTATCCGCTATAGTAATAAAGAAATGCTCTACTGATTTGGCCCCTGTCCTCTCCAAACTCTATAATAAATGCCTTACAGAATATTGCTTTCCTGATAGCTGGAAAATTGTCTTTGTGGCACCAGTTTTCAAGTACTCTGGCAAAAAAAATCATCTGCAAAATTATCGCTCCATAAGTCTCCTTCCACACTTCACTAAAATCTTTGAATCATTAATCAATCTAGACATAGTTCACTCACTTGAAAATGCTGAACTTCTCTCCGACCAACAGTATGGATTTAGACAGTCCCTTTCTACTGCGGATATCCTAACGGTCATCTCTGAACGTATATACCACACACTGGATAAATTAGGTGTAGCACTAGATATCTCCAAGGCCTTTGACAAGGTCTGGCATGAAGGTCTTCTCTGGTAAATAAACTCGTACAGTATTACTGGACGAATATTTAGTATAATCAGATCTTTCTTAGCTAAAAGAAAGATCCAGGTTGTTCTCGATGGCCATACATCCAAACAACACCACATCAATGTGGGGGTGCCTGAGAGGTCGATATTTGGAGCTATATTGTTCCTGATCTTCATAAATTATCTCTCTGGTGCAATTACGTCTGAGATGAGTATATTCGCTGATGACACACTCTATTCCCAGCAGGAAGGCAAATCAAATGCCTACACATGCAAGGCAATAGCAGATTCTCTGGAAAAAGTTCTACAATCTGTAGTAGAATGGGGTCAAAAATCGAAGGTCACATTTAATGCTACCATGACAAAGCATTTTTCCTTTAACAACTATAAGAAAGTTTTCCAACCACTGATTGTCATGGCCGATAGGTCTCTTCCCGAGAGTCCAATGTTTAAACTCGTTGGCCTGACATTCTCAGACAACATGAAGTGGAATAAGTATATAAAAATAACTGCTAAGTCTGCTCACAAGAAGGTAGTCTCCCTCTACCGGGCTAGAAAACGTCTCACATGTGACAGTATCTTATATCTGTAGAAAGCCACCATTCACTTGTGCATAGAGTATTGTTGCCACATCTGGGTTAGTGTACCAACTATTAGCCTCTCCCTCTTGGGACAGGATGAAAAGAAGAACTTCTAACCTAATAGGTCTTGCACTGTTTGATAAGCTTCAGCCTCTGTTGCATCGCTGCAATGCTTGTTTTACAAGTACGTTCACGGAATGTGCTCGGATGAACTTACTGCACTTGACCCTCAACATAAATACCCCTGACCCACCCGAACAGCAGCAAAATCCTACCCTTTACTGTAGAGATTCCTAGATGCCAGAATATTTACTACTCTAGCTTCTTTCCTCAGACCGCTTTCCTTTGGAATTCTCTCCCTGTTTCTCCAACCATACTAACATGCAGAAATCTAAACATAATGTGAACAAACACCTTACTGCTAAACTCTCCACCCATGTTGCCCCACAATAAATCTGGCCTGTAGCATAGTAGCCGCTTACACTTTAGTGGCAATATGCCTTGTTTCAGATGAACAAAAGTTTTTTAAAAGTGAATAAATAAATAAATAAATAAATAAAAAGGACCTTCTGAATCTATAGTGAACAAAAAGACAGACTTTATTTTATTGTATAGATAACTAAGCATAACAGTTTAACGATTGGGTGATAAATTGAACAAAATGTTGAAAATCTTACCCATCTACCTCCACAACAAACCAGAGTCAAGACACATTAAACTTGGTGACTCATTATTGAAGTAATGAAGCAAACATGAAATCAAAAACCTATATTTGATTGTTTTCTCATGAAACCTTTTCAATCTCAGAAGTCTCAATCTCTGTTTGATTATCTGATCTTATTGGTTTTTATTCAATGACAATACACAAGAAAATCATTTTTATTCAATGACAATACACAAGAAAATCATTTTTGTTCAAAAAACAACTTTGCCGGAATTAAATGACTCTAAAATGTTTGCTTTTTTTTTTACATTTTATGAGAAAAAACTCTTCGAATTACTAGTATCAACATTTCAGATTATAAATATTCTTTATTGGTAACTGATCTTCAATTTTTAGCTAAGGGTTAAGTTTTTCTTGGTGCTTCTGTATTATTGTGGACAGATGAAATTTTCATCTCTGATTTAGAAGAGTTTGTTGAAAGGGGAGATAATTCAAACTATTTTTTTTGTTGTTGTAATCATCACTTATAAAGAAAATCCAGAGAATTAGTAAGAAAATAAATTTTAAAAAGGGTACTTATGCAGTTTACGAACCGGGCTGAAATAATAACGTTATAATTTAGAAAGCCACTCTTAACATGGGGAGGTGGAGGTTGATTAACTATTCTGTTTATTAAATTGTTAAGTGAAAGTACAGAATAGTTAATCAACTCCCCACCTCCCCATGTTAAGAATGGCTTTCTAAATTATAACGTTATTATTTCAGCCCAGTCCGTAAACCGCATAAGTACTCTTTTTTAAAATTTATTTTTTTACTAATACTCTGAGTTATTGTTACAACAAAAAAACAGTTTGAATTATCTCCCCTTTCAGCTGACTCTTCTAAAAAAAACAATTAAAAAAAAAATTAAAATTTCATCTGCCCTAATAATACAGAAGCACCGTTTTCTGTTTTACTAATGAGTTACGATTTATTAAAAGATCATTCAAGAATAATGGTTAATGAAATGGATAGATTGACAGCAGAATGATGATGATGAATACTATGAGAGGATTGAAAATCTCCACATACCACCCACTCCATTTTTTTTATGTACTAATGGATCACCACTTATCAAGGCCAAAAACTACTAGAGGACAACAGCCAATATGATGGAATAGATTGACAGCTGAATGATGATGATGAATACTATGAGAGGATTGAAAATCTCCACATGCCAGCCACTTAAAACAACAGTCGACCTAAAAAAAAAAAATAAACAGCAATTCTTACCCCTTTGTAAGAAACATCGCTTATGAAATGTGACAATGTACCCACCATCGATTTTTTATTATAGAGTGGAGTTCTTTCCGGTTTGATTCCAGGTAGAAGGGTAAGTCTAAGGTAGTTGTCTGACTTACTATTTGCTTCCTCATTTCTCCTCACCACTTAAAATCATTTCATCCAGGGGCTAGAAAAATATATGTTTTACTCGCTAACTTTTCTGTGACAGGATGGAAGTACACACACACACATATATAGATTTTTTCAGTGTATCACAGCTCTTCCGTGTGGCTAGACAAGCAAGTGCCGTAAGCCGGGGTCGAAACTTGACCATCTAGATGACAGTTGGCGCTTCTAACCCCTAAGCTATCATCTGACACATGCTGAAGATAAGTAAAATCTAAATGTTAACAGTGTCAGTTGCATGAGAGCTCCAATTGTTTACACAATGAGCAATATATATATATATATATATATATATATGAAGGTTTATAACTAAAAGATAATTTTTAGAGAATTAGACCTATTGTGAGATGAGGAAAGCTCAATATACTGGATAGATGACTTACCTTATATATATATATATATAAAAAAACGAGAGAAAACGATTAAAAAGAAATTAATTAATGTACTTTTCTCTCGTTTTTTTATATTTGTTTAATCTCATTCGACCCTCCAAAGAATGTCCCAAACGTCTGTATTCCTCGCCGTTATCAAATTTTGTACCACGAAAAATTTATTTAAATATATATATATATATATATATATATATATATATATATTTGTAGCCCCTAGAAAACCCTCTAAATGGGCACTGTAAGTGTAGTATTAACACAGCATGACGTCACTTGCTATAAATGCATCGTTCCTTTCATTAAGTTGAATGCTCTCTTTACGTCAAACCGCTGAATAAAGTGTTAAAATTATCACTGTTTATTTAGCTATTTAGCGGTGGCTGAGTGCTTCTAGATTTCAGGATTTGAGTTGTAAAATACTCGAAGCCCGGGGTTTCGAATTGCATGACTAGTAGTGAATAGTCATATCTCTATGCTGATGAGTCCCGATTATAAAGGACGAAACGTATACGGTCATAGATAATAAACAAAACAAATATATATATATATATATATATATATATATATATATATATATATATATAGAAAGAGAGATAGATAGATAGATAGATAGATAGATAGACTGTTTCGCTGTATCACAGCTCTTCAGTGCGATTAGACAAGCAAGTGCCTCAAGCCGGTATCGAAACTCGACTGTTAAGCTGACAGTCAGCGCTTCTAACCCCTTTGTTATCATCTGACACCTGCTGAATGTAAGCGAAATCTCAATGTAAACTCAATGTAAACATTATATTGGTCGTTATTGTAGAGTGGAGAATTTCCTTACTATAATCCTTTCATACATGGGGTATTAAAAACTTTTAAATAAAACCTTTATAACCAAACAACAAGAGTCTATGTGGTTTTTTATAAATAGCTGAGAAGCAACCTGAGTTTCACAGCGTGTGCATTGTCAACCTGGGTTACAATGAAAAGGACACAGGTGTATATATACCCAACTGTAAGGCATAATGTTACAATTATGATTTAGTGTTACAAGTGTGTCGCGAATGTGAGGGTCGTTATTGTAGAGTGGAGAATTCCCTTACTATAATCCTTTCATACATGTGGTATTAAAAACTTCCCTAATTATCTCCCCTTTAGTCTAACTCTTCAATATACCTCAAAGAAGTTGTCGTCTGTCCGGCATCATATTGTAACTGCACTACAGAAGCAGTTTAATAAAGCTTCTATAGTTACACCCTTTTTGTCTTTACAGCATTATTCGTGATAAGAGTGGAATAAAGCATAAATCAACAATTGAATGAAAGAGTTGACAATCGAAGAAGATTGGCTGCCTCTAGTAGAGATAAATAAGAAGGTTATTCTGGCTTTTTATGACTTTTCACTATTTTCCTTGCAACGATCCAAGACTACAAAGAAAATTAAAAGAGATTTTATCCAATTAACGATTACCAGTTTTCTATCTCTTGTTGTTCTAGGGTCTCTTGGGATGCCTCCACATTGGCAAGATTGAATCTTTGCCAAGCGTTCTTGTAGAATAATCAATAGGTGCCTCCATTGCCGCTTGCTTGAAGCTTTACCATCTCATGAAATCATGTTAACCCCCATGACTTGTTAGTTACCATTTCAAAATAAGTAAGAATAACAATAACAACAACATTACATGCCATAAAATCTTTATTTTATTTGCTGTTGCAATTATAAATATTTACATTTATTTCTTCATTTCCTGTGAGGTGGTTGGGTCATACGATAACCAATCAGCTCCTAGGACACTTTCATTTCAAACGAACCCTTGAAGGACTACTTCCAGCTCCTTTGGGAATCATAGACAGCAGTCAGAGAGTCTCCTGACACCAAAGAAGAAAGACGTCTCTTCTCTCCTGCCTCTTTGTCAACTGGACACCGGAACACTGGCTATCTTAACTTGAAGCTAAACTGCTTGCAGACTTTCGACAGCCCTCAAACTTTCTCACTGAATTCCTTTCTTCACTCTGACACTTTCCTATCTTCTGTTATTTACATCCAACAGGGTAGGTGATTTAAATAAATACATATCATTGTTGTTTATAAAAGGGCTTTGTTTTCTTTGATCTGACGTCAGCACTATTACAAAATATTATATGAGTTTGTCTTCCAGTCCATGCTAAGATAGGATCCTATAGCATTGCAACTGTTCTGTAGGTGTAACAATGTACGCAGTAGATTTGTAGATTTGATGTATCTATAACTCTAGTAGGTATGAGTCTATCATTATACTAAAGCTGAGTTAATCAACGTTCGTTTCTCTAAGGCTTTTTTCCTATATATTTTAATCACACAAAATACATGCTAATATATTCCTCGGTTTTCTATCTATCACTCTTACCCTCTCTCAGTGTATGTTGTTTGACACACCCACCACTACTACTCTCATTTTATATGGTATCTATCACTCTTGCTTCTGTCACTCTCACTTTCTGTTTATTAACAGTCAAAGGTAATAAAAAAAGGAAAAAATAAAAAGATGGGAATCGTCCATTGTAAACAAAAAACTAATTTGTGATTTTGCCTTTTTATTTTTTATATTTAACTGGCTTTGCAAACTCACTTTTTCTTGATTCAAACAATCTAACATGAGCTCAATGGGTGACCGAACAGATCACATTTTTTGTATCTTATATAACTAATAAGGTATATATATATATATATATATATATATATATATATATATATATATATATATATATATATATATATATATATATATCTTTTCAGATATCATTTTGCTCTTTGTGGAGTTCCTATGTTCCCAGATCCATAGATAAATAAACCGTTTTATTCAATAACTAGCAGGAAGACTCGACGTTGCCCCGGATTGAATGGGAAAACCTATGTATTTTTGTATTTAGCCTAGAACATCACATTAACATTTTTATGTAATATTTTCTACATTTTATAATTTTTAATTTTTGGAATGGGACCAAAGGATGAATTCGGTATTGACTGGGTGGGAGGATTGCTACGGTGACATTTATTGAAATAAATTAATACTCCATAACCCCAGGTTTTTTTTTCATGTGTGCATGTGTGTATAAGTAGAGAGGGAAGGCTTACATACCGTATAGTGTGTTTGTTTAGAGTGCACACATGTTGTTCGTTATGAAATTGTGTCCATGAGAACATGCATAAGAGAGTCTGAGTAAAATTATGTGTGTGTAAGTAGAGATGAAAGCCTTACATACCATATAAAGTGAGTTTGTGAGGACGCACATGTTGTGTGGTGTGTTCCTCAAGGCTAGTTCCAGAAGAAAGAGAGTGAATTTGCTGTGCGACACTTTTTATAGCACAGGTCATAGCACCATCTACCGTCATGAAAAGAGGAGATAATTCGGGTCTGACGCCCTCTGGTGATAGTCTGTGTAAATGTGCTGAGAAAGAGTAGGTAATGCTACAAACTCTTTATCCATGGCGTTTTATGTTTGAACAAGAAATATTAGTGATAATGTAGACAGAAAAACAAATTACCCCGTAATTAATTGATTTTAAACACAAAGAAATATAAATCTTTATTTATTTAAAATTTCATCACAAGTTTAAGAATATTTTCAAGGCATAGGTCAAGATAACTTTGTAAACAAGCCTCATGCCAAACAAATTTGTGTTGGAAATTTAACGTAAAAATTAGGTACTGGCTTATTTGAGCTAGCATTCAAATGTATACAGACATGTGCGATAGGAAGGAATACACTTCTGACAATCAGATTTGCTATGAAACTGTAGTAAAATGTTAGGATAAGCCCTATATATACACAGACATGAAAGAAGTAAGTAGACACCCTTATTATCATTAGTAATGAAGATTGCTGTCAGAGGGTTCTGGTCGACCTAGACGAGATGATATTGTTAGAATCGGGGCGTGTTCCCGACTATAAGCAAGTTCATAAAATCAAGCAATTGTTGCATGCAAAAACAGAATAATAATTAACAAACAAAAGGAGATAGTTCAAATAAGGTTTATTGAACGTGTGTGTATGTGGGATGATGACGTGTGTGGTGTATGTATGTGTGTCAATAGAAAACAGTTCTTGAAAAGAGTATGTGAAGAAATGAGTCCGGCATGGGAAAATCCTTGAAAGCCGTATACAAAGAAAATGAGTTGAGAACACTTACCATTGTTGAACACGTGTTGACGGAGCGCTGGTGTCTTAGTGTCGTTCAGCGAGGCCAATTGAATAGAGAAGAGGCCTTTTTCCGGTGTCCCTTGGTTATATATCCCCTAAAGGCAGATAACTCCTGGTCGCTTTCAGCACCACCTAACGGTGAACAGCAACACCTACCGGCCGGTTAGTGCAGTTATGTTTTGAAATGAGGGGATAACTGCTACAATATTGATTATTTTCCCTCTCTAATGAATTAAACAATCTATGATGATTAAGTCCACCTTCAGATTGAACATAATACGGTTCCTCTGAAACTCTGATAATTATAATGCTTCTTTGGCCCATGCTATACTTTAATGGTGATATATGGTAGGTATATTGATACCTTAAACACAAAATGATGTCAATTAGTATAAAATATCGATGTTTCAAACTTTTCCTGTTGCTTTGTACTGCTCCGAGTGCTGGCCGTCGACGAAACAAGCAGAAACTTTAAACATGTATGGATTAATTTTGTGGGCTGTCTATTTACTTCTTTCATGTCTGTGTATACAAGTCAACTGAAGGTAGATTCAAGTTGCTTCAACACGTTTAAATCATTTTGAATGCATATATATATATATATAAGGAAATAAATAAAGCGTTAGATAATTTCACTGCATCCATGTCTAAAAAACATAAACTATTACACTCTACATTTGACGCATGGAAAAATAATGTACTTAGATTCGTAAATAAAAAAGTAGAACGTTTAAAAGAATTTAAACACCCTAAAAGAACGAATCCCCTACTTAGAAATCCACAAATAACGACGGAGCTTGAAATGCTTCAAAATAGGTTTGTAATAGTTCCTATTGATAAGGCGACAAATAACATAGCTTTTATCTGTAAAAAGTATTATATACAACGCTTATTGCTAGAAGTAGGAATAATAGGTGAAGTTTCAGATACTTATAAATTAAGTAATAATAAAAGCGATAACATTATTATAAACAATACTGTTATTTGTGAAAAATTAGGATTAAAATTAGAAGAAAAATACAAAAAACTTCCATCTATGTATTGGATACCTAAAATGCATAAAACACCAGTTGGCGCCCGTTTCATTGTTGCCTCAAAAATGTGCATCACTAAACCTTTAAGTAAGGCTGTGTCTAAAATCTTTAAATTAATTATAAACCAAATAAATAATTTCCATAAAAAAAGTAAATTCTATAGTAATATAAACCTATTTTGGGTGGTAAATAATTCCGATCTAGTAAAAGAAAAATTAGATCGTATTAATTCTCGTAAACAGGCTAAATCAATCTCGACATACGATTTTAGTACATTATATACAAAAATACCCCATAAAGAACTTATTAAAGAATTAGGTAATACTGTAGATTTAGCTTTTGCAGGAGGAAAATGTAAATACATAGACTTTGCAAAATCTAAAGCCTTTTGGTGTAAAAATAAAAATGGTAAGACGAGTGTATCCAAAACTGGTCTGATAATGCTTATAAGTCACCTTATAAAAGAGAGTTACTTTCAAATAGGGAATAAATTATTTATCCAAACAATAGGTATTCCAATGGGTTTGGATCCGTCTCCATTTTGGGCAGATCTATATTTACATAGACTGGAATATATATATATGTCATCACTAATAAAAAATGATATATCTAGAGCGTATAGTTATCATGGATGTAGGCGATATATTGACGACCTTGTTTGCATTAATGATAGCGAAGAGTTTGCAAATACTAAACATTTAATATATCCTAAAGAGTTAAAATTAAACTGTGAACATAAGGGAACACAAGCTACTTTTCTTGATTTGGATATAAAAATTGAAGATAAAATATTTATCTATAAACTGTTTGATAAAAGAAATTCATTCCCTTTTCGTATCGTGCGAATGCCATATAAAAATAGTACTAGCCCTGTGTATATATTTTACGGGAGTATTATGTCTGAATTTCTGAGAATTGCTCGTGTTACCTTAAAATTAGTAGATTTCATGCCCCCAATTTCTGATCTAATAATAAGAATGATTAACCAAGGTGGCGATCAAAATAAAATATTTGGACAATTAAATAAGGCAATTACTCGCCATCCTGATGCTTTTAAATCTTATCAAATTAATCAAAATAAACTGATAGAACAAATCATAGTATATATAAATAGAAATTATATAATATGAATAAACGTATATATAACACATCTGCTAATTATAATAAGAAAAACAATAAAAATACAGTAGAAAGAAAGAAAGAAATGTTAAAGAAGAAGAAGAAGAAGAAGAAGAAGAAGAAGAAGAAGAAGAAGAAGAAGAAGAAGAAGAAGAAGAAAACCGTTCATAACTATGAACGCTGATTTTTAAACACCGGGAGTTGGTAAATAAGAAGAAGAAAAAGAGAACAAATTAACGGTTAACTTACAGACGCAGATTTGAAACAATGAGAAAAGAAAAAAGCCGACAGTTGTGAACGCAGATTAGAAAAACTATAGTGAACAAGGAAAATTAATATTTATTTGCGGCTGACAACAACGGGGAGATAGACAACAAAGTAGGACGAGGAAGAAAAATAGGAACTAAAGGTATATATGTGTATGTGTGTATGTAATATATATATATATATATATATATATATATATATATATATATATATATGTATATACATATTTATTTATTTATCTTTTATTTTTTGATGTGTTGATGTTTTTTATATTTATAATATAAAACTAAAAATAATACATTAATCACTTAAATAATAGTGTCATGGATTCGTCCAAACACTTTAAAATGCAACAACATTTTTGTGAGTAACGGATAAATTTTATTAGACAGACGAACAGCGCAGGTAAAAAAAAAAAAAATTATTTTTTATTTTATTTATTTATATATATATTTTTTTTTTTTTTTTTTTTTTTTTTTGAATTCTTAAATAACTAATATAAGTAAGCAAAACATTTATATGGAACAAAACGTAGATTTAGTATAAGGAACGTTTATGTTTTTGTCTTTTAAGGGAAGTGGGGTCTGATCAACTCTGCTGGGAAGCCATGAAATTAAATACTGTCTTGTTTTTAAATTCCCGAAACAGTTTTTCATGGTAAACAACTGATGATCCCTTAAAATAGTGTTAGAAACTAACTAATATAATAACTGTAAAAAATAAATTGACTTACATGAGTGATTTTCCACTGGAAGACTTGAGACTATAAGTTTTTTTTTGTTTGTTTTTTTTTTTTTTTTTTTTTTTTTTTTTATATAGTTTTAATGGTTGAGAAACTTCCGAGACTATATATATATATATAAATATGAAACTAAAAGTATACTTTTAGAGGATAGAACCTATAGTGAAATGGTTTAAGCTCAATATACGAGATAGAGCAATTATAAAGATAAATGAAGGAAGAGAGATAAAGATGTACGAATGACAAATCTATTTCAACTTCGATTGTTCAATGCAAGGTGTACTTGATAAAAACATGTTTATTTTTCTTTCCTTTAAGCCAGAGGAATTACATAGATGGATAAGTTGGCAGTGGAAAAAAAAAAATTCAAAATTTGAAAAATATAAAGTAATAGAGAGTAAGAGTATGCGTGTAAAAAAATATGGAGTCTGTCCACTTGGTGAATGTCCGTTGATAAGGTGTCCGGTGAAAGGAGATTTAAAGATGGAAAAAGGGGTTTCGTGAAGGCAGCGTTTAAAATGCTCAAAATGAAGTAAATCCAATAGAAAGATGTTTAGTTCAATCGTAGATGGAATGCACTTATTCGGATGTAATTTTGAGAATTAATGTCATTTTAAAATACTTCCGTGAACCGAGAATGAAAGTAGTTTTTCAGAAGTTGAGTTAAAAATGTGTATATTAAACGTAGGCAGTCGGGAATTTAAGTAGTGACTTCGATCGAGTCTAAGAAAAGCGAGAGCTCTGGTTGGAGACAAGGCCAAGTAAAGAAGTTTGGGAAGGGGTAAAGATAAAAGATAAAGGAGGTGGGTGATAGGATTAGTTAAATGAACTATGGCTGATGCTGGGAGAAGAGAAAGGGAAGGGTTTGTTTTGTTACTGCTCATTGCTATAGTAAGCAATAAACAGATGCGAGTTGGGGTGGAGTTATCATAAGCTAAAAACAGAAGTGATTCAGGTCAGTAAGTAAGTAGTTCTGAAAGGGTGGGTTCCGTAATTAAAACGGATTTTTATACAAACTTATATATAAGTCAGAAAGTTTAAAAGGGTTACAATTGGGAAATTAGGGTTCAGACGATTGGAAATCTGGAATTTACGTGTTTAATATGTGATAATTCGGACAAAAACTAGTATTTCAGAGTTTAATGTTTAAAGATTTTAAAGAATTCCCAGTTAGTTAAATATTAAATGCATGCCTAAATAAGATACTTTAATGTATAACTGAAGTTAGAATTGCAACAATTGAGTTCTAGTATAAGGATTATGGGGTAGGATTGGGTTAAATTATGTAACCTAAGTGATGAACTATGTGTTGAAATTATAAATAGATTTTAAGGGGGGGGCAAATATGCCATTATAGGAGTAACCAGAGAGCGTAGTTTAAAGGCGAGAGTAATGAAATCTATGAGAAAAATATTGTCAGTAGAGCGAAGCGTATACAGAGTCGATGGATCGAATACAAGGGAGATAAAAAAAGCAATGGATAAGTGTGTACAAGGGTTGGCCAATAATTGAAAAAAAAGGGGGAATAGGGATTAGTAGAAGCGGTTAAGGATTAGTTGAGAATAATATTAGTTCTCAATTTACATTAAGTGTTATGGGTTAATAGAGTTATTAGGTGCACATGGGAGGGTACACTATGTTATTGGGATGATTATTTGTGAGGTTGGAAAAGTTCAGAGTTAAAAAATTAACAAATTATAGAATTTAAGGATTGGTCTAATGTTAGAGAGGGGGTTGTTGGCTGGGAGGAAGGGTATCAGAGGGAGTAATGAAATTTATGTTTTTAAATTTTCGCTTGTACCTGCAATTTGAGATAAGTTCGTTTTTAGCATTAATAATCTTTTTGCTATTAGCTGCTGTAGCTATCATAAATTTTTCTAATGTACATTGTTCGCATAATGGTGTTTTGGGGAAATTGTTTAACAGTACAAGCGCATATGACGCTACTTTGTATGCAATTGCTATTTAACAGGCATTCTCTGGATTTATTACTTTATATTTTTTTTAATTTTTAATTTTGGCTTTTCCACTGCCAACTTATCCATCTACGTAATTCCTCTGATGATAAGATTTTAATCTTTGAAAAGCCTTGGCTTAAAGGAAAGAAAAATAAACATGTTTTTATCAAGTACACCTTGCATTGAACAATCGAAGTTGAAATAAATTTGTCATTCGTACATCTTTATCTCTCTTCCTTCATTTATCTTGATATAATATATATATATATATGTATTTATCTACAGACATGTGTTTATTCGTTATATGACTCATCAGCGTGGCTTGACCTAGCGAGATTTGAAACTAGGACACCAGAATTTGGAGCCTGAAACTACTGCAATACATTCAGTACTAGCAAGGATTAGCTCAGTGGTAGAGCTTCAGGCTTCAGGCTCTAGACTCTGGAGTCCTGGTTTCAAATCACGCTAGGTTAAGCCATGCTGATGAGTTATGTAACGATTAAAAACGTGTCCATGGATAATAATTTTTTTTAAATATATATGTCGCTCCTCATCTAGATGCATCACATTGGTGAGGGAAAATTATTCTTAATTAGCATTTAGGTAGTGCTTTCCAGCAAAATAAACAAATAAATGACATATGTATGTTATGTATGTATATATATATATATATATATATATATAAAAAACATAAAATAAGGTAACACGGAATCACATAATCCCCGGTGCAATAATTTATTTCGAGCCTCCGGCCTTTTCAAGCACCTAAGCGAGGAGATTACATATTTTGAAATGAAAAAAAAAAGAAATTCACACTCATTATTCAATGCACATATAGAGAGAGGGGGAAATGTGCGATTTATAATGGAAAGCATATAGTGAGGAGGAAAGAGAGTGACAACATATTTAATACATATATGGAGAGAGAGGGAAATTGAACAATTTATAACGGAATGCATATATTGAGAGGGAAAGAGGGTGACAACATATTTAATATATTGAGATAGGGGGAAATTGTACGATTTATAACAGAATTCATATAGTGAGGGGGAAAAAGAGCAATACATATATATAGAGAGGGGGAAATTGTAAGATTTACACGGGAAGGTATACAGGGATGGGGAAGGAGGGTGAGATATCATAACCAGGTCAATCTGTCGGGGTCCCCTTACAAACGTTTAACCCCAAGTTCTTTTTAATCGTCTATGAAGGCCGGAGATTCAAATTATAATGTCTGCAAATCCTCCGCTTGGCGATTGCTAAATAAGAGGAAGATGGGAGGGGAAAAAAGGTAAATGAGAGAGGAAGAATTAAAAAATACAAAAACAGATCGCCAGACAGCTAAGGCTGTGACGATGTCAGAATGTCAGACAATATTTTTTTTTAATTATTCATGTTTCGCCAAGATATTAAACAAGATATTAAGCAAATTTGAAAATGAAAAACACACTCACTATTCAATACACATATAGAGAGAGGGGGAAATTGTTTATTAAATTGAGCTCTCATACTCGGATTTCCTTCTGGGATTTATTTCACTCTAACACTATATATATATATATATATATATATATATATATATATATATATATATATATATATATATATATACCTACAGATGCTAGCGTTTCAAGCTTATTGCTAATTTCAGATGGTCGGGAGGTGCGAACCTGGTTCACAGAGTCAGCCTAGAATCTGCAAGCAGTCGCCATATCCACTCGGCCAACAGAAATTGTCACGTATTTAAGGGAAATTAAGATCTATATCTACCTAGAAGCGGGCACAGATAGAAGACTAGTCGAGAGTGTTCTACGAACGTATTCGGAACTATATATATATATATATATATATATATATATATATATATATATATATATATATATATATATATATAATTTGCATCAAACCGATTCATTCCCGATGCTGAAAAATGTTTAGGTGTGTGTGGTGGAGAGATCTGTCCTAAGGTGACAACATTTAAAGACAAAATCTATTTCAAAATACCAACTCAAATCAATCTCTCTCCCTTTGTCTGAGTGACTCTAGTTATAGAAACTTTTCTACCATTCCACCTGCAAGAAGAAATTGATTTCTGCTCTGGAGAAACTTCTCTGCTCGGATCAAAGATCTAGCTTAATGAGATCTGACAGCTCTAGAGCACAATTCTCAGATTCGGTAGCCCTGTTATCTCATGGGTAAAACTGATTGGCAGATGGTGCCATAACTTTTTTTTTTTCAATTGATTGGGATTTTTTTTAGAAACTATTAATGCTAAATTTAATTCGGTTATCTTTACATTTTTTAGGGTAGAGAGCAATCTTTACTCACTCCTAAATTCAGTCAGACATGATTCACAAAAATGTTCCAAGAAACAAACTAGCAGATTTTGTTTTCTCTTTCAAGTTAATTATCAGTTAAAGAAAAGATTATTAGACAAGTGTTTGAATCTCCTTGCAATAATGATGTCATTAGTTACCTCCCTTGTTGGAGATTATCTCCCTTGTTTTAGAACTCTCTAATGCTGCGTTTCTCACCTTTTTACTTTTTCAGAACTCTTAAAATAAATTACGTTCTTCATTTTATTTCCATCGTAGTTCATGTGGTAAATATCATAGTATATATTTTTGAATAACTTGTTTAAAGAAAAATTAATACTGTCAAAAATACAATTTAGGCGCGCAGTGTGAATATAATTGTATTGGCGCGTGAAAAATAAAAAATAACGCCCACGCAAATTCCGGTGTGGCCTTATATATTAAATCAACTCAAAACGAGCGGACGTAGTAGGGAGCACACCACGTGATATTTCTGTCCAATGGGATTTCTCCAAAGACATTTTTCTAAACTTTTCTCCTTAAGCTCGCTGGAGCCTATCCAAATAGTATTTAAGCACACACAAACATCAAACCCTCTCTCTCAACTGACTCTTCATTCGGAGGTTACACGCGTCTTATTATCACTCTTCCATTTCACCTTTCGCGCGCTTCATACAATTTCACAGGCGAACATTACCTATTGCCTCTCTTAACATTTTATAACATATGAGCATTTCAACAAAACAAAAGACATTCTCCTTTTTACTTACCCTGAAACTAAAGAAAGGACTTCTGAACTCATTACAAAAGGAAATATGTTATATTTGTTAATGGTTTATTTCAGTGAATAAACTTCCGTTGGTTTTGCATGTAAGTCTTCTTATTATTATTTTTATTTGTGGAGGAAGTTATCACCAAAAAAAGGCATGACGACCACCACAAAATTAAATAAAAAGTAAAAATGCATTAGCTTATCTTACTTGTTCTTACAGCACTCTTAGAGACCTTTTGCTGAACCTAAGAGTTCCGGTGAATATTGGTTGAGAAACGCTACTCTAGTGTATAGATAATTATAAATAGTTATCTATGTTTGTATCTATTAATGTAAGGTAAATAAAACAAATAAAGCTTCATAATCTACATGGTGCTGCTCTCATGTTTTTATTGCAGCCCTTTTAATAAATTTTCAAATCATCTGCTTCTTTAATTTAAAACTATATTTAATTTAAAACTAGACGTTTCCCGGGATGCAGTAATGCCATTTTAGTTTTCTAGGATATTTTTGAACACTTTTTACGTTATCCACAAAAAGAAATAAAATTTTAGTTTGTATATTTAAAAAAAAAATTCAATGACTATTAGATTAATATTAAATAACACACCCACAGAAATATGCAAAATAGTCACATAATGTTATTAATATAGAGAAGAGATAGAAAAGGAAATGCTTATGTAAGGTAGGTAACTCATTATGATATCCCTTACATTATTTGAGTTATGCTTCGAAATAAAGACACCGTTTACGAATGGTGTGTCATGTCATTATTTCCATGTGAAAAATATTCCAAGCAGGATTTCCAAAAAAATTAAATCGGATTATAATTTTTTCTTCTTAACAACATGAACCAACGATAAAGAAAAGAAAATGGCTATTCAGAATGAAATATCAATATTTTAAGACTACAGCTATTTAGATCTAAAGTTGAAAATCCGGCCAAATTAATTTTATATATTAGACTTGATGAAAATAATATACTTACTATTTATATCATAAAATAATATGATAAAAATGGAAAGTTATACACAGTGTCGGCACTAAGGGTGAATACTGCACCAGATATAAGGATGCATGACTTTATTTTTAAATATGTGGGTGGGTTAGCTCTTATTTACAACTATAAGGGGGCCCCCCCTCCCTCCCAAAAAAAATAAAACTTAGAAAAATCGATTTTATTTGCTTAGAAAACAATATATTTGTATTATTTGTATTATTCAGGCTACTGTTCTAATCTTGGATAGCATTCTTACAATGTTTCGGCCGGTGTAACCTCCAACCTTCTTCAGGTGTTTCTTGTCAAACTCAGAAATCTGTATGAAATTTCGAACAGAACCCTATATTTAGTCCATTCAAGACTTCCATACTTCTACAACGGTCACATGACAGTACCAGCACCAACCGATTCGTCCTTAGGATAACATGTATGCTGGATAATTTTAGTGCTTTCAGCAAATCCTCAAAGTATTTAGATGAGTATATATTTATGCATATGTATTAAATGCATCAATGATCTACATCTACATCACATAATTGGAATAAGCTTCAACATTGGTAATTCTTTTTATTAGTCTTTGTCAATTTTGTTGGTGACCAGCCTTGAAGTAACTTGATCAATCGAAGATTTGAACGAAACTTATTGAACAGAAAATAATTATTCTGAGCTGACAACCATCAAAATCGATTTCCAATTTCGAAGAAAATCGATTTTCATCATGAAAAAATTGTCCTTTGATAAATTCGAAATCGCAAACCTGTGAGAATTCTCTACTTTAAGTGTGGCAAACATGCAGGTCGTGAACTATATACAGCCCTTTGAAAGTACACTTGCAGCCCGCATAAAAGATACTGTATTTCATCAGTTAACAGTACAAATTGCAGTTTTTATCATTTAAAATATCTAAACGTGTGTCCTTCACTTAAAAATGGCTTTTCTTTATTCAAAAGATTACTTTACAATAAAAATCGATATTGATCATATTGTATTGATTTCAATAAGAAAACAAGACACACAAACGCATCTGTGGGGAACAGGTATGGCCAAAGTTTCACGGCTTTTTCCATAAATTAAAATTTTAGAAAAACATAAATTTCAATGAAATTTATAGTAATTTTTAGCGTATTATCAAAAGGAATGATTAAAAAATAATTTGCATACATATTGTATGTACCTAAGTAAGAAAAAATATTCTGCAATAATTTTATTAAATGGTTTCAATTAGTTGCGTGCAGCCCTCATGAAAAAATAATTTACCCACATGGCCCTCAGGAGATCCTGAGTTTGACATGTCTGAATTCTACATCTTGTTAACAAATAGATTAAAGCTTTTATTTATTCATTTTATGTAATGCATTCAACATGGAGAACACTCAGAGCCAGTAGACTTGTGTCAGGCTGGTGTAAGTGCGAATGAAAAAGAAAACAATATAATATTAACTTTTAAAGCCGGATATGAATACACGAGTCGCAGAGTAGACAGACAGGTACTAACCAGATTTCAATGGTCAAGTTATTAGATTTAGACGCGTGTGTAAAAAGAAAGAAGAGGACAAAAGTTAAATCAATCTCTTCAACATAAAATAGATCCGACATTGAAAATAAACACTATATGGTTTCACTTTAATCCTGCCACAGACCAAGGAAGATAACCTCAAGAACACAAATTAAAAGATATCAGTTTATTAGATGCGTCTACGCATCTCAATAAGAGGCAATCTCCGTCGGTTGTTTGTTTGGTCGGTTAGTTTGTCACACTTAATTTTGAAATATTATTTTTATCTCAAAACATACGTATTGAAAGAAATCAGTGAAGATAAAGCAATTATAATTTACCAAACATCGATTTTGGTTGAAATCCAGAGTGGATGAATCAGTTAGCGGGACATATATTTTGCTTTGACGTGGACACAATAGCATGCCGGTTGGTTGCTGGCGGTGATCTGCTTACAGATCATTCAATTGTTGTCTTTTTATAGGTGTTTGCATTGAATATTCTAACATATTTTTCTTCCATGCCTAACACACTGATTGGCTAATTATTACGTAGGCATTTTGCTTCAGTTGTTGGACTGATAACATCTCACTTTTGTCAGTCCCGACACATCTTTAAAGGAAACAGATGAAAGTTCTTACACATCTTTAAAGGAAACAGATGAAAGTCCTTACACATCTTTAAAGGAAACAGATGAAAGTTCTTACACATCTTTAAAGGGAACAGATGAAAGTAATAAAATAGTTTACTAGATGCGTTAATGCACCTCTGTAAGAAACTCTGTTCGTCTGTCTGGCTGCAATTTTTTTAACATAGTTCACCCCAGACAAGGCAGGCCTCCACTGTAGACGTAAGGGGCTACTGAGAAGAAAGAAAAGGGGAGAAGGTGGGGGGGGGGGTCAACCTAAATTGGGATCTGCACAGCGAGATTTCTGTTTACAATAGTTTTAAATTTCTGCATGTCAGTACCGTCGGGGAAACAGGGGGCAGGGAGGGAGTTCTAGAGGTAAACAGCACGAGGAAAAAAGCTATTTGGGTAGAAAGCTCTCCGGCATCTGGGGACCTCAACAGTGAATGGATGGGATTTAGTCGATTGCCGAGTTGGTCTAGTGAACTTACGACGAGGGGACACCAGAGCAGCCAATCTATCAGAGCAGTTTTTGCTTAAGATTTATTTACTGATTTTTTTATTTGTTAATTGTACATTCAAAAGTCATATTAAAATGCTTAGTTTCCTTTTTAATAATTTAATTGAAAAATATACAATACCACTGATACGTTTTTCTACACTAAAAAGAAACAGCTGTTTGTTTTTTTTTACATCTGCCAAATTAAAGCATAACTTGTTATTTATTTAGTTGTTTATAGATGGAATTCTTTAGGTTGGACTAAAAAAATACCCTTTTTCGATCTCTTATGTTTTAGCATATGTAAATATTGTTACATATACGGTGTTATATCCTAAATTACATAGGACATACTAAATTAAGAATACGCCGAGTGGTTTGCGTTTAACAGGGATCCGGTAGGAAGTAGAGACGTTTACTCTTTGCTCACTTCCAGATATGACTGCCCGTCTTATATACGTACTTTCGTATATAGTCAATACCTGATTACTTCCCTTTATGTTAGTTTCGTATTTATGCCAATCATGACCTTTACAACATACGGGTTCGTTATTTTTCATTTTTACGATTTCCCATCAAAATATCATTGACGGTTTCTAGAATTTTAATTAAAGAATGTTTTTAAAGTTTTGATTTTACAGTATGAGAGGTAAAACAAATGCGTTTTTATGAATTTAAATTTTTAAATGAATTAAAAATTAATTAAGGATGTAAGATTATTTTACTTTTTTATTAAGATTATTTTACTTTTTTATTGATAAGACAAATATCTTTCAAATAAAACATTGAGCTTTACATAATTGATTTTAATTGTTTTATAAAAAAAAATGTCCGAAAAATTACTTTATTTTAAGTTTTAATTATCAACTTAATAAAGACACTGAAATAGACCGGCAGTGATGCATGAAGTGTTCAGCTCTGTCTTGCAAATGCTGAATCTTCAAACTTTGATGCATATAATCAGCCTGACACTTGAAATCCGATATATTTGCAATGATTAATTGATTCGAGGTCAAATGGCAGAAAAAAATAAACAAGCCAACAGTGATACATTTTCAGACTAAAAAGATCGAAATTTGATGCTAAACCGTACATGTAAATTACTCTTGGCATAAAAATAGATCAACTCTTGGAAGAGTTTTCAAAGTAAGATAACACCGTCTGTAAAGGTGGATATATTTATATGGTGGAAACGGAAGTGGGGGATATAGATTATAGAAAACCTAAACTGACTACTAAGCAGGAATTTACAAAAGAAATGAAAGAATATTGTGTAAAAACATTAAGAAAACTTTTTCTGAATAAATTAGAAAAACATTTGAGTCCAGCACAAAACTTTAAGCAGAATGCACATCAGTATCGAAACTCTTAAAACAGAATTTGAATCCGATGCAAAACTCTTAAAATTTTATATAGAAATTATATTCAAAATAATTCTTTTTCCATGACATTAGATTCTATTAAAGTTTCTTAAATATTTATCAAAATTTATTAAAAAGAAATATTTTATTATTAAATTATTATTATTATAAAATATTATTTTATTATGAAAAATAATCTACAATATAAATCTTGTCAAATTTTCCATGCTAAATCTAAATAGCAATGAATATGACAAATCGATATTTGATCCTGGTTGATGAGAAAATTTTCACAGCTATATTTGTTTATGTTTTCACAGCTATATTTGTTTATGTACCACGATGTGGTTTGAGTGAAGATGCGTTTTATGATAGGCTTATTGCAGTAACTAGTAAGATTGATGAGAAGGAGTACATGCTGTGACAGGAAATTTGAATGGTCATGTTGGACAGACCTCTGGTGATTTTTAAAGTGTGATAGAAATGCAGAAGGATAAAGAACTGCAGTGGGCATGTTGGTTGCAAACATTATTTTTAGGAAAAAGGAAAGTCATCTTGTTACATATGAATTTTGCATAACAAAGCCTCAGGTAGATTATGTGTTAGGTAAGAAAAAAGGCAAAGCTCTTGAGTGATGTGAAAGTAACACCTGGAAAAGAAATTATGGCACAACACAGACCGGTTATTTGCAATTTCATACCGAAAAAAGCTCATGAGGTAAAGAGAAAGTTTATCCCCAGGAAAAAGTGTGGAAGTTGAATGAAGAACACATGAAATGCAAGTTTAGAAACCAAGTGATGAAGCATTCAGTTACTAGATCCACTTCAGGAAGTGTGGACGAACAGTGGAAGAAGTTGAAAAATACACTGTAATAAGTAACAGACCAGACTTGTGGGTGGACGAAAGGGGTCTCAAGGCATAGGGTGACATGGTGGTAGAATGAGTGTATAAAAATGCGTAAGGAGTCAGTGGATAAAAGGTTTAGTGAATAAGGAAATGGTGGCAAATAGGGAAGCAAGAGGAGCAATATACAAAACCAAGAAGGAGGTTGAGCAAGCCACGTTTCCAAATTTACTACAAAGAGATGATTAAAAGAATGAAGTGTTCTTCAGGATAGCTAAACAGATGGTAAAGACAAATATAGATATTGTTGGAGAGAATTGCATTCGAAATTCCAATGGAGTGTTAGCAACAAATGAACAGGAAAGAGGGATGATTGGAAATGCCATTATGAGAAATTGTTGAATACGGAGTTTCCATGAAATCGAGAAAAACTAGAAGTTACAGAAGTAGCATCTGGTCGAGCTGTAAAAATTGAGATAGAAATGGTATGGTGAGCTGTGAGTGAGATGAAGAAGGGGAAAGCTTGAGGGCCCTCAGGTGTTGTTGCAGAAATGCAGAAAGCTGTGGGTGAAACAGGCATTGAGATGATCACAGACTTTACAAATGATTTAGAAATGATGTGAGAATGATACAACAAGCTAAGATCTGATGACCTCAGAGAAAGATTAAATCTTGATAATATTAGGAGACTGTGCAGAACAGGAGACTTTGATGGTAGAACCATGTTAAAAGAATGGATGAGAGTTCTTGGGTTAATAGATGTAGAACAATTGAGGTAACAGGGTTAGTTCACATGGGAAGGCCAAGGAAAACATGTGAGGAAGTGATAAGGATAGACTTGAGAGAAAGATGATAAATAAAGATCTGTCCAGAGATAGGTTAGCTTGGAAGTCAATGTCTAAAAGCCGTCCAACACATGCTAGCATGTAAAACGGACATTAAGCCGAATATGATGAATGATAACTAGCTATTGCTTTCTTTTTTATTCTTGCAGCATGTTGTTTACAGTAAAAATGGGTAATTTGCTTCAGTTTCTTTTTAAAAATAATTATTCCGGCACAGAAAATTGTTACAATGAAGACAATTTTAAATAATGACCTAATTGTTAAAAATATAAGGGAAATAATGTCTATTTTAATTTAAAGGTAAAACTATCAGTTCTTTCTCTTACATTTATAGCTTTTTTATCTCTTTGTTAGTTTTTTTTTTTTTTTTTTTTTTTTTTTAATTTAAACTAAAATTAATGAATCCCGTGCCAGACCGGATAGGAACAGCTAGTTATTTTATAATTGCATTATTAAAGTTTATAAAAAGAAATATTTTATTATCTCTATTTATAAAATGTTAGGTATGTGTATAGGTTTATACATTTGTATTTACAGGATTTACTCCTAAACTAATTAACAAATCATTATGGATTTTAGAACACAGTTGCTTGGCATGAAAGGTCGTAATGTGGATTGTATTTAGTTTAATTTAGTTTTAGGAAAAGAGGATAAAGAAGGGATGAAAGCCCTTCAAGAAAATTCAGATACCTCCAATTTTTGTAAAATTTTAACAATAGCTATTAGACATAATTCATAAATATTCTCGAAATGTCAGTTTATTTGGAGTATTTTAAAGGGTTTTTAAGGGCTATAACATGGCCAAAACTTCCTATTTGAAAATTCCAATATTTCAGATTTTCATTGAATTTGATCCATAGTCTTTACACACTAATTAAGCAAGATTCCCTGAATTTGAATTTCTTCTTAAGACTCCTTAAGTTTACGCCTTACATTTTAGACATTTTCTAGAATCAAAACCATATATTAAGGTTGAAAGTTATATTGAATGAAACGCTGTAAAAATAACAACTAAGATGAGAATAGTAGGCCGAATAATTCAAATGATCTAAATTATTAATCCTCATCTCAAAAATTCCGAAATTGAATTTCACTTCAATCTTTAAAATCACTTTTATATCCAATGGTTAAATTTCGTTTGTCTGTTTTAGGCATGGGAATCCATTTTTTGTTGTTGTTGTTGTTGCTATTAAATATCGAAACGCAATATTCATTATAAACGATTTATAGTTTGTTGAACACAAGTTTCTATTTTACCCATAGCTGGATGGGGGTTAATTGTAGGTTCATACCTTTTGCAACAGTGTTTTCATGCTATTGAATACAATCGATCTAATATGATTAGCAATCATATCCATTATAACAATCATGCACCTCCATCCTATTCTTAAGATAAATAATCAACTGTGTACATTACATATGGAGTTCTAGCTCACTCCATTGCCATTCCCCGTCAATCATCCAGTGTATAAAAAAGCGGAAGGGGTCAGTGGATAAAAGGTTTAGTGAATAAGGAAATGGTGACAAATAGGGAAGCAAGAGGAGCAATATACAAAGCCAAGAAGGAGGTTGAGCAAGCCACGTTTCCAAATTTACTACAAAGAGATGATTAAAAGAATGAAGTATTCTTCAGGATAGCTAAACAGATGGTAAAGACAAATATAGATATTGTTGGAGAGAAGTGCATTCGAAATTCCGATGGAGTGTTAACAACAAATGAACAGGAAAGAGGGATGATTGGAAATGCTTTTATGAGAGATTGTTGAATACAGATTTTCCATGAAATCGAGAAAAACTAGAAGTTATAGAAGTAGCATCTGGTCGAGCTGTAAAAATTGAGATAGAAATGGTATGGTGAGCTGTGAGTGAGATGAAGAAGGGGAAAGCTTGAGGGCCCTCAGGTGTTGTTGCAGAAATGCGGAAAGCTGTGGGTGAAACAGGCATTGAGATGATCACATCCAGATTTAAATTATTTGCTTTATTTTTTGTACTTTTGTATTTTTTGTAATTTTTATTTGGATTATTCGAACTACTATTCTCATCTTGGTTGTTATTTTCCCAACGTTTCAGCCGATGTAATCTCCAACCTTCTTTAGGTGCATCTGGTTCGAACTTGGGAATCTATACAGAATTTTTAACTGAACCCTTTATTTAATTCACAGGATTAGATTGTTCTCGTTTCATCATCTATGACCGGATAGAAGTGTTAATTAATGGACACATGGTGCAGCGGATAAAGGTGATGATTAACAATCAGTTCTAAGTGACAATCTTCTGGCGGTCGAAAGTTCAATCCTTACTATAGATGATAATAACTAAGAATAAAAAAAAAAATTAATTAACACTTCTACCCGATCATGGACGATGGTATAAGAACAGTCTAACCATGTGAATTAAATAAAGCTTCAGTTTGAAATTCCATATAGATTCCCGAGTTCGACATAAAAATTTTCAACTACGAAAAGATGAACCTGAAACCGAAACATTATAAAAATAACAACTAAGATGAATAATCCAAATTATCAATCTTCATCTCAAAAACTCCGAAACATAAATTTTTATTTTTTTAATGTAGAAATTATTTACAAACTAAATATTTTTTTTCCGTTATATTATCACATTGGTCCAAGAAAGAACAAGTCTTAAGAGAGGAACCAAACGTTCAGTGGTAAAGATTGTATTGATTTGTCGACTGGTTGTCACTCATCAATAAAGATTTTAGATTTGTGCCAATTTGACAAATATTTGACAGTCAGACATTAATCATATTTTATGTCTACACTAAACTACTTTTACTTACGAGAAATAAGAACATGTGAAAAGTTGGATAAAAGTCTTTTCTTTAGGCATTCTATATCAATTGCGCGAGCAACTCTGAAACATTTATTTGAAACCAAAACTTTAGATGTGTGTGTCTGTCCATTTGTTGTTCTTTTTCTTGCACTGAGGCCTTTTCGCTGTGCATGCACCTCTGAACTTGTTGAGATATAGTGCTGAAATAAAGGTCATCAGACATACTTTTCTTATAATAAAGGAAGCAATTAATTCTACAATACCACTTTCAGGGAACAAAGGTTTATTGAGTCTCACACCACTAATCATGTTACAATTAATTATATCACTGTTAACCAATCATATCAGCTGACCGATTTTCTTTTTTTCACAGTCTAATGTGACCCCCCCCCCTTGATTTCCTGTCTACAACGTATCCTGTCTCCTAACCTAACTGCCAATATATGCACCAACTAATATATGTACTAGCTTACTTACCCACTTCAAATATCTAACAGAAATAGTCAGCAGTTAAGTAATCCATTACCGTTTAGCAGTGGTGGCTTACAGAAGATTACTAAGGGAGCCAACCCTCATGTCTCAACTGCAAAAGAAAAAAGGTAATGGAAAGTTCCAAGGAGTCTATGGCATAACTAACGACCCGAATGGAAAGATTGGTTAGCAGAATTAAATAAATTAATCTTTTCAATATTCAGTGTGACTGTGTTCATCTACTCATCCCAAGACAGCTTCCAAAAATAAAATTCATGGGGTAACCATGTGGAATTCAGATAAAACCATTGATCATAAAATCACTGAATAAGAAATATAACAATAATTGATCTTCTTCTTCTTCTTCATCTTCTTCATCATCACCCAGTTTTGGTATTCAGGATGCTGTGAATGTCCCAGACTCCAGGATTGGCAATACCAGGCAACGTCTCATGTCTTCTTCAAAGGGTTGACATAAGCCAGGTTGCATGCAGTTATATTGTTTCTTACACACTAGAACTTCATCTTCCTCAGTCTACCACACTCTCTAGTATTATTTACCTCCTCTTCAGGAGGTTAGGCACAAGGCCATTTTTATCTTACTCCCACAAGGTAAGATGTGACCCAAGGTCGGGTCGGGAAAGTGGGGTTTGAAAAGTCAGTGCCCGAGAAGGTGAGCACTCTGGCCATTAAAAATTGCCTGGGCAGCCCCGTCGGCATTCCTCAGGCAGTAAGCAATAAACTTACTCCTCCCCAAAGAGGGGAGGCAAAGCCTGTGAGGGTGGACCTCCTAGAACTGTACAGGACAAGCCCACAGACCGGCGGAATCAAGCCCCAAAGAACAAGACGACACCGGTCTATACGACACTCTCTAGTAGTCGGGATATCCAAACGTCATATGGAGTTGATGCAAGAGGTGGCACACTGTACATGGCCAATCCATCTGAAACGCTGAGTATGCAAGGCATCTGTAATCTCACCAATACCAAGTTTTGATATGTTACTGGCATTAATATGCTTTTAGAATTAAGTCTAGATATAGTTTGCCAGGTTATTATGTACGATAAGGTTTGACTATAGAGAATAGAAAGTTAACCTTGAGTTGTTGTTTTTTTTCCAGCAGCCTCATAACATTTGCTTTCTCTATTTTTCCCTTTAGTCCTCATATTCCATGGGCGATGTTTCTGACAAAAGGGAGAAGAATTGCTGTTTTCTGGGTCGACTGTTATTTTGAGTGAGTGGTATGTGGAGATTTTCAGTCCTCTCATAATATTTATCATCATTCAACTGTGAATCTATCCATCTCATTAACCCTTATCCTTGAGTGGTTTTTCAGCCTCGATAAATTGTGACTCATTAGTAAAAAAAAGAATCAGCTACAATGATTATTTAATTGGTTAGTTTAATCATGTGTCATAGAAAGGATTTGAAGTGAGATATTAGTTACAGTTTAAAGAAGTTTAGTGAGGAAACATAATAATGTAAGGTATTGTAGACCCTTTGTGCCTCCTCTGAAGATAGACAAAAGTAGCTTTGTGAGTAAACCACCTAAGAGCAAAAGGATCCAAATAACAGCTTCACTTGTGACTCACGTAAAACAGAAGCAGATGAGCCTCCATTAAAGATCAAAAATAAAACAGTGTAACTCGTATGAATCGACATGTTGCAACTTTTTTACCTGATTCATTTGGTCGTTGGCAATGGTTGCCCCTATTTTATTAAGAATCAGGTACTCACATGGAGAGACCACATGTAGGTTGGAAATATCCATAATTAAAATTGAACTATAGAATTCAAACACAGCATGCCGAGTTGTCAGTCTATGCCGATATCCACTCTACATCCACCACCTCCCACCACATAGAGGGACTTATATCACATAGTATGCAAAAAGGTTATTGTAAAAAAAAAATTAAATGTTGATAATCATAAACTTTAGTAAGTAATCTATAAAAAGACATTTTCTTTTTACACTGCTTTAAAGGCTGAGTGATTCATCTGAACGAAGTGCTGCCTGCAGATCAAACGTGAATCCAGATTACATCAAACTCTTTTTTTTTCTTCCTAAGGATTACCAGCGCAAATCTTCAAACACAGGTGGCATTTTTCTGAAAATAATCTTTCCTTTTTTCAAGCTCTATTCAGAAATCTTTCTTGAGGCACCGGTGAATCACAAATTTGGAAAAGGTTAAACATTCTCAAATGGCTTATAAACACATGTACACACGTGAATCTGCATTCATACATCTATACATATACATAGAGAGTGACGAAAATAGAGTCAAGGGCGGACATACATTCATGCATACACACACACATACACACACACACACACACATATATATATATATATATATATATATATATATATATTATAAATATTTGTTTTTATCTACATACGTATACGTTTCATTCTTGCGGGAATTGTCAGTGTAGAGAAGATTAAAAGACTCAAACCCCGCAATACGAGTCATGTTTCAAACCTAAATTCCGACGTCTTAGCCCACACGGCCGTCATCAACAACCCGGTAAATCAGCGAGAGATTAATCCTATTTAAAAGCAGCCGTCGTCAAAGTGTTCTACTACTGACAGGAAAAGGCATTAAAGCCATGATAACGGCTGTGTTTAAAAAATGTTCAAATATATATATATATATATATATATATATATATATATATATATATATATATATATATATATATATATAGTAATATTGGTTGGTTGTCCATTTAAAGCATTGTTAGATATGTTAATAAAATTGAAAATGTAAGCCATTAACAATGCGAGATTAATTTATATTCTTTTTTTACATTAATTTTATATTTCGGAATAAATTTCCATCTTCAGAGGTGACCAGTTATTGAGTCAAAAAAAAAATGACTCAATAACTGGTCACCTCTGAAGATGGAAATTTATTCCAAAATATAAGATTAATGTAAAAAAAGAATATAAATTAATCTCGCATTGTTAATGGCTTACATTTTCAATTTTATTAATATATATATATATATATATATATATATATATATATATATATATATATATATATATATATATATATATATATATATATATATATATATTATTTCTCTCGCACTCGAAATGGGATTATCATACCGGCCTAACGGTAAGAAGCTTGAGTTCAAGATATTCGGATCCGGGGTTCAGATCGTTCGACTGGAAATACAGTTTCATTCCATACTGATGAGGGTTAGTGAACACAAAACATATACGTCTATGGATATTAAAAAATATTTATATGTTAAAAATAATTATATATATATATATATATATATATATATATATATATATATATATATATATATATATATATATATCAACACAATATACAACAAACCATTCATTAGTGCAAAATGACAGCTTCGTACCTACCTTCTCTACTAACATCCACCAAAATAGATCATGCTCTCACACCTCAAGGTAACAAAACATGTAACAAACGAAGATGCAAAGTATGTTACAAACGAACCCCCCCCCCCAGGCCGCAGCATTCAATTTAAAATCGCCCCTCTCACCTACAATAGCTCCAATGTGGTTTACCCAATATACTGCACCAGATTCACAAAAGGCAACTACATCAGTGAAACAATCAGAAACAAGCCATTAGAGACAAATCCACATACCACACAATGGCCATCCATTATAATCTCCCAAATTACACCATAGACAACAGCAAATGCATTTTAATAGCCTGCAATTTAAATACACAACAACAACACAGATGCAAAGACAAAAACAAAGCTCATTCTGAGACTCAACACCAACATCTCATGATACCACACAATGAATATTCATTCCACAGACATACAAACTATAGTGTGTTTGTAGTAGGATGTTGTCATATCTTTTTCTCACCAGCAATCTTCCAATTTTTTTAATTTATTCACCTTTTTACTAGATATTATTTTCTACCATTCATCTCATAGTCGTTTAGCATTTATTTCATTGCACTGTATTTTATTCTAGTGAATTTCATTTAATATAACTTTTAAATAGTTTTTTTCTGCCAAAATGTTTTTAACTGGCATCCTTTCTATTACAGTTCAAACACAATCCCATATTTCACTAACGTCCCCTTCCATAGCAAAGCAATACTAGCCACCACCAAATGTCTTTTTTCTTAACCTCCGTCTCCCCCCCCCCTTCCCTCAAAGAAGACAACACTTAATGGTTCTCTTTCCACTTAAGCCTGTTTTTTTTTAACTTTAAAAATGTATTTGGTACCTCTTTGCACATAATTGTCAAAATTTATAAATAAATAAATAATGGTAATAATAGTAATAATAGGAATAAATAATAATAAATAAATAAATAATAGTAAAAATAAGAATTAATAAAATAAATAAACAATTAAACCAAATACACAAACGATAGAATAAAATCAACTCAACCACACACCCTCTCTTTTCTTTCATTCGCCCTTAACGATACCTATAAAACATTAACTCAAGTTTTCTTATTTAAAAAAAACCTAATCCTGAAGACGACTAAGAAAGTCAAAAGCGCTCGAAAAAAATGGTCGAATTAAGAACAATCGGGGAAATACTCTACGGACTGCCACCTGAAACCAGAAGTATAGCTCAACGGTTTGAGAACCTCACGAAGAAGATTTAAAAACGAGAAAGTTCCGTGACGTTCAACAATGCTTGTTTGGATATATATATATATATATATATATATATATATATATATATATATATATATATATATATATATATATATATATATATATATTAATTAATTAAGTTCAAATATTAACAAAATGAACAAAACCATTACTTTTCAAAAGTGCTCAATATATATTAGAGCTTTTATATTAAAATAAACATAGTTTGAGTATCCGACAATTGTTTCAGAACCTCCTCGGCTCCTCATCAGGGATATCCCTGATGAGGAGCCGAGGAGGTTCTGAAACAATTGTCGGATACTCAAACTATGTTTATTTTAATATATATATATATATATATATATATATATATATATATATATATATATATATATATATATATATTCCATGATAAATGCCAGTATACTGAAATCATATGCCCTTAATAGGGTTAAGATGAAAATTCATATACACTAAATGTACAAAAGCAAGGAAATTCCCAAATTTTTACACTTTTATTGTCATTAATTAGGGGTATGACTACATATCAACCAAACCATTTCATTATCACATCACTACAGTATAAATCTCTATGCATGAGTGGATGAAGTGTGTGAGGTGCGCTGAAGAAAAATTCCTACCAGTAAAATACATAGCCCTATTGTGCTTGCATACCCTTAATGACAATAAAAGTGTAAAAATTTGGGAATTTCCTTGCTTTTGTACATTTAGTGTATATGAATTTTCATCTTAACCCTATTAAGGGCATATGATTTCAGTATACTGGCATTCATCATAGAATGTCACTACTTTTGTAAAGGCTATGCCTCAATACAATGGTCATTTTAAAGTTTTTTTTAAATTTTCTGGAAAACTAAGGTATATGGTAAAATTAAAATGCAATCAACTAGACCCTAGAACCTCTATCTCTGCCAAAAATCAGCTGAATCCATCAAATAGTTGATGAGATACAGGGTGGCACATACGTACGTACGTACGTACGTACGTACACACAGATAACATGATTTCATGATTGAACTTTCTGGATCTCTGGGTTGCCTTGACTAATGATGCTGAAATTCTACACACTTATAGAACCTATCAAATAAAAATTTTGTACAAAGTTTTAACTAATTTGGTTTATTGGTTTTTGAGTTATGATTGATCAAAGAAATGAGATTTCCAGCATAGGCCATTCTTGAAGTCTGTTAAGGGATAGAGCGCTCTCGCGCCTCCCTTGATATATAATCTATAAAAAAAACGACAACTCCTGTTAAATACCAGAGTCTACTTTACGAATATTTCATCATAATAAAACCATTGTATATTCATGATCCATATTTATCTGACCATAAAGTATAAGGCTTTTAGACGAAGAAATGTTTCCCACCTCTTGAGCAAGAGGGATTGATAGCTTTTTAAAGAGACAATCTTAACATTATTAACATCATAAACCCCAGGCAACAAAATAAACAACGCCATCCAGCTTGGAAGGGGGGAAATGATGTCAGAAATATTAATAAATCAAAGATGGTGTTTGATAAGTAAGGTTGATAAAATTTAACAAATTCTACAAAAGTGACCCACGTTCTTATAAGAAGTTGTTAAAAGTTATAACATGGTGGCTTATCTGTAAGTGTTGTCACTGTAACATTATGTGTGGAGTTCTTCGATTCCCACCAGCTGGCTTGTCATTTTCTCATTGACAGAAAACAGCTGGTCATTCGTTGACATGTTGTAAGTAGTCACTGAATCGATTGTTGGCACATCTGAGGAGCTTCTGCTCAGAGCCTCCTTTCCTGCCTTGACAGAGTATAAAACTGCTTTCGAAACCTAGTGTGGCATGTCCTCTTCTCTTCCCTACAACCTCTTTCTCACAGAAGAGACACTGCTAGTCTTACTCTACTCTATTGTTATTTTCATAGTAGGTGCTCGACTGAGCTCCAATTTATGATTCCCTCTGTAAAAAAATCACAGCAAATACTCGTCTAGCTACAACAACTGTAAATAATTTTCCATTTCTCTCTCTGTGTATCTGAAATTAAACGGAACTTCCATGAGAAGAGTTTCTTTCCAAGAACTATTCGTCTATGGAACACGATACCGCAGGGCTGCTTCCCTGGTTGTTTTCAAGTCTAATTTTAACAGGTGTCCTATTAAGTAATCTAATTCAAACCCATCTCAACCGTTGTTACCAATCCTCATGTTGTTGATTCACTGTCCTCCTGACAAACTCATTAACCCTTGTCCTCGAGTGGCCTATCGGCCTTGATAAGTGGTAACTCGTTAGTACATCAACACATCTAGTTGAACAGATGGTCGTAGTAATGATGTCACAGTAAAATTTTCTGAGTCTTCCTTTCTTCTTTTGCAGCTGTAATAATGTAACAAATAAAAAGGAACAACAAATAACTCCATTATTTGCTCTGGGATTTGGTTTTACGAAATCTCAGAATTATTATATTTTGTTTACATGAATAAATTGTACAAAAATTGCATTGAACACTCTACAAATCTGATATTTTTTCTCAGGAGACTTCTGTATGTGATGTTATAAAAGGCGCTGACAAAGAGCCATTTTTGAATCATAAAAAATAATGACTGGGGAAGTAGCAAGTTGATCCAGCATTTGTTTTGACACACCTCACATAAGTTCTCTGTTTTATGCCCTTTCCTCGTCTCTCATTTCCTCTTTGCCTCTTTCTTTCTCTTTTTCTATTTTTATCTCAGGCCAAGGATTTGAAATTAATAGTTAAAGAAAAATGAAATATACATGCATCATCGCCTGCTGCTATTCATACATATTCATCCCACTGTAAATCTTAATTGAAACCTACTTTTACGTCTATGTCACAAAATGATATGAGTTTTACTGGGAGGTCCGCGGGTCGGATTGCAATAATAAAGCATAGCAGGGTGGCGGGCCGGATGCTAAGCCTTCGCGGGCCGGAGGTTGCCTGCCCCTGATCTAGATGAAGGACATCTTCCTGGCCTACCGCATAGGGTGGTAGAAGAGCCTCGAAAATCAGACGTTTATTCACCTCGACGTTGAACACCTAAGAGAGGCTCGATCTTGCTTCTCTGTCACATACCTCCTCTCATGAAGCAACTTCTAGTACACGTCAGCTCTGACTCAATTTTGTAACTTCATATGGAATTTACAACTTCTTTGCTTACTCTAACCTTATATGGAAAATACTGATATATAAGTGTAACAATAAAGAGGAAGACTTACCAGCTGAAAAGAGAATGAGATGCTTTGCATGTCGTGCATGCCCATCTGCCAGAATAAAAAAGAGCTTCTCTTCACAATTGTAGACTTTTATAATTGGGACTGATCTGCATATGTGAATAACAAATTTGCATATGTGGAGACCAACTGACATAAATGAATGAAATAAATAAATAACATAAATGATATACGAATAGAAAGCAAGAAGTCGATTATAAGGGAGTAGAGAGAAGAACAAAGCTAAAGTGATAGTACTGGAAATCTGTTCAAAAGGATTGCCTTTGTAACCTTTTTTCTTATGGCTAGATTAGAATAAGTAATGTATACTTAATTTGTTGATGTTCTGGGAACATATAGCTGCAACCAGTAAAAGGAGTCTCAAGACGACTGCGACCAGTAAAGGGAGTCTCAAGACGACTGCGACCAGTAAAGGGAGTCTCAAGACGACTGCGACCATCATGTGAAAGGTGTCCAAAGGTCTAAGATGTAAACATTCATATTTCGCCAATATTTATCATAAGCTTAGTAAATTTATTATTATTGATTTTCCTTATTAGAAATAAGATTGTTAGAAAGTTGGCTCCCTCTACCGTGCTAGTAAACTCCTCACACCTGACATTATCCTGTATCTCTACAACGCCACCATCCACCCATGCATGGAGTATTGTTGCCACATCTGGGCTGGTGCATCATCTACTAGTCTCTCCCTCCTTGACAAGGTCCAAAAAATAGTCGCCAACCTAATAGGTCCCTCACTGTCAACCAAACTCCAGTCCCTGTCCCATCGCCGCAATGTAGCATCCTTGTGCTTGTTTTACAAATACTTCAATGGATTGTGCTCCGATGAATTGGCTGCTCTGGTGCCCCCTCGTCGTAAGTTCACTAGACCAACTCGGCAATCGACTAAATCCCATTCATTCACTGTGGAGGTCCCCAGATGCCGGAAAACTTTCTACTCAAATAGCTTCTTTCCTCGTGCTGCTGGCCTCTGGAATTCCCTCCCTGTCTCCTGTTTCCCCGACGGTACTGACATGCAGAAATTTTAAACTAATGTAAACAGACATTTCGCTGCACAGATCCTTATTTAGGTTACCCCCCCCCCCAACCTTCTCCCTTTTCTTTCTTCTCAGTAGCCCCTTACGTCTACAGTGGCGACCTGCCTTGTCTGGGGTGAACTATGTTAAAAAAAAAAAAATTTTAATATTATTGATACATTACGTATCGTCAAATTTGTCATGGTCACCGAAACCGATGTAGTTTGATCTTTGTTGTTGACACCAGACTAATCTTGTTAACGTTATCTTATCTCTGAACTTTTATTAATCGACAAATTTATTTCAGCTTATGACTTCCACATTATCCCGGAAAATAAGCTGGACTGGCCCCTTATGAAAGAAAAAAAAAATCAAGCCTAAAAATAAAATCTTGCATAAGTGACCACCATGACAAGTGATTCGCCATTTTCCAAGTAAAATCTACAAGTTCTGAAAAGAGTCAACAAGGTGCGATCATTTGTTGATTTGAAACTGACGGTACCAAGGTTGTTCTGATCTTCTGTAATAAATATATAAATAAATATTATGCTCTTATTTTTCAATTTGTCTTAATAATCGAGCACTCTGCTGGGGTTATCTCCCACTGATCTTACAAGAATATTCGACGAAGAATCAAAAACGTTTGTGATACCTATGGAACACACATTAATACTTTTGATTTTAACATAAAAAAGATCATTATAAAAGTGGAAAAAATAAAAACAGGTATAATTAAGTTTCTGAATTAAAAAATTCAGAAACTTAATTATCAATCCTCATCCAAAAAGATAAGGATTGATAATTTGGATTATTTAGATTATTCTGATTACTGTTCTCATCTTGCGTGTTATCATCACATTTAAATGATTAAATAAAGGGTTCCGTTCAAAATTCCGTCCAGATTCCCGAGTTCGACTGAAATATTCCCGAGTTCGCAAAGATACACCTGAAGAAGGCCGGAGGTTACAGCGGCCGAAACGTTGTGAAGATAACACTCAAGATGAGAACAGTAGTCCGAATAATCCAAATAATCCAGGTATAATTAAGTAGAAGAATTCTGTTATTTTTAACAATATTTGCTTAAATGAAAAAATGCTGCCTAAATACACACAATATATATATATTATTTTAATTGACTCTATACATTAGATCTTCCATCGATACCTTTGGTTTGATGGAAACACTGAAAACTCAACTATATATATATATATATATATATATATATATATATATATATATATATATATATATATATATGTCTCGTCACACAAAAATTAACGAGTAAAAAACTGTGGAACAAATCTATTTCGAGTATTTAAGGAAATTGAGAAAGCAAATAACAATTCAGACACTCTGCTTTCAATCTATTTCCATAATGAGGAGTTTTCTTTCTTTTTTTTCTTCTGCTTTCTATACTG
Source organism: Sepiola atlantica (assembly GCA_963556195.1). Lineage (NCBI taxonomy): Eukaryota > Metazoa > Mollusca > Cephalopoda > Sepiida > Sepiolidae > Sepiola > Sepiola atlantica. The sequence goes on along the minus strand of OY744521.1, from coordinate 49,835,862 downwards.
ATTTATACGGTTTTTCTTTTTTTTTAACTTTTCAATTTAAGACTTTTTCTTTCTTATTTCTTTTTTTATTATTATTTTATATGAATATGAATATTAGTGCGAACACTGGCGAAGGATATTTTTTTGCTGTCATGTTGTGTACACTCGTAGATAGATAATAAAGAAACATCAGAGCGATATATATATATATATATATATATATATATATATATAGATAGATAGATAGATAGATAGATAGATAGTCACATCAAATTGAATGAGATGATAAATTTTAATAAATTCCTTTTCTTATTGTTTGCTTACAAGAAGTATCATTGAGTTTACAATCTCTTTTCTGAACAATTGAGAATACAAACTCCTTTTCGGTGTTGTTTCTTTGTTAGCTGTTGTCAAACAAGCCAACCAGTTCTTCCCCATTCCATCTGCTTGAAGAACAATCATTGTGTTCTCAACTTGCTTTTATACAAGCACTCATCTCTTTAAATTACTTCGAAGTTGCATTTCTCTTCTGCACATAAAAAATACCAGAATGTAAAAAAAGTGTTTAAAAACTGCTCTAAACGGAGACACACTTGTATTCGTTTATAGATTTTTGGCTTGACTTTTAAAATGTTATAAATCAAATAATACAAATTAAAAAAAAACGATAATTTAAAATTGTATCTTTTGAAGAAACATTAACCGTAATTTCCGTGAACAGAGTTTCTTTCCAAGAACACGTTGTCGAAAAATTGCTTCTCTGAGGGCAACAAAATGGTCATCTTCAAATCCAATGTCAATAAACATTTGTCATAAACAGTCCTCATAAGTCATCAAATTTTGTTCATTCTATTCATTATTTTCAATCCTCTCATAATATTGGTCATCATTCAACTGACAATTTATTCATCTCAATAATTCTTATCCTCGAATAGCTTTTAGGCTGGATAAGTGGTGACTTATCAGTAAAAAATTTTTTTCTATATCTCTAAATTTATCTTGTCGGATTTTTAAAGTCAACCCCAAATAGCTTTGTTTCTGACTATCCAATTTTCATTTGTTATTGTTGTACCATGTTATTGGCAATATAATAACGGACTTAACTAGAATCTATTTTTAAAAATACTTTGTCCGAACCAGACAATCTATATTATGAAACATTTTTAACTAATCACAGAAAAAAGAAAAAATCAAATTCAGCGAGGGGATAACTCATAAATTTTATTGAAGAATATCAAAAGAGTTGTCTCTCTTAAAACTAAAATTTCATTTCTATTTGTGTATAAGTTTAAAAAATGGCCAAACAAATAAAAATATGAACTAAAATGACTTCAGTGCATCCGAGTAGGTAGAGTTAGTAAAAAATAAAAAAGATTGTTTTGTCCGATTCATGACATTAATCTGTTTTTCTTCTTCTTCTGTTTTTTTTTTTATTTATTTACTGCTAAAAGGCAATACCTATTGTAAATGATATATTTATTGGTTCGATTTGTTTGTTTTACAACATATCAATCCTTTTCTAGTTATTTAATGCTAAAACACAATACTTATTGTAAACGATTCATTTTAAACGATTTATTGAACACAAGTTGCTATTTTCCCATTGTTGAAGTAAATGTACATTCAAACCTTTCCCAACGATGCTAGTGCGTAATTTAACTCATCAGATCCGACTAAATGTGATTTGAACTTAACATAGTCGATTCCATAGTCGGAAAAGGTATCCATTGGGTCAATGAAGTCATTCCCACCAAATAAAAACTAAAGTGTATACATTGAATGTAGGTAGGTTTTTGTCTACAGTGATGGCAGGTAACTTTTTTCTCTTGTTTTATTTCTTTTTTGCATTTTATCTTAGCTACTATGGACTAAAGGAGAGGGTGAGAGGACAGATAGTATGTCCCAGAGGAGATGCGTGAGAGCAAAAGCTGATAGAGCGAAGGGAGTCGAAAGATGTAAGGAAGATAATGTAAATTAGTTTGTTTTGATATCATTCCATGTTTGACTTGAGTAAAAACAGTGACTTTTCTCTGATCCTTTTTGAACATCCTTACTCCCTAAATCACCATGTCTCGTTTCTCCTTTGTGGCCGTCTTTGAGGGATAACTTGTTTATAGATGCTGCCCCCCTCAGCTTGATCGGTTTGCGTAATCTATAATTTCTTTGGCACACAGGCTAAATTCTGCTTCTTGCATGACAACTTAATATCTTGGTTTGATATTTGGGTGCGCATTTCGAATGACCATTTCAGTTCAGTCTCTTATCTTCATATGAAGATACAACTTACCAATCTTAAACCCCTCTACTAGTTGAAATATAGAAAGCTGGAGCTTTCTACCATTGGTATATAGATATACTTTTGAAAAAAAAGGGAAGAACCTCAAGCCACTTAAACAGGTACATATTGATACACTGTTGTATCCACTTAACATTAGATCAATTTCATATGCTAGCAAAGGTCACCAATGAGGTAGCAAGTCATGTTGCTAGCATCAAACCTTCATTTTGTGTAACAGATATGTTTTGTCGATGAATATAAATCCATCCCGTGAGACTTTCTGCACCTCAGTACCCCAATGTCGATCAGTCAGTGGGGTGATATAAAGACAACTTCGGTTCTTTAGTGACTTTTTTTGACTATTAGGATTATATTACTGTAAATGTTAAACTGGATCTCCCTTCGACTAATGATAGGCAATAGTTTTTCTTAGCCGTAGCCATTTTTCTTGTCCATGTGAAAAATATTTAGTACCATTATCATAAGTAATGTCATCCCTGAAATCTCTGAAAGGTGGAAAGACCAGTTGTTCTTTAGTCATCACTTCTTCTGCTGTACCTCGTAATATGACCTCCATCACCAGGATGACAAGAAGTGGGAAATCACAGCCCATAATGATGGTAACCTCAAGTATTTGCTACTTGTTGGTATAGTTTTTGACGCTAAACTTCATGTGTGCTGAATCGAAACAGTTCAGTATAATTTCCCCAACTTTACTAAATAAGTTGAAAAAGTCACGGGCCATTCAAATTAAACTGTGTGGAACTGATACATATGTATTGACGAGATTAAGCCAAATTACACATAGTTCTGTTTTATACGTTTTGCTTGAAAATATTGAGCTCTGATCATCTGAAAGAATTCAGACAGTCAAGGAAACAAGATATGCCAGCCTTTTGGACCGATGTATTTATATAAGAAATGATTCAGAAATCTATCATACGGCAAGCAAGAACTCCAAAAAAATATTTTCATCTCTACATTTAAGAGAGATATAGAACAACAATTTGCAATGCCTTTTTATTCCATTTCTTTAGGTATCCAAATACCATCAGCCAGCCACCATTTTTGTAGTACAACGATGTGGCCCCAGACCCACTGAAGCATAGACAATGAGTTGTCTGAGAATGCATGAACAGATTTATATAACTTGCATTATATCCCATTCATATCCGAGTACTACCACCACAGGTTGCATGGACGAAATATCTTCTTAGCTTTAAACATGATCTCAAAATCGGAACAGAATCGAATAAAGACAGCAGATCGTTGATTAGTAAAGGACTCAATATACGATCAGATAGAGCTATGTCAAAAATATATGATAATAAACTGTATTTAGCTTGACACGTTACTGCAGTTTCACGGTATCGCTGATCATTAGAAGTATATCCGACTGGAATCAATCAATTGATCCCAGTTGGATACACCCCTAGATGATTGGTGATACATGAAACTGCAGTAAAGTGTTAAGCTAAATACAATTTATTATCATACACACACACACACACACATATATATATATATATATATATATATATATATATATATATATATATATATATATATATATATATATAAAGAAGAGACATATTAGAATTAAAAAGTAAAAAAAAGAGAATAAAAAAAATCATAATCGTCTTAGAAACAATCGTACATCTAATCATTATTGATCTTCAATTCTTGGAATTTAAATAAATAATGTTATAAATTTATTAGTCTCAACTTTCTCTCTTTCTTTCTCTCTCTCTCTCTCTAAATATATATATATATATATATATATATATATATATATATATATATATATATATATATATATATATATAAATATACTAGAGTACACCGTCCATCAAAAATGAAAATAAAAAATTATGATTTGCCAGTGTTCGCACTAATCTTCATATGTAATTATAGAATTCCGTCAGTAATTTAATTTTTTATATATAAATTATTGTTATCATTTCTGATAACCTAAAGGAAAAAAAACACTAACGGTTGACTTTTTATTTAAAATGAAGGATTTCTTTCTGAATTTATTTCAGACTGCGAGGGTTGTCTGACTTGCTATTTCATTTCTTGCTTCCCTCACCACTTTAAATGACGCCATCGAGATGCTAGAAAAAAGTTCGGTTTTCACTCACTAACTTTTGTGTGACAGGACAAATATATTATATTTACATAGAACTATACAAATAAATACACATTGGTCTTGAGTAAAGAGTAAAGCATCTGCTTAATTTATCCTTGAACACAACATAATCTTCAGTTGCAAGTGATCCGATTTCTTCACACACTTCTTCACTTGTTTTTCTTGGCGAAACGTTGCAGCATTTAGACATATTGAATTTGTGTCATTTTAAACAACAAGACTAGAAAAAAATGGTCAAGTACAAAGAAAGTCAAAACGAAAAACAAAACAAAAACTGATATTGATCAGATGATGTCAAATCAGAGACATGTCTGTATTCTGCAGAGTTTCATGTGTCAAGATACATGCTCATATAAATGCTTACTCAACCAAATTAAACACACACACACACACACATATTTTCGAATCTCAGCTTTGATGCATTCGCTATGTTTAGCCACACTGATGAATCGTAGATGATGAAACAGCTGTCTATGGATGACTATATATATATATTTTTTTTTTTTTTTTTTTTTTCTTATCTTTCTGTTTTTGCTGGAGATGGGGCACCCCACCGGAGGCCAGACACTCACCGGCCACCTCAGACACTCCAGCCTAGAGATCGTTTTAAGATTCTAACCGTCCCTTTAAGTGCAGTTGTTTGTATTTCTCTTGCACTCGGTTCACCGGGTATACTTGCCAGATAGCTTTTGAAATTCTTTTCATTAGTCCTGTTGCTCCTATAATTACTGGTATGATGGAGATTTTCCTAAGATTCCAGTTTCTCATATATATATGTGTGTGTGTGAAAATATATGTTTTAGCATATACTTTCTATACTTTGTTTGTCAACCTCTTCCAATTTAAGCTCGATGATTGTCACTTAGCAACAACAGAGAATATATAAATAAGCAAGGTTTCTTGAAGAGGTTATCATCAGTGCTCGAAACAATTGTATGCAAATAAAAATCGATTTTTTGGTGAATTTATGAGAATTTGTTCCCTACATTTGATGTGGTTTTTATAGTATTAAAATATTTTTTTTTACAACTCTAGTCCTATACTATCGAGCTATTCTAGAACTTTGCCTTATAGAAATTTTTATTTAAAATCAATATATATATATATATATATATATATATATATATATATATATATATATATATATATATATATATATATATATTGTGTGAATTTAGGCAGCATTAAGCAAACATTGTTAAATATAACAGAATTATTCTGCTTGATTATATCTTTTTATTCTTTCAATTTTTCTAATGATTTTTTTTGTGTCAAAATCAAAAAAAATGTATGTTCCATATCGCTATCGTTTTTGATCTTTCATTGAATCATCTTCAGGTGACAAAAACAAATGAAAAAAAAGCTAGAGAAAAGAAGAAAATTTTAAACAGCAGCTGAGAATGCACATATATACACTAGAAGAATACCCGAGCTAAGACGGATAAAATTAATTCCCAGAACAGTTTTGCACCACTTTTATGTCCCCTTACAAAGATTAAAACTAAGATATAATTTTACTAAATCTTATGTCTAAAATCCTTATTTAAATTTTGATCAAAATCCATTACATGATTTCGATTCTAGAAAATATCTAAAATTTATGACTTAAGGGTCTTAAGAAGAAATTAAAATTCAGGGAATCTTATTTAATTGATGTCTAATGATTATCGATCAAATTCAATGCAAATCTGAAATATTTGAATTTTCAAATGGGAGGTTGTGCCCATATTATGCCCCATAAACAACTCTTAAAATACTCTAAAGAAACTGAAATTTGGGAAATTTTTGTTAATTGATATCTAATACCTATACTTAAAATTTTACAAAAATCGAAGGCCGAATTCTACTTGCCACAGCAAGTAAGCGATCTTATTGGTTGCCTCCTCACAAAATCTGCCCCTCGTGCTTGACTATTTCCTTGTCAATAATTCGTCCCCTCTCTAGATGTTGCCGGTTCCAACTTGGGTCATGCATTCTCACCACATCGTTTAACCCAGATTACTTTTGCACAAACTTACCTTCATCTGACAGCTTTTAAATTATAACAGCCCAACAGTTGGGCTGACCCCTGACCTTTTCCAGATCTCCACAGCTGAAAATAACTAAAAAAAATGTCTCCCCAGAGCCCAGAATACAAATAATATCTATTTCCAAGTGAAAAGAAATTTAATCATTCTTTTTTTCTCTCGGTGCGAGTTTTTAAATATATACTAGTACATTAGTTACCCAAACTTTTTCGCAAGGTCCTGGCATTCTGTTTATGAGATTTCTTGCAATTTCAGTTACCTTGGTTTCATGTTTCAAATAATTTTGCGTTATCGCAATAGCCGTTTACCACTGATTTCTCACTGGAAACGATTGTTGATCTTCTCTGAAATTTGAATGATAATAAGCCTCCTCAAATCTCCAATACTCCCGCACACTTCAAGTGGATTTCTGGTTGGTGCTCGTCCTCCTCGATTTTTCGATCCTTCATGACCATTTTATGTGATGCCACAGCAATTTTTATTTGTTTTATTCTTCGGTGTTGGAGTCAGTTTATGGAATTTCTGGCAGTTTCGGTGGTGGTGGTGGTGGTGGTGGTATTATTATTATTATTATTATTATTATTATTATTATTATTATTATTATTATTATTATTGTTATTATTGTTGTTGTTGTTGTTGTTGTTGTTGTTGTTGTTGTTGTTGTTGCTGCTGCTGCTGCTGCTGCTGCTGCTGTTGCTGCTGTTGCTGCTGTTGTTGTTGTTGTTGTTGTTGTTGTTGTTGTTGTTGTTGCTGCTGCTGCTGCTGCTGCTGCTGCTGCTGCTATTATTATTATTTCTACTACTATTATTATTATCATTATTACTACTACTACAACTACTACTGCTACTATTACTACTACAGTAGTAGTAGTAGTAGTAGTAGTTATTTAAAAAAAAATGCCAGCACAAAATAATAAAGATTTCAGGGATTTTATTTATTCACACATATCCTTCATAGGAAAATGAAGTGATGTTATGAAATTGACCTCTCTCTCCAGAAAGAACGAGGAAGATCTGATCAGCTTATTCACCATGTCTCACTTGCAACTTCCTCTCTGAGACGTAATATCCTGCCACATAGTTCTAATTGTGAACTTTAAACTTCTAATGGAACTTTCACTTTTTTACTTAATTTTAACCTTATATGGAAATTTCCGATTTTAACTTTACTTTTACAAACCCACATCTAAATATTGCTGTTGGAAGAAAACTCAGGAAGGAAAAGGGAACGGTGTATCATTTGAATAAAAGCAGATTCAAGTGCAGTGGAGTACTGTTGTCATATTTGGGCTAGTGAATCTCTGTTCCACTTGAGGGTTCTTAATAAGGTGCAGAAACGTATCTGCAATTTGATTGACCACACCCTTTCTTCTTTTCTACACTCTCTTTCTCTAACAGAAGTGATGCTGCTGCTAGTCTCAGTCTTTTCTATAAATACTATTATAACATGTGTTCTTCAGAATGATGTGATCTATTCACTGCTTCTTTTTTTCCAGCTCGTTTGACTCGTTGGTCTAGTGGTCTCCATCAATTCACTGTGTTCATACCTTATTGTAATACAGCTTCCTATTCCAGTAGCTTCTAACTTGTGGAATTCTCTTCCTGCTGACTGTTTTCCTCTTACCTCTAGCGTTGTCTTTTCAAAACTAAGGCCAATAGGCATCTCCTGTCTTTGCGATAATCATATTTCGCTCTTGTTAGCTCCTTACATCAAGTGGCTTCGTGCTTTGTCTGGAGCGATTTCCATAAAAATAAATTGATGACATTAAAATTATGCATTTGATGAAATCCTTATAGTGTTGATAAAACATGTAGAAAATAAACAAATTATTTATATCTACATAACGAAGGTTGTTGACAGATTTTTCTAGGAGACAATTTACTAAAATAAACGACTTTTATTAGCTATTTCTTTTTAATTTTGAAATTGAAATTGGTGTTTTAAACCCTGTTAACATTTAAGTACAGGGTAACTTCTAAAAATACCACTCTCGAAATTGTTAATAAAATTCACAAACCTTTTTGATCTCCAACCATATTTAGTACAAATAAAATTTATTCTATGTCTGACTTGTCCACCAAGTTTCAGTCATAGATGTCCAACAGTCTTTGTTTTATCGTCATTCAATAATAAGCACACCTGGATACGATGTGCAAAATTATCAATGACTCTCTTGTCAGAACCTTGATTTTAGCTGTGATGCTCCTCTTTAGTTCAGGAATAGTTTGGGAATTTTTTTGATTGACATTTGAAATAATCTCAAAGATAAAACTCTGTGTGTTAAGATCCGGTGAGTATGAAGCCCATTCAGGATTACACCTCCTACTGATGAAATGATCACTAAAGTGTCCCTACATATCACTGAACAGTAATAAAACAAAGACTGTTGGAGGTTCATGACTGAAACTTGGTGGAAAAGTCAGGCATACACTGAAGTTTATTTGTACCAAATATGGTTGGATTATAGAAAGGATTGCAAATTTTATTAACGATTCAATAGATAGCATCTTTTTGGAGGTGGGCGTGGGGTCACCCAGTTTTTTAAATCTGGTTTATCTTTTTTAAAAATATGCATACTGAATTACAATAGTCAAAAGTAATTGAATACAAACCTTTTCTTAATAATTTCAGAGGGGTAACCACTAAGCTACATCTTCATTCTTATAGATTGATTAGTTGTGAATAATTAATTATATGAATAAGTTTTATTTATTAGTCTGAGACTAGATAAAAGAAGAGAAATAATTTATCCTTTTGTTTCATGTTCTAGTTTTTTTCTTTTCTTTTTTTTAATATTTTACTGATTCATTCATTTTGTGTTTTCTTCTGTATTTTTATTATTATTCAATCCCAGAATGCAGTCTGATTTAGTATTAACCAATCATCTTTCACGATTATGTTTTTCCCTGACAGATCTACAATAGGTAAAATAGACAAGTTACTGGATAAATGCCAGCCATATTTTTGTGTTATTTCAGACTTTTATGCCAGTTCAATAAATTCAAGATTTTTTTTTCAATTTATTACATAAATGAAAACAATGCACCAATTTATCTGTCTCCATTAAATGAATGATTCCACCTTTTTTGAACGATGTCTGTCAATATTATCTGAACAAAATATTAGATACTAGTGTACACTCTCCATCAAAACTGATGGGAGAAAAAGTATGCTTCACCAGTGTTTGCACTTGCTATTTATCTAAATATATTACTAAAATATTTATATAAAATCATAGAATTGCGTCAGTAATTTAATTTTTCATATATAAATCATCATTATTATCATTTCTGATGACCTAAAGAAAAAAACACCCACCGTTGACTTTTCATTATAAAGTGGTTGATTGCTTTCCAAATTCATGTCAGGGGGCAGGGTAAGTCTGAGATGGTTGTCTGACTTATTTTTTGCTTTCTTGTTTCCCACTCACCACTTGAAATAGGCATGTGTTATACTAACTAACTGTTGCATAACAATATATGTATATGTATGTATATATATATACATGTTTGTATTTATTTTTACTGTACATAAAAGTAATCCATGGACACGTGTTTCTAGTTCACAGCCGTCATCAGCATGGCTAACTTACACAGAGATCGAACCTTCGATATTGACGTCTATAGTCCAGCGTTTTACCATCGGACCAAGACGCTCTATCTAGAAATATGTACGATTTTATCACCTAAATATTTAATGTATTTTTATGTAATTATTTTTATTGGTGATTGCAGCGTTTGTTGTTATTATACGTCCTATAAAGTTAAGGACGACTAATAATGTAATTTTCTGCATCTTAATCACTTAGGAAGTGAGACAATAGAAATAATAGTAAGCATAATAAAAATAATTACGGCGATAGATACGTATATAGTATGCGCACCGGATCGGCGATAGGTACGTATATAGTATGCGCACTGGGGCGACAATAGGTGCGTATATAGTATGCGCACTGGGGTGGCGATAGGTACGTATATAAAGATGTTACACACACTATTTGTCTTCTATTTTGTGTGTTTATGACCCCCAAGCAACGCCGGGTAGCCCTGCTAGTATATATATATATATATATATATATATATATATATATATATATATATATATACAGTTATATTCCAATGACTAAAGAAAAAATCAATCCATTACCATAATTTTTATTTATTTATTTTTCTTAATGTCCTCATTTTCTGATTTCGACGAATACCTGTATAATTTTATTTCATCTTACAAACAAAATTTATATTTTTTTTTTCAATTTTTTTTTTTTTTCATATTTTACGTGCATTTCACAGCTCAGTCAAAAAAAATATGTAGAAATTTTAATAAAAACCATTGAAAGTTAAAAGACATGAAAATACTCACATCAAAAGTTGACATATATCTATAATCCGGGGGGGATTATAGATATATGTCATTGTTTTTATCAAGACTTCTTCTTGAGCTTTTCTCATCTTCCTTTATTCTGTTTTTGGAATTGATATGTTTTTTTTCCATTACTATTGAATGAACAATTTCTCTGATGATCAGCGATGTTAAAATAAAGACTATTTTATTTTAAATAACACACACATTGGTATTTTTTTATAGAGTGGAGGATCTTTATATGTGTGAGATACAATATAAGAATAAGAATCCGACAAAATCTGTCAACAAAATAAAAATAGAAAAATTATAAACAAACGAAATATAACGGACAAGATTACACCAAACAGCCGTATAGAGTATTGATATTTCGCTTCATTTTATTTAAAGAATACAAATGCTGGTTTGATATCTATTTATAAATATATATATATATATATATATATATATATATATATATATATATATATATGGGAAGAGAAGGATGAAGGTAATCCGACGTGATGGGAAAATGAAAAAGGAAAACCAAAAAATGGATGTTTTTTATGTGTACATCAACGTTTCGTCTTTATTTATAAGACTTCATCAGGATGATAATATAGAGAAAAAAATGTCATGCAAGTACAGATACATGTAGGGTAGACATATTGGGAGGAAAAATAAAATAAAATAATGGCCACTACTAGGTGGACGTCCGTACTTGTTGGAGAATAAAAATGAATGTTGAAGAAAATGAGTGGGGAAGAAATGGAAAGATGGGGTGAGCAAAGACTACTGTGGCTGGTGGTAAGAGAAAGAGGTGGGGGATGAGCATGGGTAAAGTGGATGGCAGAGAGGGAGTGGAGGAGAGGGAGGGGGGAGGTGTTTGACCAGATGGCTGCGGTCAAGATTGAAGGGGAAAAAGTAAGTTGGAATGTTTGTGTGTGGGGGGTGTATGCATACATTGGAAATCTGGAATTTACGTGTTTAAGATGTAATTGTCCGGGCATTTATAGCATTTCAGAGTTTAATGTTTAAAGAATTTATAGATTTCCCAGTTAGTTAAATATTAGATGCGTGACTAAATAGGATACTTTAATATATTGCTGATGTTAGGATTGAGAACAGCGTCAATATGTTTGTAACAAGGATTATGGGGTGGGATTGGGTTGATTATATAACCGAAGTGATGACATGGAGTATTGAAATTACAGATAGATTTAAAGGGGAGGAAATGGGCCATTATAGAAGTAACCGGGGAGCGCAGTTTAAAAGTTAGAGTTATGGATTGTCGGTAGAGCGCTGCGTCCACAGAGTTGATGGATTTTATGCAAAGGGAGATAAGAGAGTCAATGGATAAGTATGTAAGAGGGGTTAGCTAGTAATTGAAAAAGGGATAGGAATTAGAGTGTTGGAGTAGAGAAGATTAAGGATTAGTGGAGTGGAGAAGAAAAATATTAGTTCTCAATTTATATTAAGTATTAAGGGTTAATAAAGTTATTGGGATGATTATTTGTAAGATTGGAAAGATGAAGAGTTAAAAAGTTAACAAATTATAAAATTTAAGAATTAGTCTAATGTTAGAGGGGGGTTGTTGGCTGGGAGGAGGAGTGTCAGAGGGAGCAATGAAATTGATGTATTTAAATTTTTGCTTGTGCCTGCAATTTGAGATGAGTTCATTTTAGAGTTAATAATATTTTTGCTTTTAGCTGATGTATCTATCATAAATGTTTCTAATGTACATAGTTGGCAGAAAGCGGATCCTGGAGTGTAGGATTTAGATCTATTTAATATTGACCAATGTAGGGAGTAGGGTGTGTTTTTACGGTTAAAGTTTTTTATTAAATTTGATAGAGAGGTGCGAGTGGCATTGTTGTTATTGTGTTTAAAGGAGTAGATATGGTTTGAGATTCAGGTCTTGATGGGGAGGGCACTAGCCCCAATGTAAGTGTGTATTTTGTATGGGGTTGTTATTATAGTATTTGTGTTATTTGTAGTATCGGGAGTAGTTTGGGTTTGCATGCTCAAGCTCTGTGCCAAAATTAAGTTGGAATTGTTAGGTGGAGAAGATAAGAGAATTTGAGGGGTGAGATCAGGGTTATTGTTAGTTAGCGGGGGTTGTTGGTTAGTGCAAGGGATATTATTTAGAGTGTCGTTTAGTACAGGGAGTTGAGGATGTGGAGGACTATAAGGTTAGGGGAGAGTTTGCATGCTGGTGTCAGTTCGCATAATGGCATTTTGGGGGAATTGTTTTACAGTACAAGCGTATATGACATCACTTTGTATGCAATTGCTATTTAATGGGCATTCTCTGAATTTCTGGCAGTTACAATTATTAGTAGGGGGTATAATAGGTGCTGGTTGCTGGGCAGATTTAATTTTGTTGTTATTAGAGTTGATGATGGTTTGTGGAGTAGGAAATTTTAATACAGTTTTTATTTAAAATAGTGCTGTATCTATGCGGGTGCTTGAAGGAGTTATCTATGATTTTGAAGAATTCCTTAGGGATATTTGTTTTGCAATTACAGTTATAGGGTGGATTAAACCAAATACTATTATTTCTTCTAATTCTTTTATTTTTCTATGTTCTTGAAGGTCAGCTAGTTTGTCAATATTAATAGCTTTTGTGGGCCTATTTATATGTTTTGGTTTTCTTGCGTAATGTAGTATTTATCTGCTTTCTATCCTGTATTGCAATGCTGTGTGTGATTACAATTTTCATCACATTTTTTCTAATATATATATATATATATATATATATATATATATATATATATATATAAATAAAATTCATATGAAAAATATAAAAATGTTTATATCTTTTTCTATTTATTTCTTATTTGTTGACATATACAAAATGTCTTTAAAAAATCTTTTTTCTAGAAGAAATATTTTTTCGGGCGTTCCTTCGGCCTTCCTCAGCATAGTGAAAGGTATGTGTGTGTACGGTGGGTGTTGGTAGCAGGGGAACAAAAGTATAGCCAATGAGGTGAAGAAATGTTTACATGTGACTTGTGTGTGTCCATCCCAGCATCTTCAAGCTTAAAGAAGTTAGTAACTTGGATGGCATTGTGGACTTTTTTCCAAAGCATAAACAGGCCATTAAAATGTGAAAATGTATATACATATATATATATATATATATATATGCGCATTCACACACATATATATATATGCACATTCACACATATATATATATATACATACATACACACACCCATACACATACATAAACTTTAATACATGCATGCATATACATAATACACACACGAACAAACATATATATATATATATATATATATATATATATATATATATATACACATGCATACATACATATGCATATATATATAGAGAGAGAGGGGGAGATATATGGGCAGAAGTGAAATCAAAAGTTCTGACTTCAGCATTATCCTGACCAGACAAAAAAGGTTCCCTTTACCTATTTTGAGGGGTCATAAAATACTAAAAGGTGCTGTACAGGGCAGAATTGCTGTGCGGAAGGGGGGCTTCTATGTTCGGGTTATTTGAGAGCATATATATATATATATATATATATATATATATATATATATATATATATATATATATATGTGTGTGTGTGCACACGTGTGTATAGAGAGAATATAGAGAATGATAAAATTCAATACATATTATATACGAAAGTTTGAATATGAAGAAAGTGAAAACTTGAAAAAAATGAAAACATTAGTAAAGAAAAATTGCTAATGATGAAAGACAAGTTATTCTCTAATACTTATATATATATATATATATATATATATATATATATATATATATATATATATATATATATATATATAGGTTGGAGAGAAAGTAATATCCATATTTTTTACTTCATCACTTTGCAGCCTCCTAAGTTGTACACAGTTCTAGATTCTTTCGAGAATTGATGTCTTAATATCTTGCTTTGCCTTTCAGATATAGTAATTAGTTGGAGAATATTAAGTTTAACGGTCTCAGCCGTCATAAAATAGATATTAGTGAGGAGCATCTGAGACATTGCATGCTCTATGAATTCAAAAAAGGAAACTCAGCTGCAGAAGCTACAAGGAATATTTGAACTGTTTATGGGATAAATTTTCTGAATGATCGAAAATGTTAATGGTGGTTTGCAAAATTTTCTTCCGGAGACTTTAACCTGACAGATCGGCGACGTTCAGGAAGGACAAAATCAATTGATAAAGACGCCATTTAAGCTCAATCCAAAGTTTACCAGCAGAGAATTAGCTCAACAAATCAATACAACCCATACCACAATTATTTCATGCCTTCACGAGTTAGGAAAAGTTTAAAAACTTGGACTCTGGGTTCCCCACGATTTGACCGACGCTCAACAAAATCAACGATGACTTGTTTGCACATCTGTGCTTTCCAGGAGTCATCGAGAATCATTTTTGCAAAGAATTGTGACTGGAGATGAAAAATGGGTTCTTTACAAAAATACCCAATGCAAAAGACAATGGTTAAACCGAAACCAAAGTCCACAGCCTGTTCCAAAACAAGGACTACAACGAAAGAAGGTTATTTTCTTTTTATAGTGGGAAATGAGAGGACTGATTCATTATGAGTTACTAGAACCTAATCAAACAATCACAGCAGTAAAATATTGCTGTAATCAAATTAACGACCAGCATTACTCACTGGGAAGGGTGTAGTGTTTCAGCATGATAATGCGAGACCTCACACAGCAAAACTCACTCAGGAAAAGGTCATGAGTTTCAATTGGGAAGTTTTGCCTCATGCATCTTATTCACCTGACATTGCTCCATCCGACTACCATCTTTTCCAGTCGTTGAAACATCACTTAAACAATCAAATTTACGAAATTGACAACCAACTCAAAAATCACCTAAATTTGTTTTTCTCTCAAAAATCTTAGAACTTTTTTTTGACGGCATCAAGAAGCTAGTTGATCGTTAGACAGAAGTCCTAGAAAATGAGGGAAATTATTGTAAAGATTAAAAATGCCTTAATGTGAATGTTTCCAAATAAATAAATGTGTTGGACAAAAACGACATTACTTTCTTTCCAACCTAATACATATATATATATAAAATGAATATATATATATATATATATATATATATATATATATATATATATATATATATATTCATTTTATAT
>OY744521.1:49794940-49817440 GCA_963556195.1 Sepiola atlantica | reverse complement strand
TGTAAATTAAGCCATTATAGGAAAATAACCGAACACTTACTATGCAAATATTTTCAACTCAACACACACAGCACGTGTTTCACGAAAATATTCTTACATTTTTATTTATTATTACATTTATTCCGAGATTTCTGCTTATCGCAAAAACGTCTTTGAAATTAAGGGTAACAACGATGTTCCTTTCCTATAAATTCACTACTTACACGTCACCCTACGACACCGGGTCATTTGTTTATAGAGGCGATAGACTGTTATCGCACCGGTAGATTCCATGATTCTGGGAATTCTATTCTGTAATTCTGGCTGCTTGATAAGTATACGTTTTGGATAACCGCGTTTAGTTTAAACGAACACATTCGACGCCACCTGTTTCAGCTCACAGGCAAGTATATTTTTATTACTTATTTCTGACGATATATTTTCTTAGAATAAGACAAACAACTAAAATTTACTTAGTTATGCAATTACATGTGGTAATTCATGCTCTCACAGCAAAATAAAAAGTGTGATTTCTTCGTAGAACAAATAACATTATTTTCTTCGGAAATATTCTGTATTGCATCCTACGTCAATAAAAAGCAATAACACAATGATTCTAATAAATAAAAAAATCAAATATTATGAGTAAAAATAAATGTTTACTTGAATTATTTGTCAGAGAAATTTGCCCATATTATGCCACTTAAAATCTTTTTTAAATACTCCAAGAAAACTGAAATTTGGGTAATATTTATTTATATCATAATAGCTAAAATTTCACAAAATCGGAGGTATGTAAATTTTCACAAAGGGTCTCCACCTCTTCTTTTTTTTTTTCCTTTGTATAAAACTAAATTAAACTAAATATGGCCCACAATATTCACTTTTACGCCTAGCAGCTGTGTTCCAAAATTCATAATGATCAGTTTATTAGTTTAATAGTGAATCCTATACATACAAATATATAAACATATACTCATACCTAACTTTATATATATATATATGGTGAGGCTACTAACATTTGTAAAAAACTTTTCAACAATTGTTTATAATTTTATAACGCGTTTCAAGCATTTGTGTTCTCTTCAGATATTCGTTCCATTTGAAAAAATGTTTATATATATATATATATATATATATATATATATATATATATATATATATATATATATATATATATATATAGTCTAAAGAAGCTTTGAGTCATTTTAAACAAAGAAAGAAAATGCAGTTTAAATTCCCAGAGATACTAACTAAATATAAGATATTGCAAACTTAGCACTTGCATAAGCTGACTTACCACTGGAAAATTCACAAATAAAAAAGGGATTCAAGTATCTAGCAGTGAAACAAAAGCAGGGGACCTTAACTTGAGCATGAAATATTAAAACAGGGATCATCAGCTGTTTACCATGTAACTGTTTCAGAGATTTAAAAACAGGACAGGTATAATATTCATGGCTCTCCAGTGGTACTGATCAAACGACCACTTCCCCAATAATCAAATGTAGAAATAATTCAGCTTTAATTTCACTAATATATACATAAATAAATAAATAAATAAATAAATAAATAAATAAATAAATAATAATAATAATAATAATAATAATAATAATAATAATAATAATAATAATAATACATTACCCTTAATACTACAGTATGATATGGTAATTTGCATATCAAATAATATTAATTATAACAATAATAATAATAATAATAATAATAATAATAATAATAATAATAATAATAATAATAATGCACCCAAGAATCATTCTCTGATATGGTGGCTAGCAATAAAATTATATAGGAATAAAAGTTGCATTAAGAAAAAAAGAAAAAAGAAACAAAAAAGACTTAAGTACCATTGGTATATATATATATATATATATATATATATATATATATATATTAAACCAGAAATTACTACGACGGTTAAACCGGCGGTTTCGTACACTGAAGAATTGGATCTCAGACATTCATCGGCAGCCGATGAGTGCCTGAGATCCAATTCCTCAGTGTACGAAACCGCCGGTTCAACCGTCGTGGTAATTTCTGTTTTAATAAATAAATATTAAGCTCTTAATTCTCTTTACTGATTTAATTGAGCACTCCGCTGGAAGTTTCTTACCTCCTTACAAGTAATCTATAT
Organism: Sepiola atlantica; assembly: GCA_963556195.1. Classification (NCBI taxonomy): domain Eukaryota; kingdom Metazoa; phylum Mollusca; class Cephalopoda; order Sepiida; family Sepiolidae; genus Sepiola; species Sepiola atlantica. The sequence continues at coordinate 49,815,312 of OY744521.1, read as the reverse complement.
ATAAATTAATATATATATAAATATATAGTATATATAAAGACATATATATATATATATATATATATATATATATATATATATATATATATATATATATATATATGGATTTCTGGTGTGTCATTGATTCTTCATGGTCTTTCAATAGCTCTTATCTCATCTGTACTCGCCAGCAAAAATGAAATAGTGATACTCCTGTTCGGGCGATGTTCAATGTCCATTTATCACTTAATAACTGACGTTGAATGGCAGATAGATGATCGGAAAAGGCTATGAATGACAGGAATAACTAGCAAGAGAGAGTCGGAATCGTCTGGCTCAGTTGCTCGACCGGATAATGATATATAAAGAGAGAGAGAGAAAAAGAGTAAAAAAAAACATGCTTTTTAAATGTCACCTTTGCTGATTTATAGTATTCAGCATGATAGCAAACACCTACTTTATTAAAATATTATATTACTAGCTGTATTTACCCGGCGTTGCCCATGGTGCAGTGACGTCATTTTAGTTTTAAATCTTTTTTTTTGGTTTGCACAATTTTAAAAGTTATAAAGAAAAAGACATACATTTTTAGTGGTAAAGTGGTCAACTCTTCATATAAAAATATGAGTTATTGCCCTTGTTTATTTTGATTTATCCATGGTTAGCTAAAAATCTTTCTTAATATAGATTGTCTGGGCCAGACTAAGTAATTTTCGAAATAAACTGTAACGAAGTATGTTATTATATAGCCAGTAACATTATGTAAAAATAACAATTGAAAATTTGCTAGTCAAAAAGAAAGTTTGATTTGGGTCTAACTTTGAAAATCCGACAAGATAACTTTATAGATATAGATAATTGTTATTTCTTCCTCACTATGACTTACATGAGTCATTACCAGTTATCACTCACTGTTAAAAATTGGTGGTACACTCTGAAGTTTGGGTGACAACAAGTTCCCAGATTTCTTGTGCTCTTTGCTGCTTTCCATCACGATTGCAACTCACTTTCCATTCTCGCAAAAGCCGTTTACCATTGAGTTTGTTTTCTCTGGAATTTGAGTGACAATAAGCTTCTCTGGATTCCAGTAGCTTCCATGCCCTTCCAGTGGAAGTCTAGATGGTGATCTCCCTCTTTAGTCTTTTCATTCTCTGAGACCATTCATAACCATTTTGTGTGGTACCAACCAATATTCGTCCTACAGCGTTTTTTGTGGGCGGGATTTTGCTTACATATCCAACCTGGCAGTTTCAGTTCCCTTGGATTTGTGTAATTTTCTTACTATATTTGGAATTGTGTTTATGCAGCGTTATTCTATTTCGACTTACCTGCGGTTGGTCAGTGTCGCCTGGCCATGTTGGTTGATTTCTGCAGTCGAGAGTTTTTCTCAATATTTGAGCTGTTTTTTATCAGTGTCTAGATTTGTACGGTGTCAATCCTCCCTTTGTTTCCAATTTTTCCTAGTCTTTATTACAGATTTTTCAGAACTGTTCCGAGTGCTCTTATCATTATTGGCGTTACACTTTATGTTCTATATTCCCATCAGCTCTCTTGCAAGCCTCATGTATTTGCTCAGTTTTCTACCTTCTTGATCTTCACCCTGTGATCTACTGGGATGGCAAAATCTACTACTTGGCAGAATTTCTTCTTCTTCTTGATTATTATCAAGTCCGGTCTTTTTTCTTAGATGAGCTTGTCTGCTTGTATTTCCATATCCCAGAGAATTTCATGCCTTTCACTTTTCAATACTTGTTCCGGTTTTTGCCTGTACCATTCGTCTACATGTTCAAAGTGCAATCGTTTGCACGGTTTCCAGCAAACAACCTGACTCAGTTATCTTTGTTTATTATTATTCATTCACTAGAAGTTTTCACACAAGTTATTATCAGTCATTGCTCACTGGCAATAACCAGTGGTGTTCTCTTGAATCTGAGTGACAAGTCTTCCCAGATTTCGGGTACTCTCCATCTCGTTCGATAACCATTACAAATCATTTTGCATTATCGCAACAGCCGTTTACCATTGATTTCTTATTTTCTTATGTTTATTTATCATATGTAAGAGTTTTCTTCACTTTTGTCGCTGACATTTGATGCTTTCAACTGATAGTCATGTATTTGTTCGTGTCAACCAATTTCGCTTCCTTTTGTAATAACAACAACGTTACGTCCATGTTACGTCATGTTGAACGCAAACTCAACCATTATCATCAACCACAAGGCAGAATTAACATGCCAACATGACTAATATACTTTCCTATAACCCGTCATTTCCGTTCAAAAGACATTTAACATTTAACATAATTTCTACCAAACTGGATTAAAACTTTCTCAAACGTATCACTAATTTACCCTCTTTTGGTTGACTTTCAATGCACAACATATTATACACACGCACACGCACACGCACACACACACACACACACACGCACACACCTGCAAATACAACAAATTACAACACAAATTGATTGATCACACTCGTGTTTGAATAAAGTATTCTCGCAGTCGTTGAACTGTGGTCATTCGTTCTTATCAAAGTCAAGAGAAAAGAGAATGCCCTTCAAATTCACCCTTTCGCCTTTATACGCTTGATTACTCTCTCATGGAAATGAGTCCACTGTTTTTATTTACCTCCTCTCCAAGGTCAGGTGCGGGTTTTGACGAAAGTGTTTCTGTGGAACGAACTGGATTCGAACCCGACACACCCAGGTCCTCAGTAAGCGTCATTCACCACTTAGCCACCATGCCATCACTGTATAAAAATACGCATTTTGACGCATGCACGTTGGCATCTCAACAAATTGTCTTCTTGTAAGTATTGTATCTTACGTTGATGATGATGATGATGATGATGATTGTCTTTATTTTCTTGATGTTTGTCGTGTTTTCTACTGATATAACAGGGCCCACGATAAAGCTCTGAATTTTCCGATCTTCTGTGTCTTTTTCTGTCTTTTTGTCTTACACACGTCTCCTACAATAAAACAATACTATTCTTCTTGAATACCTGCAAGCTTCTTCTGGATTATTACACCCACCTACCCTCAACCACCCGTAATTTTCTTACAGTTTAATTTCTTAACCCGAACTTCAGGTTCAGCATTCATTTCTGGCTAAATTCCTTCTCAATGTCATTGAGTGCTAATTTCGTTTTCTGACTTTCAATGATGTCGACTGACCTTAATCCTTTATTATCGAGTATTGGCTAGTGACCAAAACCATACTATTCTTGGAGGTTCTGAATGCCAGATACAAATCTTTGAAAGCAATGATCAAAACATAATCCAAAATTTATCAAAGCAGACTTCCAAATACTCCGCTGATGCCATGGCAAGCACTGATTGGGCTTTGGCCAAATTTGAACTGAAGAAGAATAAAAATATTTATCTTTGCTTGATACATCGTTAAAAAATAGAAATATTCTAACAACTGCTGCAATGTGCGATGCAGAAATTTAAAATGATTTATTAATGTATTTACAAACAGGTGTGTATATTTGCCAAGTAAATGATCATAAAACCACATTTTAATCTCACCCATAAATCTTCCATTATTTTCATAAAGTTATATATATATATATATATATATATATATATATATATATATATATATATATATATATATATATATATATATATATATGATAAATAATGGAAATAATATTCTTTTTTTTCAAATATTTGTACTTGTGTGTTATTTTTTCAAACCAATCATCCGGAGGAAGTCTTGAAATAAAGACGAAACGTTGATGAATACATAAATAATATTTTTAGTTTTCCTTTTTTTATTTTCCATATATATATTTCTGGTAAATATATATATATACTTAATAAGGCTGTTTGCATTAGAATTGATGAACAAACACAAATAAGTGGAGATAATATATGCGATATTTTTCTTCAATAAATATATCATACAGTAAATCTTGCACTTACTGTTAAGTATTGTCCGAGATGATGGAGAATATATACTTTGATATTTCGGGAGAAAAACTCCTCTTCTCAAAATACAAACGTTATTTCCATTTTCGAAAGAGAAATGTTCAAAGGTTGCTGTTCCGGCGTGTACCGCATTGCAAACAGCCTTATAAAATACACCTAGTGCGTGCGTGTTTACGGAGCATGTTTTCATTTAGACAAATGTTATTGTATAGCACGGAATGTTTTTATTCAATTAGTCTTTTTTTATCTTCGCGATCTTTCGGATAATCCTTCACGTATTTTTGTTGGATGTAGGTTCCATATGTGTTTGTTTTTTTGTTCCATTTTTTTTTTTTTTTTTGCGAGTACTTTCGACTGACTCACCTAATCTTGTTCAGGCGGATGGTTGGACTTCCTTATTAATGTCTGCTGAGTTCGAGCTGTGCGGCAAATTTATAACTTTTTAAAAGTATGTATGGGTGATGGGATTCCGTATTTGGAACGAGATCACGTGTTAAGCGTGTAGCTAATTAAAATTTACAATATTTAAAATTTTTAATTTACAATATTTAAAAAGTTAAACATAGACATATAAAGTAAGTTAAGATAAATAAAATTAGAACATTATTTATATCAGTTCCAATGATTTAAACACAACAAATATTTGACGTACGATTGTTTCAAAAACGATGTGATTATTTTATTTTGTATCATACATTTGATGATTCCAAGAAGTATTTTCTTCAGCGCTCCTCATAACATCACCAAGAAAAACCTCAAATTTTAGTATTATTTAAAAAAATATGTATATATCCAGTTATTATAGGAAATTATTTTATTTATATATTATTTTTTCCCGTCATTCATGTCTGAATCGTGGTTGAAGGTACATCTGATGAGACCAAAATAAGGTCGAAATAGACTATTATGTATACAACCTAAATGTGCATCTAATTCATCCCATCTTCGAATTTATACTTGCTCTGCTTAATTGGACATCGAGCTCTCTTATTTGGATTCCTACTGAAACCATTCGAACCAGTATACTATATATATATATATATATATATATATATATATATATATATATATATATATTTAGTACGTATGATTTTTGTTTCCAATGAAACTCCAGTGTTTATAAAAAATGCTCAATAACAAGTAGAGATGTTTTTAGTATAAATTTTTATTTATACAAACATTGTTGGTTAAATGTGTGCATACATGTTTCAGTTGCGTCCTCTTTCGAGAGCCAACTTCCTCAGACCTTTCTAGCGATATATATATATAATATTTACTTATATTTTTTATATTTTACCTACGTACGACGTCGTTTCAAGCTTACGGCTCTCATCAGCGTAGGGAAATAAAAATCTCGGACGGTCACAGGGTGCGAACCCGGTTCACAGAGACCCCTTGAATCTGTAAGTGTTCACTTTAGTTCCATAGACCACTGTGTAAATATAAAGACATTCGATAGAATTCTACGGAAGATCCGGAATATATATATATATATATATATATATATATATATATATATATATATATATATATATATATATATATATATATATATATATATATATATAGGGGTAAAGACTCAGCCTGCGAAGTTAATATTTATAAAAATATTGTATATATATATATATGTATATATATATATATATATATATATATGTATATATATATATATATATATATATATATATATATATATATAGGGGTAAAGACTCAGCCTGCGAAGTTAATATTTATAAAAATATTGTATATATATATATATATATATATATATTACATATATATTACATATATATATACAATATTTTTTATAAATATTAATTATTTTTACCTACATACACTAGTGTTTCATGCTTTTTATACAATCATCAATGTAGGAAATTATATATATATATATATATATATATATATATATATATATATATATATATATATATATATATATATATACTAGACATACCTACCCGGCGTTGCCCGTGAATCTTATTACTTTCATTGTTGTTTCGATTTTTTAAAACTAGGCCGCTTGTTTGTTTTTCTAACAATTTTTAAACAGGATTTTAATAGTTCAATCTAGTTATTACTCTAATGTGTTTGTCATTAAATTTTTAATTGAACCAAATTTTAATAAAAAATATAGCTAATTTATTAAGGTAATTTTTAAATCTCTGTTTATAAAATTATTGGATGTTATTTACATCCAATAATTTTAATTCTTTCAATCTTCCAAAACTTTTAATCTTTTAATACATGAGGATTTGTTAAGAATATTAATACCAGTTTAAATGATTTATATTCGACAGTTCCAAATTCCTTTCAAATTTTGAAGGGTCGCGAAAATCTTCTTTTTTTTTTCAAATATTAACAGGAAATATAAATGGCTGACCTATTTACGAAGAAACTGAATTGCATCATAGTGGATTTAATTTTGCAGTTAAAAAAAAATTAATAGAATTTTAAACAGTTCGTTTTATTTTACCCTAGTGCATTTTTTATTTCAATAAATATTCGATTAATAAATAAAAATAATAATTCAGTGTGTAATTATCAAAGTTTCGTTCATGCATTAAGTTGTTTTATAATTTTATTAATATAGAGATTATTACATTTTGTCAAAGATACATTGACACAAATCGACAACAATAAAATCTATTTTCAGAGACGTCTGTGTTAACGTAACACTTTTGTTGGATACACAGTCAATGTTAACCTAATGACCGTCTTATTTATAACAATACAAGCTGTTCTGTCTGAGGGGTTTTGAAATTAAAAAGTTATTAAATTTATTTATTTTTCACCATAAACTTTGGAAAATATATATATATATATATATATATATATATATATATATATATATATATATATATATATATATATATATGAATAACTGAGGATTGGATTAGATGCTTAAACATATGAATATGTCCACAACACCAGTTACAAAAGACGATGTCATTGGAAGCGACAGTGTATTTTAAAACTTTCCAGACATTTCCTCTTTTTTGCTACTTCTGTCTCTATACTGATACAATCATTATATTATTTAAGTATTATTTATTCATAATATGTAAATAATATAATTATGTTTTTTTTTTCTCTATTAGCATTTACATTTGCTGCTGAGAACAAAGATGGCCTCTATTTGAAAAATCTTCCCTGTGTTTTAAGAGTGTTGGTAAGAGTACATATTTGGTAGAAGAAGAAATAACTCTTACTCGCTCTTTATATTTTTATAATAAATATTTGTTGTTGTTAGATCACTCTTCGCTGCTTGCTGTGAATACTCGCCGACTTGGTATTTACAAAGTTAAATTCCTCCTAAATTCTAAGCTAATTTCTTGTGACCAGCTGGTTACTCTCCTGACTTGCGAATCAGTGGCGATTTGTAATCGAAGTTCGCACCCGTCGACCGTCGGGAATTAGCTTCCTGCACTGAAGATTGCGTAAGCATGAAACATCGATGTCTGTAGGTAATAAATAATTAATATTTATTTATAAATATATATATATATATATATATATATATATATATATATATATATATATATATATATATATATATATATATATATCTTTGTAAGAACAGTGGGAGAGAACCCCAGTAGGGTGCTCGTTTATTAAGAAAAATTAAAAAATATGAGCGTAATATTTATTTATATATATTACAGAAGAACAAAACAACATTGGTACCGCCGGTTTCAAATAATACAAAGGGAAACAGCATGTGATCTTCTGTAATATATATAAATAAATATTACGCTCTTATTTTTTTATTTTTCTTAATAATCGAGCACTATATCTATATTATATAATTATTATATGTAATTATTTTTATAATAAATATTAAAATCCACACACATATATATATATATATAAGTGTTTAAAGTTCATATTTCTTTTTTAAAAAGCATCTATTGTTAAATTTAAGAAGGAATAGGTAAAATAAATACCTTTTTAAGCATTAAGATGCGATATCAATTTTTTTTTTCCATAAAAAAAAGAAAAACATTAAATCGAAACCGATTTTTTTTTTCGTTTTCTTTTTTTTATTAAAACTGATTTATTTTACCTATTCCTTCTTAAATTTAACAATAGATGCTTTTAAAAAAAAAATATGAACTTTAAACACTTATACAAATCACGTGTTGTATTCACGTTCTTCATATTTGATGATGGGAAACTACACCTTGCCCATTCGGCTGTATAACAACAAGCCGTTAAAGAGATAAAAAAAATACAAATCCGATGACATCAGGATATATTAACACACCGAGGATGCCAGGTTTTGGCGAAATATCTGTATCACTTTAAACTAACAAAAAAAAAAATGCTAGTTTTAATAAAAAAAAGAAAACAAAAAAAAATCGGTTTCGATTTAATGTTTTTCTTTTTTTTTTATGGAAAAAAAAAATTGATATCGCATCTTAATGCTTAAAAAGGTATTTATTTTACCTATTCCTTTCTTATATATATATATATATATATATATATATATATATATATATATATATATATATATATGTTTCATCTTTACCAAAACTCACCAGTGTGGTATATATATATAACTACCACTTTTCACCTTTGAAGTCCACATGGCTGCTGAGACAGCTATACGAAAAGGAAATGATATAAATCATATATATATATATATATATATATATATATATATATATATATGAAAACCTACTTCAATCTTTAGATTTACTCAGGCCACTGACTAAAGATTTAAGTTATTTAAAAAAATACATTTTTCTCCCCCTCCCTTTCCACTGTTAAGTTTGTATTTCTATTTATATTATCTAGCCCCAGTAATTGCTTTTTCTAGCATTAAATTCATTGTCCAAGTGAACCCTATTGCAATCGGTAGAAATTACAACTATCTAGGCTTTTAGGGGGATCAATTTCAGAGATCTTCTTCCAGAATATTCTATTTGTTCACTTGAAGGTTTTCCAGTCTGTTAGCAAAGTAACTGTCTGCTATGTCACATTTATTTGCATCTGTATTCCTCAAATTTTTTCGCCGCAACCAATTTATAATCCTGGCAGATTAATTTCTCTTAATGTCTACATTTTTGGAGAGGGACCGTTTTTGTGCACTTGATTATTTGCTATTAGTACCATTAACCTGAAGAAGCATTACAAGACAATTCTATTAAAAACCCATTTTTAATAATGATTCTCATTCGGAAGGTTTTATCGAAAGAACGCAGTAGATTTGGAAGTTGGCCTTTCATGTGTTCATGGCTACATCTTTTTTTTTTGTATCAGTTTATAAAACCTGATAGGAATAATGTGAGACGAAAGATGTGCTATTTTTCTTTGTGTGACTTTTGGGTTTATATTTCATTTTGCTATTTTGTTTTTCATCATCTTTCTAGTGGATTATGACTATTTGGAAATATAATATAACTATCTACTAACCCCCTGCCCCTTCACTCTCTTTCTCTCTCCCTCTTCTTTCTTTCTCTTTACGGTTTATATCTACCCGCCCCTCCTTCTCTCTCTCTCTCTCTTTAATCTATTATTTCTCATCTCTTTATTTCTTTGTTCCTGTCTGCCTTCTCTCTCTTAACTTTTAGCACTCCCTCCCACCTTCTACCTTTCCATACCCTCCCCCTCTTTTTATCTCTTTCACCCTCTATTCATTATTATTCTGTCCCTCTTCTACCTTTACCTCACCTTTCTTCCATCTTTATTATCATCCGCTCTTCAACGACTTCTTACGCCTAATCTTTTGTGTCCTTTTCTACTTTCAGACACAAGCACATTTTTAATCTCACTTATAAATCTTACATCATTTTTTAATCTCCTTCATTAATATATATATATATATATATATATATATATATATATATATATATATACTAGCAGAACAACCCGTGGAAATTCCACAGTTGTATCCTTCATTTGTTGGATATTGCTACCGTGCTTTAAAATATTTCCATTCTATGGACGTCCGGCGCCAATGCAGACACCAACAATATTATCGTACTACCTTTGTTCAAACTGAACTTTTCTAAGTAGTCTGGTTAATGTAGTTTAGGATATATCCGGTTATGGGGGTATATCTCCAAAACCCTTGTAAGAGTATGTATAGCATATTTCTATTCTATAGACGTCCTATACGAAATCAAACCCCACGATATTATTGTGTTATCTTTATCAAATAAAAACGTCTTTTACAAACCAATAAAATTGGACTTTCTGTTTAAATTGTAAGCTTTTTTAAATGTACAGTTTCCTTTCACTTCTTAATAAATTTGTCTCCCCTCCATATAAAATAAATTAAAAAAACAAGCATGCTGACTTTTTTAATTAACCCCTATTCTTTAGGAAAAGGGGTATTTTCCTTTCATTTGGCGTTAATTCCTATTTCAGTCACGTAAATTATTTAAAGTGAAATAAGTTTTGACATTACTTATAATGAACTGATATTTTTTTACTTAAACCATATTTTAGTAAAAAAAATTAAAAAAAAAGTAAACGTTAAAAACCATAAGTTATATCAATTTTCATTGTACACGTGAGATGCCAAAATAAAAATTAGATCGGAAAAATATAGTCTACATCTAAACAAGCCAAGTAAGAGGCTAGCTAAGGAAGAACGATTACTCACGGTTATAAACATGTACTTTTTAATTAAAAAAAATGAAAGGAAGTTATCGTTCTTCTTTAGCTTGCATACTTCTCTTTGTTTATAAAGGTGGCGACTATATTTTTCAGCCCACTTTACATTTCAGCATTTTACATGTACAATAAAACTTGCCATACGATATTCGCAGGCATTACCTTCTCCTTTTATGGGGTGATACTCCCAGGTATTACCTCCTCTATCTTGGAGGGGGTATTTCCGATCAAGCATGATCACATCCTTTTTTTGGCGGGGGGGGGGGGGATACTCCGACGCTTTAACTTCTCCTTTGGGGGTTTATGTAGTATATTTTCGTTCCTCTTTTTTTGAGGGGGGGGGGGGGTACAGTATAATATATGTTCGTTCCTCACATTATCATCGTCCAAGGATGACTTTCTCCTTGTTTTAGGGTGTCGGGTAGTTTACTATCTATTCTGTTTGATGATACTATCCTCCTAAGCATTAACTCCTCTTTGGGGGGAGGAGGTAGTGTTCGTTCGTCATGATATAATCCTCTTAGACATTACCTCTTCCTGTCAATGTATGCAGTTTGTTCATTATGATATCATGCTCCGGACCTAGCAAAAATATGCGAAAAATATGCTAGTATATATATATATATATATATATATATATATATATATATATATATATATATATATATATATATATATATATATATATCGTGTAATATAACAGACAACTTATGTCTGGATATCTTTGTGAGAATCCTTTCCATGAGCCAAATCAGGGTCTTTGTTTCGGTAGGGGATTGACCGATGTATCTGCCATAATCGTTGGTGTCCCAAGTACTTTTGAGCTCATCCGGGTCGCATCTTCAGATGAATCAGGTACAGACCATGGTTTTTATATTAATAGGTAGTTTTTTTGGGGAATTATATTATTAATACTAAATTAAAGTTAGCATTATAAACATTTTTAAATGATATCGCTAGTATTAAAGTTGATTTTGTTAATGGCTGTTTTTTTTTGTTGTTTTTTTCGTAGTATGTTTTAACATTGTGGTGTTTTCTACTAAGCGTTTTCGAAATTGTGAGGGGGACAGGAATGCTGGTTAGTTAGGTGCTGAGCTATGGCGCTGGTAGAGGATAAATGCATTGTTAACCTCCTCAACAAAGTTGTAGTAGTCAATCCAACATATTTTTTTTTTTTGCTGTCAGAGACAGTTACCCAATGGGGATTTGAATTCATATACGAGGTCCGTCCTATCCAAAAGAAGAAATTAAAATTCAGAGAATCTTGCTTCATTGGTGTCTAATGACTATTGATAAAATTCAATGCAAATCTGATATATTTGAATTTTGAAATGTGAGGTTTTGCACATATGCCTCCTAAAAACCTGTTAAAATACTCCAATGAAAAGAAAATTTGGGGAATATTTATTAATTGATGACTGATATCTATTGTTAGAATTTCAAAAAAATCGGAGGTATCTGAATTTTCATGAAAGGATTCCACACCCTTTTTATCTCCTTTTGCATAAAATTGGATTAAACTAAATATATCCCACATGTATACTCCTTACGTCTAGCAGCTGTGTTCCAAAATCCGTAATGATCAGTTATTTAGTTTAGAAGTGAATCCTGTACATATACACATAAATATACCTAACGTTATAAAATTAGGGATATATTACGTGTTTACTGTAAAAACATATAAATCATTTACACAAGCAGCTTATTCTCTCGTCTTGAAAAGCATATTTTTCAAATAAGTATATAGAGAAAAGAAAACATAAAAAGATTCTTTGAGTTATTTTTATTATTATTCTAACAAAAATAAATTTGCAAAAGTTCAGAATATTTAGCACCGAAAAAAAAGAATTCTTTTTGTAACTTCCCAAACAAAAATAAACTTTCAGTGATGTATACAAGAATTAAAAAATATTATAAAGCTTGCCAATTTTAGCACATAAAATACGAATATAAGTATAATGTTTAAAAATACATTTTGTTGGTAACCAAATCAAATTATCATAAGACCAATGTTAAGGGGGGGGGGGCGGGGTGATTGGATGCAACAACCAAAAAATGTACTTTAATGGCATCTCCTGTTACAAGTGAGGTTTCTTGGCAAATACCTATCTTTTATCATTTAGTATTTGTTATGAAAACTATTTGCATCTTGTTTTTTTCCAAGCACAAAACTCAGCAACGTTGAACTCTCTACCATTCTTTTATGATTCTCCTGTAATCGTCTTCGTCTCCCCACTCTTCAACACCTGCAAGACAATAGTAAATTGACTGCCATTGTCAATTTTATATATTTGTGGCCTTCACCATATATATATATTATATATAAATGAATATATATAAATATATAGTATATATAAAGAAATATATATATATATATAAAGAAATATATATATAAAGATATATTTATATATATATATATATATATATATATATATATGTGTGTGTGTGTGTATTTATGCTTACCTATGTATGCGTGTGAGTGAGATTGTGTCAGAATTTAATTTAGGCTCGTTCCTTTAACTCGCAATATACATTCATCACTAGCCAGTAGGTGTCATAAAATAATGAGAATTAACACTTAATTTTTGACACGACCCGATTCATTTGAATAACAGGGCCCCTCCTCCTTCCTTCCCTTCGGTATCTGTAGTAAATTATGTAATTACCCCCCCCCCAAGTTAAACTTAAGGATAAGATATGCTTCAATTTCCCCCTCTCTCTAAATATGTATTGGATGGGTTGTTACACCCTCTCTCTCCAATTATATTTGGATTGTCGACTGTGAATTTCTTTTCTTTCAGTTTCAAAAATGTAATTGTCGTGATCGGATGCTTGAAAAAACCACAAGGTTGAAATAAATTATTGCATCGATAATTATGTAATTTCGTGTTATTATACTTCATTTTATATATATATAAACAATAAAAAGAAACGTTGTAACATATAAAGGTCGTTTGACTTATAAATATATTGCTCTAGAAATCTCCATTACCTACTACAAAATATCTTGTATATATTCTAGAAAAACATTTGGAAAACCTATAGAGCTCATTTCTATGAGTGACTAAATTTGTGCAATTTTTGTTTCTTTTTTGCATAGTGTTTTTACTGAGGTTCTCTACGAAAGCCTACATTAACAAATATCAATGTTAAGCTGAATAACTATCGGGATATTCTTTCTTTAACATTTTTATCGACCATGTGTTTGGGTAAATCTTGCAGACATGCAGTCGCCATTTTGTGTGTTGTGTTTTCTTGAGTAACCACATGAGGTCAAAATAAAAAATGAAAAAGGATAATAATTAAGAAACAGTCGGATTTACATATACTATCAATAATATCTCATAACTTTTCTAGTTTATATAATATACAAGTTGATTTTACAAATGAACAGCCGATTGTGATTATTTTTTGTTGACGGACATTACACCACCCAAGGAGAAGGTAATGGCTGGAAGGATGGTCTCATGACAACAGAACATATACTACACTACCCTCTTCTGAATTGAGCATTGAAAGATAGTACAATAGTACATTAAAAGAAGTAATAGTCTAGTTTCAGCTTCAGACAGACAGACAGACAGACACCAAATCTCCATTTGTAATAAATATATATTTATTCTCACATAAACAGTTTGTCAAAGACAAACATAAAAGGGATATACGAAACATAATCTTATACATAAAGTAGAGACGATTTTTCTCCTGTACCTTCTTGGAGAATAGGAAAATAACCACATCCATCACAGGCTACTAAACTCATCATTATATTACACTTATTCATCCGAGCGTGTTTTAGTAAATTTGTTATTATTTTTTTTCACCTAACACTAAATATTACATTTGGCCCACCATCTAATACTCTCCGACAAACCAACTCCATATAGGTGGTAGCAAAAACTTTTTCCCCCTAACAATTCTGTACTGTCACTCCACTCATCGACACCGGGAACTAATAATAATAAACACAGTTTAATTTTCACAAAACAATCCGTTCTTATTTATTATTTGCCTGGTATTAATTTACTACATAATATAAAGCAATACGCAAAGACTTAATGACCGCTCCCATTCACTCCGATGATTTTCCGCGAATATCAGATTATGTTATTTCTAATTCTACCTATGACTTCTATATTTATATTCATTCCGGAATTAAGCGAATGAAATTAACGAACACAGTTCCTGCAACATTTATTCATTCAACATGGCGGCTACAATTTCTTGATCAAATCGACTTCCTATTTAATTCAATAAGCGCCAAGATACTCGTAGACCCCAATACATTTACAATTTCAAAATCATACACCTTTAACACGCATATTATAGAAAACTTGCCCAAATCCATTTACTTCATCAACAAATGACCTAAACCGTGTCATTGTTGAACTTTACATTTTATCGGCAGAAGCTAAATCTTAACATAACACACATGTTTGTACACAAGCTTAGCTTAATTGGCCTATTTTCACATGTATTTTTAACTGGAAACCATGGCGCAGTCGTTAAGAAGGGAGGTTTCATGATCGCCAGTTTCAGCGTTCGATCCCATTCTACTCTGCCACTTTTTTCTTTTTTTTTTTTAATTTAAAACATTCGCCAACACGGTAGAGGGGGAGGAGAACAATAGGTCGTTTCCTTTTTTATTCGACGTCATGCAATAGGTAGTACTTTCTCCCGTGCAACGCCGGGCGACGGGTTCCGCTAGTACATAATAAAGTGAAAAACAAATACATAATTACTAAATGAAAGTATACATTAATGTCCCAACCCAGTTGATAATAAAAAATGTATTGTTGGAGCCAAAGAGGAGAGAGAGAGATCCATGTGAAATGGATAAGGAAATATTACTTACATTTGAGTCAAGCCATTTTGGGATTATCATCTGACTGCGATTAGAAGACGCTTGATGGAATACGACATCAAGCTTCTTGAAAGGCATGCTAAGATGGCCATTGATCAGAGCCACGTCCTATAGTTTCTATGGCCTGGGCAGAAAAGAGGAAAAGTCTAGTTCTGGATTTCGTACATGTGTAGAACAAGTTTTTCTTTATTTCTGGAGAGGAGAGCGTCTTGACTAGTAATGAATTAAGAGAGAAAGAGATATTCTGGATCAAATAAAAACATTTAAAACGCTAAATGAATTGAATTTTTTTTAAATAATCTACTGTATATAAAGAAATTGTTACCAAAAAAAGATTTATTTAAAAACAAAAAACAGTAAACAAAATTGGTACATTATTTTCTTTAAAAAAAAATAACCAGGTCTAATTTGCTATAAAAATGTCAGCCATCTTTATCTGAAAACTATTTTGAA
Source organism: Sepiola atlantica (assembly GCA_963556195.1). NCBI lineage: Eukaryota > Metazoa > Mollusca > Cephalopoda > Sepiida > Sepiolidae > Sepiola > Sepiola atlantica. The sequence goes on along the minus strand of OY744521.1, from coordinate 49,799,452 downwards.
AATTATTTTCACTTTTTTTATCCGTTTTTTTTTTGTGAAGTGATAACAAATTTTACTTGGATTTTATTTCTGTCACTTTTTTTTATCTCCACTTCAGAAATTGCTTCAAAAATTGATGTAAATAAAAAACATCCATTTCTAAAAGACAAAATTTATTTTCAGCTAAACACTCTAAATTGTCAGTCAATTCAAAGGCGTACTTATATAACTATTTCTATGACTTAGTCATTAAAATAAAGTAAAATATTTGCTTTTACTTTTTCATGAACGATCTAAATAATGATTGATAAATGATCTTAAAAGACGGGTGAACTGGTTTTGAATATCTTTTCTTTTGATTTACTAAAGTTGCATACATTGATATTTCAAGCAATCAGGAAGTACAGAGCTGATGCTACCTGACTTCAAAACCGCTGATCATGGAAAGACAATCCTCCAAGAAATGTGGGAGCACGTACAGGGTAACTACAAAAAATGCTACTCATGGTCATAAGAAGTTTTGGAGAGACGAAAAGATGTTGTGATGGATGAACAGTGGTTTCGACAGGACGTGGCAATTTTTGACATTTCAAATGACTCATTGGAATCGATGCAGAGACACTTTAGTGATCTTGAATGGATTTCAACTCACCGGACTACCACCCAGATTTTTATTTGTGGGGTTATCTCAAAGATAATGCCTATCGAAACAATCCTCAGACTATTCCTGAACTGAAGAAAGTCATTGCAGCCAAAATCAGGGCAGTGCCAAGAGAGGAATATGTCATGGTTATTGACAATTTGGCATATTATATATCAGGTATGCAAATTTGGAGCATATCATTGAGCGGTGATAAAACAAAGACTGTTGGAGATTCATGATTGAAAGTTGATGGTCAAGTCAAGCATTGCTTGAAGTTTATTTCTACCAAATATGGTTGCATTGCAGAAACGATTGTGAATTTTATTAGCGACTCCAAACAATATTAGGTGGCATGTTGCTGTGGGATAGATATTTAACCAAGGGAAGAGAAACCACTCAAGATATGGGAAATATCTCTGGTTCGGGTTTGGCCACCCAGAATTCAATTTGTCCACTTAAAAAGAATGTAATGTTTCTACAGATACGAGGTTCCGTGCTGTGGTTATGACCCACTCAAGATCTTCCAAATTAAATGGCCATCCAGATATTGAACTCCTAGACAGTAGTTATTTTTTATGTTCATAGATAAGGTTGAGCATTATTTTCAAGTGGGTGACCTGTCACAAATGACCAGAATAGCGATATATATTCCAGCACATGGATAGGAGGAGTTAGTTGGCTCTCTAGGCATCTCACAGGCAGTTGAGATGTGTGTGCCTCTCAGAGAAAGATGAACCCTGGGGGTTTTAGCTAATGGATTGTGTTCGGTTGGACCTGCTCTTTGGTTTGGTCAGGCTAAGAATTCTCATTTGCAAGTCTGTTGTTAAGTAGAAGAAAACGAGTAACATTGTAACCCCCAAAAGAATAAACGTTTCTTACTTGTTTTTAACTGGAGTTGTAACTTTATTTGGCAGGAGAATTGTTCTGTTGCATCACTGACTGGTACCCGCACACCCATCCCCACCCCCACCCCCCACAATTGACACTGTGACCGACTTCCAACTAGCACAACGAGCAGACGATCACGTGGTCGTCCCAATGAGTTTCTCCAAAGAAGTGCAAATAAAAACTAAAAAATACTTACTGTAGACAAGAAGCACCAAATTTAATTCAATCGATCCAATCTTCTCGACTCCAGCCTAGAAGACTGATTCAATTGGTAAAAGGATTCATGGAAATTCCTGAATTTCTCTTCCATTTTACCTGTTCAGTATTTCAAATAAGATGCTAGGCTATTCATCGTCTTTTTATAAGAATGAAAAGGGGGTTTAAGAATTTAATCCGAAAGAGTTGTCTCAACAACTTCCACATGTTAAAAGGTCTCTGAGATGAGCCTGACACCCTTCAGCAATTTAAGACCAATTTCACACTTACTTTCTCTCATTCAGTTCGAATGTATTTCAGCCAGCTCTCCAGTGCCAATTCGTATCAACATATATGTCTGTAAATTAAGCCAGCGATGGGAAAGGAATTAAACCTTCTGGCTCAAGTCTGTGGGTCAAATTCACTTTATCGTTTGAGTAAACTTTTTGTGTGTTTAGTCAATCATGGCCCCCAGTTGTTCCGAAAATCGACAGCAAGATGTTATATTTTGAGTCTCAAAAAGGTCAATTATCAATACTCTTAAATGGTACTAAATCAAAAATACATCAAGATATTGGTGGTCATTATGATCGTTGTATTGGTGAAAGACTAGAAATATATGATTTGATCTAAATGTGTGTGTATATATATATATATATATATATATATATATATATATATATATATATATATATATAATAGTTTTAAATATAATGAATGGGGTCATAGCGAGTCAAGGCACTATCACAAGAAGAAAAAAAAAGGGAGAGGAAATATTGAATAATATATTTAATTGTCGATTAAAAACTTTTAAAAATCGACAATTAAATATGACTCACTGTGACTCCGTTCATTATATTTAAAACTATTATAAAATTCTGTACCATAAAAAATTTGTTTATATATATATATATATATATATATATATATATATATATAGTATGAAAATATACTTATGGCAAATAAAGTATTTAGAAACGTTTATGTTTCATTCCCAAGGGAAATCACCAGGCTAATTGTGTGGATTTATGTTTAACGGTTGTTTTTATATACAACTAGTGTTTATTCTAGCTACTAACCAATCAGATTGGTGGTTTTATTACCCCTTCCCAACCTAAGGCATTTTAGTTCATCCGGTTTTTTAATTAATTTAATCATGTATGTATTTTGTTCAGTGTTGGGATGTTTTTAAGTGATGTTTCTAGGTTAACTTTTTCCGTGTTTATTTTTCTAGCTGTGAAATAAATCCTTGTGAGAGTGCTCAACTGCTTGGGGAGCTATGTATTACTATATACAGATATATTGTAATATTATAAAATAACATATATATATATATATATATATATATATATATATATATATATATATATATATATTGTACATTATAAACAAAGCCTCCATCTAAAACATATTGCGATCAAGTAAAAACGTCAGGTAGAATCCCACTCCCCAAAATATATTTATTTACGAAATTAAATTCCACCATAATGCATTCATTCATACACTAGTCAGCCATTTCATTCTTTTGTTATATTGTACTTTAAAACAAAAGTCCCCCTCACTCCCGTAAATATATAGGTAAAAAAAACATTAGGAAACAAACGTTGATTAACTCATCTTTAGTATGATAATAGATTGATGGAATTAAGTAAGTTTTACTTATGTCTACATTGGATTTTTGTTTTTCTATGCATAAATTACCAACAACCATTTCAAAATAATTAGTTATTATGAATTTTTTTTTCTAACCAATTATGCAACAAGGTTATGTGATCTGCAAATTTCATGCTGAAAGTTTGTTTCTTACTTATCCGATTGCTGTTTTACATTAACATCGTGCCGAACAACCATTAATTGCAAATAATTCAATAGTTCAAAGTTGGAGCGAGGAGTTTCTTGGGTCACTCTACTTTCCCGGATAACACTGGAACAAGGGGCTGCTAGTTGTAAATAAGTTTTTAAAGTTTCGATACGAAAAATACAAAAAAGTCGATTTTTTTTTGTTTAAGAAAAAAAATTTTCTGTAGATATTTGAAGATGCAGATGTCATGCATAACAGTTACTCAAAATATTGGAAAATTCTTATAGGGCTCAAATTCTGTAAGCTCAAATTCTGCAAGAAACTGAATCACAAAGCATAATAAGGAATTGGTTCTTTATAAAAATATTAAATTCAATCTCCATCGTAATTTGAACCACATTTTCTACTTCTTCATGAATTTCTATCCTAAAATTGAAGTAAGAAATATTACATATTTCTTACCACAACAAATGTCTGGATTTGCAGTGCCATGTTAAAGACAAAGAGGAATTTGTTATCTTTGTTAAAAAAAGTATGAAGGAAAATCTTAAATCTATTGGAAGTCTATTAAAGTGTGTTTTTTATTACTGATGTAAGCTGATTTTTACTTTTAGATGATAATTTTAAAATGTTTCATATTACCAGTCGTCCGGACCAGACTAAATCATTTTTTAAATAAATTGTAGTGAAGTACATTATTATATTGCCAATAACATGGTACAATAATAACAAATGAAAATTGGCTGGTCAGAATCAAAGTTTAATTTGTAAGCTTAAATGCTATTTAAGTTCAGTTTTTGAAATCCTACTTTTTTATATATTAGATTAATTAATAAACTCCACAAATCTACTATCAGACCATGTATGGAGTACTGTTGTCATATTTTGGGCTGGTGAATCTCTGTCCCATTTGAGGGTTCTTGATAAGGTGCAGAAACGTATCTGTAATTTGATTAGCCACACCCTTTCTTCTTCTATGCACCCTCTCTCTCAAAGACGTGATGTT
>OY744521.1:49749940-49787440 GCA_963556195.1 Sepiola atlantica | reverse complement strand
ATAAGCTTTTGGGACTGACCTTCACTACGTACTTGAAATGGAAGACTTACATCAAATCCGTTGCTACGGTCGCTGGAAAAATGGTTGGATCATTCTACCACTCCAGAAAGTATCTCACGCCTGACCTGTATAAGAGTCAAATACATCCTAAGATGGAGTACTGTTGCCACATCTGGAGATGTGCCACTCAGAGCACCCTTTCCTGTCTTGACATAGTACAAAATCGACTTGGAAATCTAGTGGAGGGTGTCCTCTTCTCTTACCTACAGCCACTTTCTCACAGAAGTGATGTTGCTAGTCTTTCTCTGCTCTATCGTTATTTTCATGGTCGGTGCTCGACTGAGCTCCAATCTATGGTTCCCCCTGTAAAAAATTCACAAAAAAACTCGTTTAGCTACAACCACTGTCAATAATTTCCCTTTCTTCTTCTGTGTACATAAACTAAACAGAGCTTCCATGAGCAGAGTTTCTTTCCTATAACTACCCGTCTGTGGAACACAATACGGCGGGGCTGACTACAGCATAGTCGTTTCCAAGTCCAATGTAAACAAATTCTTGTTGAGCTGTCCTCTTAAATAATTAAATTCCGTCCTGTTTCAACCATTGTCTTCGATCTTCAAGGTATTGTCTTACTGTCCACATGACAAACTCATTAACCCTTATCCTCGAGTGACCTTTGGGCCTTGCTAAGTGGTAACTTTTTAGTAAAAAACAACAAAAAAAACGAATGATTCTTAACAAATTAATCATCACGTTGAAACACTCATTCAAGAGCCTGATGTGCAAGCAAGTTCATTCAGATATATTATGCATGTTCAACATAGTATTGATTTATGAATAGATATATACGGAAAAGTATTGCAAGTATAAATATTTGGAAACTCCGAAAGGTTTTCATAAATATTTATCAATATATATAACAAATAGTGACCCAACGGATCACAGATAGTCTAGTAATAAATAATATTCTACTCTTCTTTATTTTTGCCTTCTCCTGACCCCATTCTATTCATTACTGATTTCCACTTTATCAGACTCAGTCACCTTCGCCAATTTCCTGCACAGTCGGGTGCTTGACCAGTTCCCATTATGTTTAGCTTCAGATGGAAATTTATTTGAATATCCAAGACTGCCAACTCACATTCTCTGTTTAATTGTGCAAGAACTTTCCCTTCTCTTTAACTATTTCAATGGCAGACTGCCCAGTGCCACCCATGACAAATCAACAATCCGAAGACTAAAAGTTTTCAATTCTTTGCAAAATTAAGAGTAACTTTTATGAGTGTATATTGTAGTAATTTACTGCAGTGTATAATTCAAGGTCCTCGCGTTTGAAGTATACTGCTACTGTGTTTTCAGTAACAGGACTATTACTACGTGTTCAATATTGATGGGTACGTCTACTAGTATAAATATTAGGTAAAAATATATTTGTTCAGATGGATCTGGTATTATGTTGTAAACAGGATATGTTCGAGACAGGAGGTCATGGTGAAGTTACAAGATTGACCCTGCCAGATAATAAGCTGGGTTTTCATGAGAAAGGTGATAATAATTAATCGAAAATAACATCAAACAATCAATAGAGTGGCGGTAACAATCTTCACAGTCTGGGTGAAAGCTTGGATCAGATTAGACGCGTTTTATGATGTCTAACAAAACGATAATAATTAAGCCACGTGCTTAAAATAAGTAACTAATTCTCTCTCTCTCTCTCTCTCTCTCTCCCCTTGATTTTGCAACTCACTGGACAATCGAATTGTGGCCAATATTAATAGATCATTTATCTTCTAAAATATGTTGTGTTAAATTTAAATTAATTAAATAATTCATGTGATAAGCATGTTAGATTCAGGAGTATCTAGATTTTCAAGAAAAGCTTCGACCCCTTTTTACCCACTTTGCATAAAACTAAATTAAACTAAATATAGCCCACATTACGCCTAGCAACTGTGTTCCAAAATTCATAACGATCGGTTGATTAGTTCAGGAGAGAATCCTGTACATACACATAGATAAACATATACACATACATAGCTTTATATAAATAGATAATCAACCAGATTAAAACTTGTTGTCACATTTGGAAGGCATAAGTCAAATAATAAGATCTAATGAATCAAACAATTCCGAGTTATTTTAATAGAATTTCTTGATGAAAAGAAGTCAAAGAAAAATGTATTATTTTCCTGTTTCGACTCAAAGACTCTTTCATTCTTTGTCTTTTGTTTCTTCTTTTTACAATATTCTTAGAGAGATTTTCTGAAGCTAAAGAATTATTCATGTTAATATCAAGAGAAATTTTCTGATGTAAAGACGGTACAAAGAGCCTGCGTATTGTATTGTTTATTTATTTATTTATTTATTTTTTTTTCAAAGTAACCTTCTTATTGTTCCGTTTCAAATCGGGTCAACCTCCAAATATTATTGCATCATTTTGATAGGGCCAGAGAAAAACTTTGGCATTGTGCCTTCAGACTGAAGGCTGTGCGTAAAGTGATGGGGGAGAAACATTTGAAATATTGTAATGAAAAGAGCTGGAAAGAAGTAAATGTTAGACTGAGGAAGTCATTGGGTTGGAAAATCTGTTGCTGGCAGTCACATAAACATTCAAACAAATATTAAAAGAATGCCTCTCCTCCGCCAACCAAATAGTTTCCTACTCTTTCACTATTTAAACTTGCAGAAATGCTTGATCTTTATTGTTACTTACAGATATTCCTGACTCATCGCTTCATTCTCCATACAAAGACTATTTCTGTTGAAGAGGGTAATATTTACCTAGGAAAAAGATGTGTGTGCTTTGTGCCATTTACAAAAAAAATCAAAATATAATCAAAACGAGGCAAGTTTAGTAGACATGGAGATATGTTAATTTTTACCCTTCCTCGTCAATCTCAGTATTGTTTTTTTATTTTACATTTGGATCTACGACCCTTGAACCCTTGAGATTGGACAGCATTATGACCCTAGATTTTCGACTTAGGATCTGTACCCATTGTCACTTTCCCCAGGTGTCTTTACTTAGGGTCTATATCACCTCTAACTGATAATGTACGCCAATTGTTCTTTTGATGGTATCACAGAGGTTAGGGTCCTAGGTATGACTCTTGAAATTGGACAGCATTATGACCCTAGATTTTCGACTTAGGATCTGTACCCATTGTCACTTTCCCCAGGTGTCTTTACTTAGGGTCTATACCACCTCTAACTGATAATGTATGCCAATTGTTCCTTTGATAGTATCACAGAGGTTAGGGTCCTAGGTATGACTCTTGAAATTGGACAGTATTATGACCCTGGATTTTCGACTTAGGATCTGTACCCATTGTCACTGATCCCAGGTTTCTTTACTTAGGGTCTGTACCACCTCTTACTGACCCTAGATTTTCGACTTACCACCTCTAACTGATAATCTACACCAATTGTTCTTTTGATGGTATCCAAGAGGTTAGGGTCGTAAGTCTGTATATCCGGTGGTGAGGCCCAAATTTGGGTGCTTTGGGGAATGTATAGTCAACCCATAGTTACCATTACTCCAAAATTCACTCTGATTCGAAGTGGTAGTACCTGTCAGGGTACCATCTATGGATTATATGGAATCTGTCCTAAGTATAATATGAAACTGCATGCAGTCAAGAGGCCTCAATTTGTGAGTTTTGGGGAGTGGAGTCAATCCTTCTTGGCCATTATCAAATATCAAATAACAACAGCGTTATTGTGGTTTCTCTTACTTTAGCGAGATATGTATTTTCTCTCCCTGCTGAACAGTGTGCAGATAAGGTAACTGAATGGATCAAAGGAGGCATTGAAGCATTTGTCCTCACACAAAAATCGCATAGCAAGCCTCACTAACCAATGGTTCACTTCGACCTGTACAGCTGCTATTGGGCATAGGCATCAAGCATTTCGCCATTTCAACCGCAATAAGAACATACATCTTGCTGCCCAACTTCCCACCCAGGTTGCTTCCTATAAACCTGGCCCCTATCACAGTAGCCCCTTACATTTCAGGAGCAATATGCCTTGTTTAGGGTGAACAAAAGTAAATTAGAAAATGTAATCGATGAAATAGATTGAATTCTCTTTTTATTTATGTGAATAACATGAATTTAAAAATTCCATGATTCACTGACTAGGAAGAATCGAATATCAATTTGGCAGATACAATTATAATAAGATCTGATGACGAGAATCCAACTAACTTTTCTTACTATATATATATATATATATATATATATATATATATATATATATAATCGTGAAATACATGTTCAGATGCCTTAAGGGAGATCTTCAGTGATGCACTGTCCTTATTGCCGATTATGGGTTTCACATCATATTGGCTCAGGCAGCAACTCCAACCTGACTCCGGACATACCAGATCGCCTCCTTGAAAGCTATCAGCTACGTGTGCCGACATTGCAAATATATATATATATATATATATATATATATATATATATATATATATAATGAAGATTATGTATCTGTCTGTCTGAAGCCAACCTATATTATTAGTTTTGATCGCTCTCTTTTTATATGTACTTATCAGCTCCTATATATCCATTCTAAAACTTCCCCAAACATCATACATCTTTCAAATTTACATAATTAATTTGTTTTAAAGCTTCTAATAAATTAATATTCGCAAATATACACTCATGATTTTTTTTGTTTTTTTCAGATTTCCAAATGTATTTAAAATATTTTCCTCAGTAATAATAATCTTAATAAAAATTATGAATAGAATTAATTAAAGACATTGTTTTTTGTTAATCTATATAATTAAGTTACATAATTAAATTAGATTTTAATGGAATATTATGGAACAGCCGACGGCCATTCCAACATTTGGTTACCCGCCCTCTGATTATTAAGTATAACGTTCTATTTAGAATACACAGAAAGTTTTATTCAAGAAAGAAAGAGAGAAAAAGAGAGAGGAAAAGAGAGAGGAAAAGAGAGAGAAACAAGAGAGCGAGAGAGAGAGAGATGGACACAAGACACGGACGTGTTATTTGATTAATTACATGTAAACAACACATTCTCTGAGATTTATCGTACGAGTTGCTTAAAAATGATATATTTACTTTGATTTTTTTATTAAAACGTTTTGGGTTTGTTTGTTTTTTATCTTATTAGAAATTATATTTTAAAGCACAACTTTATTGAATCAAATTGTTTAATTTAAAAGATAATTGATTTAAAAATTATTATTTTTTGTAAAAGAAAACAAACACATTTTACTGGGAAATTAAATAACTGAATTTAGAATTATCTTCACTGTATTTTATTTTTTTAATTGTTGATTTTAGTTTAGGTACACCTTTTTTCATCTTGAAAAACTTCAAATATTATTATCTTTTTACGACTTTAAGTGAGTTTAGATTTTTTGTTTTACATTTTACGTTGTAAAGGGTAAATTTTGTTTAAAAACTATGTTTTTATTATTCCATGTTTTATTTATTTATTATTATTCTAAAAAAAACACACACATTTTACTGAGCAATTAAATAAAACAACTAGCAAAAAATATGCGACCGAAGGGAGCATATATTTGCTAGTATATATAAACAATAGAAAGATAAATTCAAGTAACTAAGTCTTCATAAGTTTTTAAACGATGCAGTTTTTTAACAGACTATTTCCCTGTCAATTAGACAACCAAAATAGAGATAAGAGAAGCAAAATCTTAACAGAATCTTATGTTCCCAATTACATATACATATATAACTGCTTTAATAATGTGAGTTTTGTTAGTTTTGTTTTTTTATTTGCTGATGTTTTGGGACGGTTTAGGCTTTCCCTTCTGGCAAGTCGTACTCATAGAAAATCTAATATAAATCTGTATTTTGATGCCTAAGTACGACAAAAACGGTCCGTTAAGAACTGAATGTTTTTAAAAACGAATGAAGGCATGGTTACTGAAATCTAACTTTCTATTATTTATTTATACATGCTCTGGAGTTAAAAAAAAGTTAGCATCTATTGTGCTTAAATCTTGAAAGTCTGACTATAAATAATAAATATATACATATATATTTATATGTATGTATATATAAGTAGTAGTCATAACCCTATCATTAACAAGATTCTTATAGTTGTATATTTTATTGATTTGATTCGAATGAGTAAAGAGTAAATAAATATATAGAAATGTATTACATTAATGGAACAATTTCTTTCTTTTCCATTCGTTGAAAACTGTTCTCAGATTGAAACAAAGTTGGATTAAGACTTTTTAAGTGTTGCATTTCTTCTGGCAAAATTGTAAACAAGTTGCAAGAACATTTTCAAGAGAATGTCAATTTTATCCTGAAGAGAATGTTAACAAAAAGAAAACACTAGCTTAAGTGATTTTTAGGCTACAGAACTTTCCAAATGAGTCACCATTATTGCTTTTTCCTTCGTTGTTAAGAAATTCGTATAAAGAAAGTAAGAAAACAAAGGAAGATTGAAAAGAAAGAATTGTATAAAAATAAAATATTGGAAGGAAAAATATGTATAATAATAAAAAAAATGTCATAATTTGTCTCCCTTATTAGAGATTATTTCCCTTGAATAAAAACTCTTTAATGTATATATATATATATATTAATTTTATACGTACATAAAAGTAATCCATGGACACGTGTTTCTGGCTCACAGCCGTCATCAGCATGGCCAACCCACACAAAGATCGAACCCTCGATGTTGATGTCTATAGTCCAGCGTTCTACCACTGGACCAAGACGCTCTGTGTAGAAATATGTACGATTTTTATCACCCAAGTATTTAATGTATTTCTATGTAATTATTTTTATAGGTGATTTTCAGCTCGTTGTTATTGAGCTTACTATTATTCAATTGTTTCACTTCCTAAGTGATTAAGATGCAGAAAACTGCATTATTAGTCGTCCTAAACTTCAAAGGCCGTATTTTTCGTTAATATATATATATATTAATTTTATACGTACATCAAAGTAATCCATGGGCACGTGTTTCTGGCTCACAGCCGTCATCAGCAATAACAACGAGCTGAAAATCACCTATAAAAATAATTACATAGAAATATATATATATATATATATATATATATATATATATATATATATATATATATATATATATATATATATAAATTTTTATTAGACAGACGAACAGCACAGGTAAAGAAAAAAAAAAAATTTTTTAAATAACTAATATAAGTTAGCAAACATTTATATGGAACAAAACGTAGATTTAGTATAAGGAACGTTTATGTTTTTGTCTTTTAAGGGAAGTTGGTCTGATCAACTTTGCTGGGAAGCCATGAAATTAAATACTGTCTTGTTTAATTTAATCCCGAAACAGTTTTTCATGGTAAACAACTGATGGTCCCTTAAAATAGTGTTAGAAACAAACTAATATAATAACTGTAAAAAATAAATTGACTTACATGAGTGATTTTCCACTGAAAGACTTGGGACTATAAGTTGTTTTTTTTTTTTTTTTTAATATAGTTTTAATGGTTGAGAAGAGAAACTTCCGAGACTATGTATATATATATATATATATATATATATATATATATATATATATATATATATATATATAAATAGTGATCTGTGATAACTATTAACATAGTTAATAGTTATCACAGATCACTATTATATATATATATATATATATATATATATATATATATATATATATATATATATAAATAGTGATCTGTGATAACTATTAACTATGTTAATAGTTATCACAGATCACTATTTATATATATATATATATATATATATATATATATATATATATATATATATATATATATATCTGTTATTTTCAATGGGATAGATTGTAATAAAAAGACAAGAGCACAAAATATGTTATGAAGTTTCATTCAGTTCTAATAACAAATACAAAAAAGTGGACCTTGGGTTTACTTTCGGCGGGCGCGTAACTCTCGCCTTCCTTATGTTATCCTTTTGTCTTCACATTCCATGTGCGATGTTTCTGGATCGGAATCTATCCGTCTAGCACTTATAATTGGATTTTTTTACCTTGAAGTTGTATCTTGCTTTTTAGCTCCTTACATCTAGTGGCTTCATGCCTTGTCTGGAGCAATTCCAAAACACAAACTAAAAAAAAACTTACATAGCTATTTATACACTAAAGAGATACTCTCCAATAATCGAGGTAACTTATGACATTACTTATTACAATGTGTCAGACTTGACTTGACTTGATGTATGTGCATGCTCTGGAGAGCTTCACCACATGCTTGAGAACAAAATTCTGCCACTTATCACAGTCTTCGGCCAGTCTTTCAGCTGTCTGGAGCGGCATATCAGTACCAACCCTTATCTGGTCGGCTCATCGCTTTGGTGGTCGTCCTCTTGATGTTTCTTCAATGAAATCTTACAATGTCTAAAACATATTTATATTTAATATCAAACAAACATCATCTACCCAAATAATCGCAGTTCCAATTCGCAGAGCAAATCTCTCAAACATCTTACAAACATTTACTTACAAAACTCTGAAAATTGTAAATGAGTAGAGTGTAATTAAAGTTTGTGACATCATGTTTGCTTTTTTTACAGGGTATTTAATGCCGAATCCAGTTATTTTTATTTTTAAAAATGTTATGCCTAAAGTTCTTAATTTATAATCATGTTTACTTGAACAAGTTATTTATAATGTAAATTTATTTGTATATCTCATGTCATACCAGAACAGATTCTATTGAACCCATAAATGAGACCCTAACAGATACTACCACTCTGAATCAGAGTGGACCTTAGAATAAAGGCAACTAAAGAGGTGACTTCAACTACTCCTAAAACTCCCAAATTGAGGCCTCATCGTTGGATTTAGTTTAAAGATACTCCTAATGATCAAAGATTTTTCACATGATGTGGCAATCCTTTCAACCCCAACAGATTGCTGCTCATCTTCTCGCCAACACAAGTCTTGTAAACATCTGTGTTGTTAGTTGACACGTCGTAGGTAATCAGCACAATCAATTGGAGCATATCTCTGTTTCTTTCTCTTCTTTTTCGTTGTTAACAGCCGTCGTCTGAGTTATAGTTGGTTGATATGTCTTTCTAGCTGTAATAAACACTAGCATTCTTATACTGTTGTTCGTAGTTAAAGGTGTGGAATAACAATACATTTTATTTGGTTCTTCTTTGTTTTATTCTCTTTTTAGTTTCCTCTGCAAAGGATTACATATGATTAATTACACACCATCCTGTAGAAAGGAGAGAAAGAAGTGCTCCGAAAATATGTCCCTTCATATCGTAGACTAAAAGCCAAAAGGAATGAGTTTACCCTCTTCTTTATGTGTCACACTGGACTTCCTGTCCATGACGTCATACCCTGACATCCCAGCTCATATTCCTCTTTTGGCTAAGATCAAAGTGTAGTATCTGTTCCGATGGATACTGCACCCCATAGACTGGCATTGCCTTGGCCTTCGGGGCTTGATTTACGCCGGTCTATGGGTCTGTCCTGTGCAGTTCTAGGAGGTCCACCCTCCCAGGCTTCGCCTCCCCTCTTTAGGGAGGTGTAAGTTTATTGCTTACTATCTGAGGCGCCCCTACCGGGGAATGCCGACGGGGCTGCCCAGGCAATTTTTAATGGCCAGAGTGCTCACCTCTCGGGCGCTGGCTTTTCAAACCCCACTTTCCCGACCCGACCTTGGGTCACATCTTACTTGTGGGAGTAAGATAAAAACTGGCCTTGTGCCTAACTCCTGGAGAGGAGTAAATCAATACTCTTAGATTTCTAGTGGAATTTTCTGCTTTTCTACTTTTTTTTATACTAATGATTCATCACTTACCAAGACCAAAAGCCACTTGAGGATAAGATTTAATGAGATTGTCGGATGATGAACAATATTATGAAAAGATTGAAAACGACAAATAAAATAGACAAAATGTAATTATTTAAGAGGACGATTCGACAAAGACGACCATGTTGTAGTCTGCAGGAAAGCAGTGCAAACTTAATCGACCTTCATTTTGGAAAATTCCGTTTTTATTACAGCCACCATCAAATATTCCTAGATTCGGCTGGATATGAATGAATTAGCATATTCAAATCATAAATATGTTTTTATTTCCTCTGCTTTTGAGAAATTTATTCAGAAGACGAAATGCAATCGCCTGTTTTAAAAACTTTGTAGAAATGTTTGCATATCTTGAATACAAGCACAAACAGGTTTTATCTTTCTCGGGATAACATCGGTTTCAAATTAGCTACGCATTTTCAGAACAATGATAGAAAAGAGACACTGTAGACAAAGATAAATAATATTACTACCAAGAAATGAATCAGAGCATTTTATTAAAATAGGGTTTTAAATATTTTATACAAATTAGATGTTGAATCAATCTGTAAACACCTGTTACGGTTGTTATTTAAAGTATATTTCAATTAAATATAATGTAATTGTGATATGTGAATAATTGAGTCCGTTTGATTTACAGATGGTTGTGGAAATATTCAGAAAATTTCACATTTATTCATATAGATATTGTTAAAGAGTTTGGAGCTAACAAATATTATATATCCTAGCTTTTACGTTTTTAGCAACAACCACATGTTTGCATATTTTCCCCAAACATGGCAGCTGCCATTTTATATGTATATTATCAGAAATAACACACAAAGGTGGAAGAAGGAAAGAGACAGTTGGATTTACATATATACACATTTATTCCCACATAAACAGTTTGTCAAAGACAAACAAGATAAGGGGGGAGGGGGGGGTGAAACATGTAAGGTGGTACTTAACATGATATAAAAATGGGGGTAAAAAAAACACAGAAATAATTACTAAAGGAAATAATATATTTATGTCCCAATACAATCGATAAAGAAATGTAATTCTGGTGTCAGAGAACAGAGAATATTCATGAGCAATGATATGAGTAAATATTACTTATATTTGTTGGTTGTGCTGTTCTGGAAATCTAGACGACTGCCACCGGAAAACATGACCTTGAATCAAAGACTGCTAGAGTTTGGGAAGGCATGCTCCTAGGAGGAGCTGGACGAAACGTCCATGTGTCTTGAAAAGTCAATAAAGAGCAAGAGACTCGTTGTAAATTCTCCACGTGGATGGCATGATATTTTTTGACTTCCAGACACAGGAGAGCACATTCTTACTAACACTAGCAAGAATAATTTAAGGGAGATAACTCAGATATAATCCAAGGGAAGTTACGCTTATAATTCTGCCATTACAACTTTTTGTAGGTAAGATCACACTCTTTTTGGGTGTAAAATTTATATTTTACTCTTTTTTTAAATATAAAAGATTTCTTTGTTTCTACTTTTTCTATACGAGAGAAGAAAAACAACTTTATTCCCCAATCTAAATTAACGGCTGAAACACATGTTTATTATTATGATATAATTGTTATGTGCTAATAAAGAGAAATTTAAGAGATTCTAATTACATTGCAATAATCTGTTTTGTAATTTTTCACTATGAATGAGGTACTAAATTATAAGAATTGAACATTCAAATTAAATTAAACAAATCAGATATGCACAGCAGTACGATGCTTATAATATTATTGGGTTAACTGTTTTGTAGAAAGTGATAATTTAAATTTTGAAATAACCAAGGGAAGCTGATTCATATCATTATGACCATACAAATGAGCACATACAGGTGACTCTTCAAAAATTACACTCTTGGAATCATTAATAAAATTCGCAATCCTTTCTATAATCCAATCATATTTGATACAAATAAACTTCAGTCTATGCCTGATTTGTCCACCAAGTTTCAGTTATGAATGTCAAAGTCTTTGTTTTATCGCCGTTCAATGATTTTTTTTTTTGGGGGGGGGGGGGGGGTCACTTTGATGATCGTCTCATCAGTGAGAAATGTGATCCTAAATAGGCTCCACATGCACCAGACCATAACCAACCGGATTTTTATCTGTGAGGTTATCTCAAAGATAATGTCTATGAAAACAATCCCCAGACTATTCCTGAACTGAAGAGTTCCATCACAGTTCAAATTATGGCAGTGCCAAGAGAGGAGTGTGTCAGAGTTATTGACAATTTTGCGCATCATATTCAGGTGTGCTAATCATAGAACAGAGATAAAACAAAGGCTGTTGAACATTCATAACTGAAACTTGGTGAACAAGTCAGGCATAGACTGGAGTTAATTTATGCCAAATATGGTTGGATTGCAGAAAGGATTATGAATGTTATTAACGCTTCCATGGGTGTCATTTGAGAGAGGAGGTCACCTGATAACTTAAGTTTTTAGTCAGTGATATTGGTGGGGTACACTATACTTGTTAGTAGTTACTGGCACATTCTTTGTGTGCCTTGTCACCAGGCAGTACCTCTGAAAGGGGGAGATATAGGTTTATTGTCTGTGGTGCTCTCACGTGTGAGAGAATGCTGGCGGTACTTTTTTGAAAAGTGATGCTGAGTACCATTTTTAGGAATGTTCCCAAACCTACTTGCATTAAAAGCGAAGTAAAATAACAAAAAAATCAAAACCTTATGGAAATATTAAATGGACAATGTAAAAAATAAACGTTTTTTTAAAAAAAACAGAAATATTAAATGGACAATGTAAAAAATAAACGTTTTAAAAAAAAACAGAAATATTAAATGGACAATGTAAAAAATAAACATTTTTTTTTTAAAAAACAGAAAGTCCAGCCTGATGATTTTTAATAAGCTATGTGAAAATTGATTATGATTTTTACAAAATATCCTTTAAAATTACATTATTGCTATTACTGCTGTTATTAAGACATGTGTATCGATTTACTTTTTCTGCAGGAGGTTAGACACAAGGTCAGGTGGAGCTTTGAAAAGCCGGTGCACTAGGTGAAGTACACTCTGGCTTACAAAAACTGTCTGCACAGCCCTGTCGGCATTCCACAGTAGGGGCAGCTCAGGCGATTAGCAATAAACAAACCTTTTCTCAGAGAGAAGGTAAAGCCTGGGAAGGTGGATCTCCTAGAACTGAACAAAAACATAACTCGCCCGACAGCAACAAAGCCACTGTCAGACTGATTGTCGAGGACGTATCTCCGACTAGTACGAACACTTACTCAAGCTGTGCCATGTAAGAGTGAATTTACATATAATAATTGATAATTCATTGCATCTAATAATTAATCATACTTCAGTCAACTTAAAATCATATCTTGTCTTATCACCAGAGTCGGCATCGTGCATATGTGTTGCTGTCTTCCCAGACTGATGACAATCTTAGTAACTTTAATCGAAAGCCATCTGATATTTTTATCACATTAAGTATTCAGTTAATTAATTCAACACATGATCTTTTAGAAAATGAATGTCTTATTCATTTTTGCCGCATTTGATCGTCCAGTTAACTGAAAAGTCAAAGGGGGGAAAGAAAAGTAAGTGGATAAGTAACTGAATCTATCTTTCACTTTCTTGTCTTTCCCAGAGAGGTGGATGAGAAGCAACATCAGAATAGAGAGTGTTATCATCAGCAATAGATGCTAATCTTCTGAATAATATTCTCTGGAAGATCATTGATACAGAGAAGAAACAGTACTAGACCTAGAAGTGAGTTCTGAGGAACACCAGCAATGATAGGAAAAAGAATGAGGAGACATCATCCAGAGTTACTCGCAAGCTTCGATCAGAAAGAAAAGCATTTTTAAAGATAGGGACAACAAAGGACTTTTCAATAAGAAAGTAAACAGGATTGAGGCAAACAGAGATTGAATAATTTTTAGAAGATAGAAGAAAGTTCATGGGCACAATGTTTGAGAACGACAACAGGAACTGAATCAGGACCGGAAGCCTTAGACTGGTCAAGATCAAAAAGAACCCTAGCAACCATCTTCGAAGTGATAATGACAAAGTCAAGAGAGTGATCAGTTTTCAAAGGAAAATCAGGAAGAACAGCACCAGAATCATCAAGAGAAGAATTGTCAGCAAAAAGCCGAGCCAATGGATCAGCCTTATCCTGAGAAGGCGAAATACACAGAAGACCATTAAAAAGAGGAGGAATAGAAGACTTGCCACTATTATCAACACTATTGTACATTCTTCAAAAATTACAAGAGCCAACCTTTTGAGATGAGATAGTCACGAATCCTTTGAAAATAGCTAAACTTAGCCTCAGAGATTGCTCTCTTGCAGGAATTGCTAGCTCTTCTGTAGGATTGTCTGAAAGTCACAGAACCATCCTGACGATACTGATTAAAGTAATAGTTACGATGGACAATGAAAGAAGAACAAACAAATGAAAACCAGGGAGGAGAATGAGGTTTGGTTTGAAACTTAGATGAGGAATAAAAGTGTTGGTGCAATATATATATATATATATATATATATATATATATATATATATATATATATATATATATATATATATATATATATATATATATATAACTGATCACAAGATTAACTTTTTCTGTCAAAATAAACCAAGGAATTCTTTCTTCATTTTTTCTTTCCGTTTTCTTTTCCCATTGAAGAATTTGACCGACTACATTTTCTGCATTTTGGGTTCACTTTTTTCCACTCGTTTTGCTTCTCGGCATGAATTTCCATCCTTCCTTTCTTTCAGCAAAACTTCTAAAAGACAATTCTTTGATTTTCTTCTAAGATATTCAGAAGAGTCTACTTCAACATCACTCATTCCTTGGAAAGATATTCCTTATTTCCAAAGATCACACACTGTTCTGCCTTTTACTTTATAAACGGATCAATAGAGAGGCAAATGAGTGATTGCAGCCAATCATAGGATTGAACGATTTAAAACCGGTTCTCATGAAACCATTACAAAGGTTTTCAGATTAATCAATTGAAGTTGTATTGAAATTTTATAAATGCCTTTTTAGACTGACATTTTGGTTTAGAGAGTTCTTGGAGGGAAGTAATCATGAGAAGTAGAATATAACATGAACCAATAGGACCAAAATGAATGACAAAATAGCTATATAAACATATCATTAAACGCACATCATATATTACTAGCAGGATAATTGAGGAAATCAAGAATCGCAACCCCTACAAGTAAATTGACTGGAAAGGATCGAAAAGACTCTTCCTTAGCCTTTTGGTTAGAAGCAAAGTGTAGTATCTGTTCTGATACTACATTCCACTTTTTGTCCTAAGTCAGTAAACGAAATCCTTCTAGACTGATGCAATTTTTATTTTTGTCCTAATCCAGAGTGGCTGTTTTGGGAGCTGGATTTACTCCCTACATAAAAACCGGTTGTGTGTCTGCCCTCGTCAGAAGGTTAGTAAATAGAGACTCTTTTCACCCAAAATGTTAAGCTTTTATCAACAATAAAAAAATATATTTGTAAATAAAACTCTGTATTAAATGAAAATTAAAACAATCATTGAATTACAAAACAATAATAAAGGATAGTCAATTAATAACCTTTTGCAAAGCAATATGCAAATTAGTTAACCCTAGGACGTTGATCGCATACACGTGATCAGTATATTAGAAGCTATCGTTCTTCCATCGTGAATTTGACGTTTTAATCTCACTGTCAGTGCGATAATTGGCATAACTTTATAAATATAAAACAGATAATTGAGCATTTGTTGTCTGTTCCTCTGTTCGTCACTTATAGGCTCCAAAACTACTCCATAGAATTGCAGAAAATTAAGTATAAACCATTCTTGAGACGCAGCATGGCCATAAGGAAATAAAAACGTTAAAACTACCAATATTGATGTTGTTGCTACAGTTAATACTAAAAACAATAAATACTTTATTGTCTCAAAAACTATTATACAGAATTGCACCAAATTTGGCATGAAGCACCTTTGGCATAACAAATGTGTCATAGGAGGGTGGAAATTAGAATACTCTAGTAGAAATGTGACCTGATGTTATCTGAATGGGCTTCACACTCACCGAACTTTAACCATCCAGATTTTTATCTGTGGGGTTATCTCGAAGAAAATGTCTATTAAAATAATACCCAGACTATTGCTCAACTGAAGAGGATCATCACAGCCAAACAAATTTACACACACATATATATAATATTTGTTATTGTTTATTATCTATGTACGTATACGTTTCGTCCTTAATAATCGGGACTCATCAGCATAGAGATATGATTATTCACTATATATATATATATATATATATATATATATATATATATATATATATATATTCAGGTGCTCTTATCACTGAACAGTG
This sequence comes from Sepiola atlantica, assembly GCA_963556195.1. Classification (NCBI taxonomy): domain Eukaryota; kingdom Metazoa; phylum Mollusca; class Cephalopoda; order Sepiida; family Sepiolidae; genus Sepiola; species Sepiola atlantica. Next base: position 49,771,269 of record OY744521.1, on the reverse strand, counting down.
ATAAAACAAAGACTGTTGGACATTCACGACTGAAATTTGGTGAACAAGTCAATCATAGACTGAATATGCTGTCTCCAGGATGTGTTTGTTTTGTAGAAAATGTGCAACCCTCGGACAGCTGGCATAAATTCTTATCGCCAAACAAGATTCGGAGGCATAGTATTATTTTAGACACAAGTTTATTGCACATCGACAAAGGTAAAAACTGAAAAGAAATAAAAAACATTGTTTCAGAAACAGGTAAATAAAAAAATGAAGACGAGGCAGGACGGGGAAGTTGCCTAAAATCTAAAGGAGCTATAAGCTAATAAATTTACAGAATAAAAATTTTTTTAGCATAAAAGAAGTAAGAAATAAAATTATGCTAAGAAATAGGTGAATTACAAGCGACGAGATATAGGCTACACATTGTTCTCTAGATAAAAGTTCTCTAGATAAAAGAAATATAAAAAGAAAAATAATACTAGCACTATTTAATTCTATTCTGAGGGAGAAAAAGGCAACATTTCTTACCGGAGATGCCTAAAATGTCGCAATATTTAAAGGGATAGAAATCTCTCCATGGAGGTCAGGTGAAAAGGCCTCTAAACAGAATGAGAACATGACACCAGAAGCCTCTCGCCCGGTGTCGGACTGGAAGAATCCCTTACCGAAAAAAAAGCCGGCAAAGGGAGATAAATGCTTCAGTGTTCTGTCTACAGAACACTGAAGTTTATCTGTATCAAATATGGTTGGATTGCAGAAAGGATTGTGAAATTTGAGTGTTATTTTTAGGGGATAACCCTGTACTTATCAGGCACTTATTATGAAGTAATTTTATAGTAAAAAATGGATCCATGAAAAAAAGTATAGACGTGATAAAGCAAAACTCTTTGTAAATATTGGATTCATTGCATAAAATTTAATTAAAAACCAACATTTATTCACATGCTTGCTGTAGAATTTTGCATTTATATTGTTGTGTTTGCTTTTCCTTAATCATGTGATGACACGGCAGTCTACCATTTGTTGATTTAGTCACATGGTCACAGGCATAACTCTGAAGCTCACCTGCTCTTTTCTCTTTTTATGGTCTGACCGCCGAGGTGACAATATGAAACCAAAGTCGCCTTTAAAAGTGCCTGCAACCGCTGCAAATCAATTATAGAAAACGCAAAAGAATCCTATACCTAATGTTAAATCCAGAGTTGCGGAACAGCAACTTGACTCCCATGAGTTTTGAAAAATAACAAATAGGATAATGAACAGATGTAAGACTTTCATTCCAATCGTCATTAATGAACCAAAGGATCAGCATCTGAAAAGCAAAACTTTTTACAACTGAAAATATTACAAGTGACATCCATATATCTCTGTGGAGTGTTGCCAAATTTATCATCAAGGCTCTATTCTGAGCTCAACCCTCTTCCTGATCTTTATCAATGATCTTCCAAATCATATTCTGAGATCATTTACTGACATCTATGCAGAGGACACAACTGTCTATAGCAGCACTTTGAAAAGCATTGGTGATCAAAATCTTGTTTATTCTATATCTTTTGACCTGGAGTGCATGATGCAAAGGGGAAAAGGGTGTTTTGTTACTTTTAACACCTCTAAAACCAAGCTTCTCTCCTTTCTGCACCAACATTCAGATTCTTCTTTTTCTTCAGTTGAAATGAAGAAACTCCTTGCTTTGATATGCTCCTAGGATTGACTTTCATCCAAGACCTAAAATGGAAGATTTACATCAAATCTGTTGCTAAAGTCGCCAGAAAAAACTACCTGACTCCTGATGCAATCCTTTACCTGTATAAGAGTCCGATACGTTCCAAGATGGAGTACTGCTGCCACATCTGGGAGGTGCCGTTTAGAGCATTCCTTCTTGCCTTGACAGAGTACAAAATCGACTTCGAAATCTAGTGGGGGATGATCTCTTCTGTTCTCTACAGCCCCTTTCTCACATAAAAGGTGTTTCTAGTCTTTCTCTACTCTATCATTATTTCCATTGAAAGTGCTCGACTGAGCTCCAATCTGTGGTTCCTCCCTGTAAAACATTCACAGCAAGAACTCGTCTTCTTACCACTACTGCAAAGAACTTTCCTTTCTTCCTCTGTGTACTTGAAACCTAACGGAATTTCCATGAACAAAGTTTCTTTCCGATAACTTCCCATTTGTGGAACACAGGACTACTTCCCTGCAGATTACAACATGGTCGTCTTCCAGTTCAATGTCCACAAAATACTTGTTGAGCTCAACCCTCTTCCTGATCTTTATCAATGATCTTCCAAATCATATTTTTGTCCATTCCATTTATCGTTTTCAATTCTCTCATAGTATTTTATTTACCTCCTCTCCAGGTCGTCAGTCCGTGTTGTTAACCATTTAGCCACCGTGCCAATCCTCTCATAGTATTGTTCATCCTCCAACTGACAATCTCATTAACTCTGATCCTCGAGTTACTTTTGGCCTTGGTAAGTTGTGACTCGTTAGTATATAAAAGAAATTACACGAGATCAGAATAAAAAGATGGAAAGAGGTAATAAAAAAGAAATGGCTGAATTTACATATATATACATTTATTCTCACAGAGATGGTTTGACAAAGACAAATCTAAGAAGGATATGCTAAACATGATACCACAGTAATTATTAAAGGACAGGCCACATTAATTATCACAAGACAATCATAAAGAAGATGTACATATTGTCAAGGTAAAAAATACAGAGAGATATATGCATAGACAATGTACGAACAAATATTACTCACATTTAAGTTGAGCCATTCTGAAAGTTTCGTCCGACTGCAATCAGAATGTGATGGTGCAAACTTTGTGAAAGCTATGCTAAGATAAAGAGCCAGGCAGACCATGTTGGCCGGCTTTAAAAGTCAGACAAAACAATAGTTGAATCCAGTTTCTAAATCCGCCGTGTAGGGTGGAATTAAATTATTGGTTTATAGAAGTAAAGAGTTAATTCTCTCGTTGGCTAGTATAATTCAGGGGAGATAATTTGGATATGGTTAAAGGGGGGATAAACTCCTGAATATTTTGAGCCAATAATGTATTAGGACGAATAAGAAACTGATAAAAACTGATAATATAAATGGCAAGAAACTTTCAGATTGAAGTTTTCATCATTGCCGTGTGTTGTATAGTTTCAGTCTTCCCTTTGATTCCAATTTCCCTATGTCATTTTTTCAAGACTTTTTCTAGAGCTCCTACAATTATTAGTTAATACTGCTTTTCTTCGTGTTCAATAACTCTTTCAGTTCTCTGTCAAGTTCCATATATTTGCTTCGTTTTTCTGTCTCCTTGATCTCCACACTGTGAACTGCTGGGACGGCAAAATATACGCTTTGTCAGTTTTTTCCCTTCTTGTTGACGATTATGACATCTGGTCTCCTTGCTTGGATAAGTTTGTCTGTTTGTACCTCTATGTCCCAGAGGATGTTGTGTTTTTTTATTTTCTATTACTGCCTCCGGTTCGTGTCTACCATTTGTCTATGATTTCTTAAAGTCAAATCCTTTAAATCAAGAATGTACTGAGCAATAAACTTTCCTGATAAACCCTGCTCCCCCCTCAAAGCAAACAGCTTATTCAGCTCTCAATCTAAATGAGCCATCGCAAATATTTCAAGTATTCTTTAGAAATGGTTTTCAAGTGAACGACAAGTGGATGAGACTTAAATGCCGTATCACTCAGCTATATGTCAATATGAAGCACAAGCTCATGAAATGGAAGATACTTTTAAATGCCAATCAAGCGCTGAAATGAATGATTGACTACTAAATATCATTACAACACACAATTATCTGATACATTGAATTCGACGAACGAAACCCAATACTTAATTCGTTTTGTTGTATAAAAATACTGCAATCCCAAAGAGGGTTCATATGTGACATACTTCACTATTTATACATTCATACACACTCAATCACTGCCTATTTGCAGTAAATCTATTCAACCAATTTTGACTTATACAATACAAAAGGTCAATTTGTTAAAATATACCATCAGATTCGAGGAAAATAAATTAGAAAATTATTTAAACACTAGCAAGGATAGCCGATGTTGCCCGGGCCATCGAAAAGAAAATCGAATAGTTCAAAAAGTGTGAGTAACATCTTACTTTTAAAACTAATTCTCTCTCTCTCTCTCTCTTTCTCTCTCTCTCTCTCTCTCTCTCTCTCTCTCTCTCTCTCTCTCAGTCATGTTACTTTTTAAACATACTTCTCCCTCCGAATGCAAAACTTTTGCAACTGTTTAAATATAATAGAAAGAAAAGCTAATTAGCAGCTGAGTGTTTGACCTTGTTTCATTGTTGTTTCTCGAAAAAGCTATCAGTAAGTTTGAAAAAGTATTTTTATGACTCCCGCGTGTACTAAATTAGACCATGAGTACCCCAAACGAATCAATATTAGAGTATTTTTTTTACCATAACCAGCTCGAGGGTTGAATGATGAAATTGATGTCATCCTATTGTCAGCTCATGATACCAGATTAACTCTTACACTTTATAATCTGTCATTTTTTAGAGGAGACCCAAGGATGTCCTCTGCATTAATCAACTGAGAAATGGTTTAAGTACAGTGACTTTTATTGAAATCATTTTCGGTAAATTTTAAAGTCTTTAAGCGCACTAGGCATTCCCCAGAAATCAATGAAAACACATGTGTAATTCTGCTCGAAGTCATAAACCCCATATTACCATTTCAATTTTTATTATTATTATTGATGATGATGATGATGATGATGATGATGATGATGATGATGATGATGATGGTGATGGTGATGGTGATGATGATGATGATGATGATGATGATGATGATGATTGGAAAAGAAATAAAAAATACTGTATTCGAGGCTCATATACAATCCGCTACCCTACCACAGAAAAAAATATCTAAAGCTACGACCAACAAATTACTTTTGATTGTATCACAAAGATTAAAATATTTCCAAAGAGATTTGATAGATGCAATCAAAATAAAATCTGTTAATGAAGCAACGGTTGTCTTTGTGAAAACAAACCCAGCCGAATTTATACAAATCCAATGGAACAGGGAAGAAAAATGGGCTCTGATATGGGCAATGGAATATGTCAGAATAAAACACCCGAAACTGACAGAAAGCTGCCAAGAATGGCAAAAGATTTTCAAATACCACTGCCTAAACAAGAAGGACATTGTGAAGGAAAAACTTACATGTCAAAAGTTTCATTTCCTGAAAAACAATGCCTTCTCTATAGATCAAATTTCTAAAATGAAATTGGAAATCCATGCAATGGTTGAAGAAAACCTTTGCTCAAACCACCTCCCTGTGCCCAAGTTCTGTGAAGCTCAATCTAAGGACACTACACGAGAGTCAACCCTGATTCAGCTACCTGACACGATACCACTGAGCCCAAGCCTGTGATACATACTATTGGCAAAACGGAGACATTCCCGAAGGACACCCCACTAAAAAACGTAACATCTCTCCGAGGGTCACTCTCAACAGGCGTGCAACAAGACCAACCATATAATCCTGGGCAAAAGAACCGACAGAATGCCCCACCTGAAAATGTGACGCCAAATACAGACCAGATGAATCTGGAGGAAGAGCTTGCAAACAGAATAGAAATGGTACATGGTCATGCTGTTGGAGATCGACCGAGACTGGTAGAAATAAATATGAATAAAGCCTTCAAGACACTTATTGCAAAGGTCAATGATGCCCTCACACGGATCGTTCCAAATAAGTTTAAGTGAAATAAACCATACAACTTATGGGGCAGCATGGTTTATACAGTTAAAACTCTTATTCTAACGCAAAGACAGGAAAATAGAGGAAAACTTTGAGCTAGTCTGGAAAAGAAAACTCCAACAGAAGATAGATAAACTAAGAAGAAAAAAAGCTAGCATATCTGCTTTTCTGTCACATGAAAGCCCAGGACAAAAAAAAACTAAGAAAGAAGCTGAAGAAGCTTAAAACAGAATATTCCATTCAAACCCCATCACGGCTAAGAGTTAAGATAGCAGAACACCAAGTTGAAATAAAAGCACAAATAAAAAATAGAACTAAAAAGTCCAAATCGAAAATAGTAAATCAACTTTTTGCAAAGAATCCCAGGATGGTGTATAGGAGCCTCATTAGAGAAGAAATAAAAGTGTGCTCTCCACCAACTCAAGAAGAAGTAGAAATCTTCGGGGGGGGCCACTCTCTGAAGACCCTAAACAACATCGGGAAAGGAAGTGGATCAACACCATCAAAGAGGATAACAAGGAGAAAACCAAGATGCCAGCCCTGGAAATTACCAAAGAAGTTGTCTGCAGGAAAGTAGCCAGTACAGTAATTTGGGACGTTTGGGACGTCCTTTGTTCCCAAAAATTAAGAGACCCATTTGGTTAATAAATACAGGTCTATCTGCTGCTTCACGACAACCTACAAGTTGCTAACAGGGATAATCGCTGATGCAACATGTGAACATCTGACTGCCGGTGACTACCTTGAAAGTGAGCAGAGGGGATGTACCAGGAAACGACTTGGCACAAAGGACCCATTTTTTGTTAACATAACAATCCTGGAGAACAGCAAAAAGAGACAGAAAAACCTGTTAATATCCTGGATAGGTTACAAGAAGTCCTTTGATAGTATATGTCACTCCTGGATACTTCACTGGAATTAGGTCATTCTTCCAGAGGCAAATGATCAGATGGTGCACATCAATCACGCTTCATCATATGGAAAGAAAAATACAGACTCTAAACGTTAAGACTCAGCAAGGAATCTTCCATAGAAACAGACTATCACCCCTTCTTTTCTGCCTCACAATGGATCCCCTGAATAAATTACTTAAACTGGATACAACCGGCAGAAAGAAGAGAGAAAATAAAAGAGTCAACCATCTACTCTTCATGGATGATCTCAAACTCTATGCTAACTTTGAGAAACAACTCGTCTTTCTAATGGAAATTGTAAAAGATTACACGGAGGACATCTGCATGGAGTTTGAATTCGAAAATGTGCTAAATGCACAATAAAAAAAGAGAAAAAAACAGCATCAGAGCACCTTAATATTAACACTGGCTTTATTGAACACCTAGGAGAGGATGAAGTCTAAATATATTGGAGTAGAGGAGAATGAGACGCTTATGCATTGGAAGATGAGAGAGAAGGTGCACCTAAAAAATCCTCACATCGGAACTCTCACCAAAAAATAAAATAACTGCCATCAATCAACTGGCAATACCTGTTATCACTGGTTTCAATGTTAGGTTGTTGTGTTTTTATGTAGATAGCTTCCAGTATTTTTAATTTTTTTAATTGGTTTCGGAATGTATAATTTTATGGAACATTTATAATTTTTATTGATTTTAATACAAAAAAGATAATCAGTAAAACTGAAAAAATAAAAAAGAATTGTTATTTTTAACAATGTTTGTATAAATGAGAAAATGCTGCCTAAATACACACAATATATATATAGGGCATGTATACTCCTCATGTGTCAGAAGTGTGCTGTTGTATGGCTCAGAAACTTGGGCTGTCTCTGCTGGCATACTAAGGAAGCTGCACCGTAATGACAGGGCAATGATCAGATGGATCTGTTTGGTGAGGCCTGAACAGTACGTTTCTTTTGAATCCCTGCTCTCACAGGTCGACTTGAAAAGCCTTGCGGACATCATGCGAAAGAACAGACTGCGTTGGTTGGGTCACATTGAGCGTAGCGATGGCTGGATTGCTAAAGTCCGACAGTTGAATGTGCCAGCAGAGAACATCACCACTGGCAGACCCAAGTTGACTTGGGAGGATGTAGTCAAACATGATAGGAAGGCCATGGGTATGGATTCCATCAAGCCTTGCTAAAGACAGGAGTGGAGAGGAAGACTTAGATTTCGAGACTAGACAATCAGGCCCCACCCTCATCAGAGGATTAATTGTGGCCTGATTCAACAAATAAACCGGTTGATGATGATGATGATGATGATATATATATATATATATATATATATATATATATATATATATATTAACGCTTTACATAAGGTCAGAACAACATCGATACTGATGTTGTTCTGACCTTCTGTAAAAGATTAATAAAAAAATATTCCGCTCTTATTTTTGATTTTTCTTAATAATCGAGCACTCTGCTTGGATTCCCTCCCACGAACAAAACAAAACAAGACAAAATAGAAACGAGGGAAAGACAAAGGAAAATTAATGGTCGCTCCCTTCTAATATTTACTAATGCATTTCGGGATTTTAAGGGTGTATATTTTTTTTATTAGAAGGGAGGAGCAGGAGAAAAGAGGAAAAGGAAAAAATAACCAAGAAACTAATAACCATACACAACGCATGGAATCTGAACGATAATGGTTACCGACTCTATGTAAAAAGGAAAGACGAGGGAAGAGGACTTGTGAAGAGTGTAGCTTGCATATACAAAGTAATAATAAGACTACAGACCACCGCCAAAAACAGTGTCACGGTGAATAATATGAAAAACAGTGAAATCCTCATAGTTGGTTTAACGTCCATTTCACATGCTGACATGTGTTGGACAGCTTTTAGAAATTGACTTCCAAACTAACCTATCTCCGGCTAGGTCTTTATGTATAGCTCTTTCTCTTAAATCTATCCTTATTACTTACTTCCATGATTTCCTTATCTTTCCACTGACAACTGACCGTACTACCTCAACTGTTACCCATCTACTAACCCAAGAAATCTCATTCATTCTTTCAATCTGACCATACCATCGAAGTCTCCCGTTCTGCACACATTTCTCTATACTGTCCAGATTTAATCTTCCCTTGAGGTCATTAGATCTAAGCCTATCTTAAAGACTCGCATTACACATCCACTGTATCATTCTCACATCATTTCACTCTATGCAATGCATGTCCTCAACCATCACTGGCCAGGTTTTACTTCCATACATGATCACATTGTGTACACATACTTGATAGACTCTCTCCTTGGTCGACAGTGGTAACGCTCTGCTGTTTAGTAATGGTAGAAATTCCCAGAACTTACTCCATCCACTCCTAACTCTTGCAATCATACTAGCACCAGCTTCACCATCTGCTATCATCAAGGTAACAAAACTTCTGGACAACTTCAATAGCCTCACCATCTAAATATACTTTCTCCACATCTGAGTTCTCATCCGTTTCCATTGTCTTACATTTCTTGCACACAAACTGGTTATGACCTTTTAATCTATCTGTAATTCCACTGCACTTCTTGTCTACTCAATGCTTACAAGTACCATAAAAGATTCAATTGCACCAAACCCCCTTTCCACAAACTGAGCAGTGGAATTTTCCTCTTTTAGGGAGCTTTCCAACACTATAACCACTGATCATCACTTTGGTCTTAGTAACATTCACTCTCAGACCTTTACTTTCCATAGCATGCCTCCAAGTCTTAAACATAGATTTTCCATTGTTTCATGGATAAGCACTGGGAAACAAAAAGGTGACAAAAGAAAAATTGAAAGAGAAACAACTATATGGACTATTTATAAAATGGACCAATGAAAGTATTAACAGCGAGCATACTAGTGGCTAAAATTACTCATCATGATTGGATATCTACCGTTATATCATCTAGTTTTACTCAACCTCAATGTAAAAACTAGCATTTATATGTTCGATAAAAAGTATGTTTATGTTGATGGTTTATTTCACTGATTGAGGCATTATTTTACATGAATATTAGTGTGAACACTGGCGAAGCATAATTTTTTTTCGTATTTTTTGACAGAAGGTGTACACTAGTAAATGTATAATGACTAGAATTTTTATCAGTAAGTTTTGTTTTCCATTATTATACTAAAGCTGAGCTAATCAACGTTTGTTTCCTTAAGACTTTTTTCTATATTTGAATCCCACAAAATACATGCAAAAATATTCCTTAGTTTTGGGATTGAGTTATGTTAGAAAAAAATGGATTTTAATTGTTCTAATTAGCCACAATTTGCAAATAACTCACCACGTGACCCATCTTTCTAATTTTCTATCACTTTCACCCTCTTTCATCATATGTTGTTTGATCCACCTTCTTCCGTTTATTTTATGCCGTATCTATCACTCTCGCTTCCATCAATCTCTATATTTATTAACAGTCGAAGGTAATAAAACTAACTATCAAACAGAAGATCAGAACAGTCCATTATAAACAATAGGGAATATCACCACAAGTAGTAATACTATTTAACACCTAACTGGAGAGAAAAGGAGATAATGAGAAAGAGAGAGAGAGAGAAAGAGAGAGAGGATGAAATAACTGAAAAAAATGTGCTTCACTAGTGTTCACACTAATGTTCATATAAAATCATAGAATTACGTAAGTAATTTAATTTTTCATCTCTGAATTATTATTATCATTTCTGATGATGTAAAGGACAACAAACACTAACCGTTGACTTTTTATTTAGAGTGGAGGATTTTTTCCTGAATTCATTTCAGGCGATGGGGTTGTCTTATTGACTGTTAACTTTCTCGCTTCCCCTCAACACTTTAAATGGTTTCGTCCAGCACGTTTTTTTACTCTCTAACTTTTGTGTGATGAGACGGATATATATTTATGTATCTACAAATAAATACACATTGGCCTTTATTATTATTTATTTACAAATATAAGTTTGCACTTTCAATATGCATGTGAATTAAAGGACATTATAGATTAAAAACCTATTGATTGCACCAAATTTGGCATGACGAGCCGTTAGGGTGTCAGGTGTAATAAGTGCAAAGTCACAATTTAAGCTTGTTTTCATCGATTCACTTACCACCCTGTTAACCATCAATGCCACTTACCACACTGTTAACCATCAATGCCACTTACCACCCTGTTAACCATCAATGCCACTTACCACCCTGTTAACCATCGAACCGCTTTCACTACAAAATATAATTTGAAACAAGAGAAAAGATCAGGAAAAAACAGATGGTGGTTATGTGGCAATTCCCAAGAAAACTTGGATTACCTCGGACGAGAAATCGACTGATTTAGTGAAGTGTGTAGAATTTTGACTCATACAATCAGAATCATGTGGTATCATCCAATTTACTTTTGTGAACAAAAATCATTTTGTCTGGTTGAATTCTCCCTAAAAGCCGATGCAGAAATAATTCCATGACTTATTTCCATTTTCTGATCTCACTTTTACAATAACATCTGTTGTGAGTTGCACGCCTTTCTCTAATTGGCTGGATACAGTTATTAACAGATAGAAAGTTCTTTTTTAACAGTCTATCAATATTTATTGAATTTCCGTTTTAACATGGGATGTGTGATTGGCTTATTAGATACCATCATGTGTTGTAAAGGATGACCCCCTCCCCTCCCCCCCCCCAAAAAAAAAATGGCACTCATGGAATCTTTAATGAAATTCACAATCCTTTCTGCAAACCAACCATACTTGGCACAAATAAACTTCAGTCTATGCCTGACTTGTCCGACAAGTTTTAATCATGAATGCCCAACTGTTGTGGCCTTAAAGGGCCGGAAAAAATAAGACAAGAAGAAGATAGTTAGCAAGAGTATGTATTTACAGAAAATACAGAAGCAATGTGTTGCCAACGATTGCTTTTAGATTGTACATAACGACTCGGTCTATTCATAGTGTCGGGAAGAGTCCATGTAGTGATGCAATAGGGTAGATCACCATGACACCAACAGATTTTGTTTTATTGTCTTTCGATGATAAGCACATCTAGATACACTTTGCAGTAGTAGGTGTGATCCTCAATAGGCTTTATACTCACGTCGTCTTAACCCCCCACACACCCACCCCACGATTTTTATCTGTGAGGTTATCTCAAAGTTAATATCTATCAAAACAATCTCCAGACTATTCCGGAATTGAACTACCAGTGTGGCAACAATACCCATCTTCCATAAATAAGGACTCATGTTTTATCATTACTACTGTCACATATGTTTGAATATTGTAGCAAGGGCTCCTTTCAATATTCTCAAGTTTTAAAATGATACACACACTGCTAAAAAACACACAAAATTGGTTTGAAGAAAATAAATTAAAAACACAACTTAGAAATACTTGGTATGTATGTGATGTGAAAAGAGTTTTTTTTTGTTCTTGTTTCCGAATGGCCGTTAGAATTTAAAATGTGTAATGTGTATATCTATATTTAAATTCTAACGGCCATGTTTTGTTTGGAAAAAAGAACAAAAATTCTCTTTTCACGTCACATACATACCAAGTATTTTTAAGTATTGCACTTGTGTTTTTAATTTATTTTCTTCAAATCAATCATTCTGAGGAAGTCTTTTAAATGAAGACTAAAAGTTGATGAATAGATAAATAATTTATGTTTTCCTTTTTCCTTTTCCATTACGTTGGAATATTATTTCTATTTTCTTATCATATATACATATATATATATCACCAGAGTTTTTGATCAATCCTGAAGGAGGAACCCCTCCCTGGTTTCTTTCCACCTTGTTTTGTCCCTGGCTAGGCGTGGCCACGTAGGACCTAGTTGGCTGTCGATGTCGTCTCTTCATCAGGAATTTGACCTTCCTCTGTCTTTTCCATTGCCTCAGGACTCATTCTGGCGCTCTATATGTCTACCTGTTGTCTGTATATCTCGAAAGATCACCTGCCCATCTATGTTTTACCGTTCATATGGTGTCATGTACAGTTTGCTGTCTGATCCAGGTGTTTCTTTTTTTTCACATAGACGAGCATAATGCTTTCCATTTTGCATTGTGCCACTCTTAGCTTTTTTATTGCTGCATTATTAAGTACCCATGTGTCACTACAATATGTCATAACAGGCATGATGTATTCATTGAACACTTTCTGTTTAATGTTCATAGTGGACTTTCAACTACTTTAGAAAAGGCTGTTCATCCAAGCACAATTCGCCATTTGATTTCAGGCATGATATCAGCGTCACTTCTTACCATCTTCCCTAGGTAGATGTAGTTGTCGACTTCCTCGACATTTTCACCTTTCACTGTGACTGGGGCTTTTGTGGCATATTTGTTTAACATAACCATGGTTTTTCTAATGTGCACTTTGAGGCAAATTATATGGCTAGCATTGTGCATGTCATTAATAATTCTCCGTTTATATTGATACCTCTTCCTTCTCAGTCAATTTTATTGATCACCCAATCTTGTAGGCAGGATCTAAAGAGGTTTGGTGAACTGTTGTCGCCTTGTTTAGCACCTCTTTCCATATTGATCTTTTTGCTATCCTGTTGGAGCTTTAAAGTTGCTGTGGCTCCATCGTAAAGATCTTGATACAAATTGATGTAAACGCTGTCAACTCCTTGATTTTTCAAAGCTGTGAACATAGGAGTGAATTTGATGAAGTCAAATATTTTCATAGTCGACAAAGGTAAAACAAAGTGGTATACCATGTTGATTAGATTTCTCTTGGAGTTGGCTTACAACTTGAATGTTGTCCATGCTGGAAAACCAACTTGTTCTCTGGGTAGATTTCTGTCAAGTGTGTTTTGCATCCTTTTGAGGAGAATTTGGGAGAATATTTTGTAAACAACAGAAAGTAGGCTTATTGACCTGTAGTTCTTAATATCTTTCAAGTCTCCTTTGTTGTGGAGTATGGTAACCGATGCATTATTCCATATTCTTATATATATATATATATATATATATATATATATAGTCACTGTCCACTGTTTGCAGTAAGATTTATCATATACTAGACCCTCCTGGTCACAGGTCGTCTATGTCCTCTATTTTCATCGATTACGTCATCCTTTTGTTACTTCAGAATTTATGACGTCATAAAGGATATCTTTTTGATGTCTTCAACCTGTTTTTGTGGATGATATCATCCCTTTGTGGGCGCTTTCCATTGTGACATTATAAAGCATACCCAGTGTCTTCCAACTTTGTTCTATCTGTTCCGATGGATACTGCACCCCATAGACCGGTATTGTCTTGGCCTTCGGGGCTTGATTTATGCCGGTCTATGGGTCTGTCCTGTGCAGTTCTAGGAGGTCCACCCTCCCAGGCTTTGCCTCCCCTCTTTTGGGAGGAATAAGTTTATTGCTTACTGCCTGAGGCGCCCCTACCAGGGAATGCGGACGGGGCTGCCCAGGCAATTTTTAATGGCCAGAGTGCTCACCTTCTCGGGCGCTGGCTTTTCAAATCCCACTTTCCGACCTTGTGTCACATATTCCTATTGTGGGTAGGAGTTGTATAACTCTTTTGGCCAGGATCAAAGTGTAGTATCTGTTCTGATGGATACTACACCCTATAGACCAGTATCGTCTTGGCCTTTGGGGCTTGATTTATGCCGGTCTATGGGTTTGTCCTGTGCAGTTCTAGGAGGTCCACCCTCCAAGGCTTTGCCTTCTCACCCTTTGAGAAGGGGTTAGTTTATTGCTAATCGCCTGAGGCGCCTCTACAGAGAAATGCCCAGGAATTTTTTAAAGGTAATAGGCGCTCTTCTTCTAGGGTGCTGACTTATCAAATCCCATTTTCCGACCTTGTGTCACATTTTATTTTGTCGGAGGTAGATAAATACCTTAACCTCACCACTTTGTGACGCCATTCCTTTGTGATGTCATCCATTGTGCATGGATGGAGACAAATACAAGATAGAAAACAAGTAATGTCCACAGAGTTTTAGTAGTATGTAGATTGTCTTCCATAGTTCAAAAAAATCAACACGTTTTATTTATAAAAATATTTCAAAGCTAAACTGTCTATATACTGTTTTGCCCTGCAATTTGAAGATCTGATCGAGCAGTGGGTGGGAATTATACAGTGGATGTTAATTTCGGCATTTTTTGTGACACTGCATGGAACTTGTTTTTAGTATAGTCTGATATTACACTATAATATTTCTTTTAATATCCTCAATGTGATTAAAACTCTTACACAAGAGATTCAATTTCTGTTGAGATACAATAAAAATTTACACAGAATTATTGAATACTGCTGCTCTGCTCTGAATTTATTCTTCACTTCTTATTGAGGTGACTGTCCTTAGGCTGCTTGCTGTCCATAACAGGCATGTTTTGGAGCGATTGAAATGTGTAACCAACCCTGTTTGTAGTATGAAAGAAAGAGGAACTTATAGGGTGCTCACACATGCACACATTGATCCTTCCACCTCATTCATGTTCCGGTTGCTTGTTCAGCCTCATTTCACTTAGATCAGTGTTTTTTTTATTCCATGAGATCCAATCTTTTATATTATCGTCTCATTGTAACAAGCACACAAGCCTTCTTCTAGTCACAATGTCACCGCCTCAGAGCACTCCTCTCTACATATTCCCAATATAACAAGAGCACAGAGATGTAGTAAGGACAGAGTTGCATTTGAGTCTTTTAAACCAAAAATGGGTCTGTCCAGAAATTAATAAGACTGATATCGTCTTGACACAATTAATGGAAACACACTCGTTTCAATCTAACATTTCTCAGCTGAACATGAATTCTGATAGGAAAAAAATAAACTGGTTATTTTCATACTTGCTTATAGTCAGTTATCTTTTTTCAATCGGGGTTTACAACCAGAAAAAAATCTACATATTTATCTCTCTATCTGTCCGTCTGTCTGTCTGTCCTATTTTTCATGTTTTCCCCATCAAATGCAGACCTAAAACCAATACTTATAAATCACTATACCCTAAGGATTGTTTATAGCAACAACAAAAATCATTGATATTAAAATGCTCCCTGTTGCGACATTGATCAATTTTTAATTTAAAAACCCCGACATTAGGACCAATCAAGGGTAGAAGGAGATAATTCTTTCTTTTAAGCTCTACATAAGAAATAAAGTGTATTTTCGTTTTTATCTACAGCAAATATTGGATTTAAAAAGTTGTAAATTTACGGTTCCATTTGATAGTGAAAAAGTTCAAGTCAAAATCTTAACAAATACTCATCACCTCTGTTGCAGATATATGCTGTATGTTTTTCTGTCTTGCAAAGTAAAAGAAAATCTTTTTTGTGGTTGTTATCTTAAATGTTTAATTCGACCATATTAAAATTTGTAAATTTACAGTTTAATTTGATAATGAAAAAGTCGTGGGCCGTTGTGGCATCTTCTGGCCCTGCTCTGGCAGGCTGAGGTATGGTTCTGTGCAGTTCTAGGAGGTCCACCTTCCTAGGCTTTACCTCCTGGCGTTTTGAAAAGGGGTTAGTTTATTGCTAATCGCCTGAGGCGCCCCTACCGGGGAATGTCGACGGGGCTGCTCAGGCATTTTTGTAGGCCAGAGTGTTCAACCTCTTAGGCGTTGGCTTTTCAATTGTGTTACATCTTTGCATGGTGGGAGAGAGATAAAAAAATAAAAAATAAAAAATAAAAATGAAACGTAAATTCGTACGAATCAGCACGATATGGCTTTTTTACTCGATTCTAATGTTAGCATTGGTTTCCCCAGTTCTTTCTAGAATCAAGCATTTGCAAGAGAAACCATGTGAAGGTTGCCAACATCCATAGTGAAAGTGGTGCTATGGAATCAACAGGATTTGAACTTGGCACGCCCAGGTCGCCAGTTCATGTTGGTATTCACTTCATCATCATCATCATCATCATCATCATCATCATCATCATCATCATCATCATCATCATCATCATCATCATCAGTTTAACGTTGGTTTTTTTTTTTTTACTTATATTCACCCCAAACAAGGTACATTGTCACTGAGATGTAAAATCTACTGTGAATTAAAGGGCAGATTAATCGGTGCATCCTAAGTGGGGAGTTGTACAGCAAGGTGTTTGTTCACATTACATTTAACTTTCTGCATGTTGGCACAGTTGGAAAAAACAGAAAGCAGAAAGGGAATTTCAAAAGCAATCAGTTCTAGGAAAGAAGCTATTATAGTAGAAATCTTTCTGGCATCTGGGGACCTTTACAGTGAAAGGGGTGCGACTTTGTTAACTGTCAGGTTGGTCGGGGTATTTATGTTGAGGGGGCACAAGTGCAGCAAGTTCGTCGGAGCACATTCCATTGAAGTACTTGTAGAACAAGCACAGGGATGCGACATTGCGGTGATGGAACAGGGACTGGAGCTTAGTAGACAGTTTGGGACATATTGGATTAGGGACTCTTTTTTAGACCCTGTCTAAGAGGAAGAGACTTGTGGTTAGTGCATTCAACAAGATGTGACAACAATAGTCCAAGGCGAATAGTGACTTTGTAGAGATATAGGATACTGGGACGTGAGAGGAGATTTCTAGCCCGCTAGAAGGAGCCCACCTTCATTGCAGCAGTTTTACATACCAGCATGCGTTGGACGGCTTTAAAAAATTGACTTCTAAACTCACTTAACTCTGGCTACATCTTTATTTATCCCTCTTTCCCTCAAGTCTATTTTTATTACTTGTCTCATGTTTATCTTGTCTTTCTCCTGTGAACTGAACCTGCTACCTCAACTATTCTACATCTACTAATCCAAGAATTTTCATCCATTCTTTCAATGTGGCCATACCATCAAAGTCTCCTGTTCTGCAGACATCTCTCTATACTGTCTAGATTTAATCTTCCTCTGAGGTCATCAGAACTAAGCGTGTCTTTAAGACTCACATTACACATCCATCGCATCATTCTCATATCATTTCTCACCATACGACGCATGTACTCAACCCTCACTGGCCAAGTTTCACTTCCATACATCATCACACTGCATATGCATGCCTCATAGACTTTTCATTATACTTTTACATTTCGTTTCACTTCCATACATCATCACACTTAATTAAATATTAAAAATTTTTTTTTTTTTTAACTTAACAAATACGCACCATCTCTGTTGCAGATATGTGCTGTATATTTTTCGGTAGTGCAAGTTAAAAAAAAATTTCAGTCAGAAGTCTTAAAATTCAACCAAAATTTGAATTATTGATAAATTCTATTTAATTATTGATAAGGAGTATTTTGTAATCGCTCTATTCTAAGAAAATTGTATGTATTAACTAGCTATGTTGCCCAGAATCTATTATGTTAAAATTTCTTTTGTCAAAATTTCTATGTGCTATGACCACGCCTAAAAGTTATGTTCAGTATTCAAGCTAAAAGTAAACCTGCTTTTGATTCAATAAGAACGAAATTAGACGTAAGTGAGAAAAAGATTAAATAGGGCAATAATCTATCATTGTTTAAAATACAAATGAACCTTTGTTTTTGTTTGAAAGAAATAAATAAGACAACGTAACTTGAATGAAAAAGAAAACAACTAAGGAACGATAACTCTTACTAAAAGACTATAAGAGTTATAGGAGGTGAGTTTAAGAATTTTTACATGTTAGAAATTAAGATTAAGATGAAGAATATTTTTTTTACCTTTACCTTACCAAGGTACGTTAGTCTATTACAAATAGAATGGTACAACAATAAAAAATAAAACTACGCTAGTCACAATCAAAATTTTATTTGTTTGCTTAAATGTTATTTAGATCTAACTTGTTAAATCTGGACAACATTATTTTGTATAGTAAATAGAGTAATTTTTATAACAATTTAAAGTAAAAGTATTGAGTTGGTGTACAGAAGAGGAAAACTTAAGAAAATCCCCAAAAATGGGTGCATTAGTTTTACATGGTCGTCTCGATGTTGGGCAATCATTTACTTATAAAATTCATTTAACATCATGTGTTCCATCCATTTAACTTAAAATTATACATTATTCTGGTCAGTCTTCCATTGTACACATGTCCTCCTTCTCTCAAGGACTGAGGTCACTTCCTTAGTTTCATTTATTTGAAAAAAATCTTGCATCTTGTAATCTGGTTTTCTATCTGATTTCATATTTTTCACTAACTGATGCTTATAAATGTAGCCCACCTACTTTCAATACAAACACATGTGCCACCTATTCAGACTTTTAAAACTATCTCTCCATTACCATTGAAAGGAATCAGGAATCTTCGACGGCATCGCCGATAGATCTCGACAATGAAAAAAACAATGTTTGTATACTGAGGAAGGCATGTTATACCGAATATATGGATTAAAATTTAAAAAATAAATGTTTCATTTATTTGAAAATAAATCTTGCATCGTGTAATCTGTGTTCTATCTGATTTCATAATTATAATTAACTTAACACAGGATCTTTTAGAAGAGAAATGATTTATTCGTCATGATCGTCCAATGACCTGCAGTTAAAATTGGGGTGATAAGAAGATACCAAAAGAGAGAGACTTATTTTAAGCTCATTGCTTAGTTATTTTAACGTTTGACCATCTTAAGCTCTGTCGCTTCCTCCAAATTACTGTTAGAGATAGCGACTACTACTCTTTCAAGCGTCATTTCTGCCTAATTATTGTCGCTTGCTATTCTCACAAAAAAAAAACAGCTTATTTCCTGGTCGGGACGATCTCGTAACCTCATCGTGACCCTTAGTCTAGGATATATCCTGTTTACACATAAGGCCAGATCTATCTAAACAAATATATTTTAACTAATATTTATACTAGCTTAGGTACCCATCAATATTTAACATTAGCTAGTAAAAAAGGTAACTGCAAAAAATATTATTTTCTGATTATATCTCAGAATTTTTGAAGGAAGTTTACTGAGAGATAATACTGAAAACTACATTTTAGGCTTTTTCATACTGACTCGACAGAATTTTTATGTTTAATTCTAATTTTATGACGGAATTGGGGAGATGAAGGTTTGCAGCCAATTCTGTTTGACAGTTGAGTGTTGTGGGGGCTAATCTATAGAACTTTTTGGCACAAGCCATGCACACATCTAACATTTAAAGTTAACCATTTAATAGATGGCCATCTTCAAGGTAACTCCGTCACTCACTCGTTCCTGAATGCGTGTAGACGCTCTTCCAAGTTTTTTTTCCCTGGCCATTCTGGCAACCAATGTAGGGTTGGGTTGTTATTCTGAAATAAATCACGAGATAAAAATTCAGCTGTCAACCCGATTCCCTTTTCTCATTCGAGTCCAATTCATTGACGACGGGTGAAGATGCGTAGGGGCGATGGAGAGAGGATAAAAGAAACAAAGAGGAGAGAAAAAGCTAACTGTCTAAAAATAGGGCAAAGGTGGAGGATAATTCTTATTGTGCATGATGTAGAGGCTGTAGATGATGTAGATGCCTGCATTGATATTCTGTCACGAATAAAAATCTTTTGGGAAGCACTACCAACATTAAGAGAGCCTCTAGTGTGCGCTGCACTCGGTCAGTCACTTTTATCGTTCAACCTGGTTTTTAAAGGAAGACAATTGCTATATATATATATATATATATATATATATATATATATATATAGTCATCTAATGACAGGCTGTTCAACTATATCACAGCTCTTCAGTGTAACTAGACAAGCAAGCACTTTAATCTGATTCTTACTCTCTACACTATCAGTGCAACCTACAAGATTAAATCTAAATGCTTAGCTTATATATTCATTATCAGCTGCATGGAGTGCTCTATCCTTTTATGAAGAGCTAAGCATTATTGTTGGTGGTAGCAGAGTGCTTAACCCACAAAGATGGAGGCATATATATATATAGTTATATGAAAATATATTTATGGTAATTAAGCTACACCAAGGCGTCTATGTTTCATCCCCACAGGAAATCGTTAGGCTAAGTGCTATGATTCTCTACGGGAATGAAACATAGACGCCTTTGTGTAGCTTAATTACCATGAATATATTTTCATACTACTACTACTGCTAAGCTCTATTCATGTATTGAGCACTGTTAAAGTAAATACTGAAAATCTATACACAATATATTATATCACCTTATAATATTATATCTGTACATACATGAAATAATATATATATATATATATATATATATATATATATATATATATATATATATATATATATATATATATATATATATATATATATATGGCCTGTTTTCCTCTTCTCAGCCTCTTTTAAGTGCATCTGGACTTATCTACTTTTGAGCACCTTCTCCAATCTGCTCCCATGCAAAGAGTTTTTCTTCACTTTCTACAATTTCACCGAACTTTTTCAACGGAAATTTACCACCCGGACAATTTGCATATCTTTTTCACGGAATTTTTCTTTTCATTCAATACGTTTTTTTGACAAAAATTATTTTAATAATTTTTAATAATAATTCTCATATTTTTCAAATATTTGAACTTTGGTTTTTTCGAAAGCCAACTTATCCATCTGTATTTCTCCTCTGATGATAAGATTTCGATCTTTGAAAAGCCTTGGCTTAAGGAAAGAAAAATAAACACTAGTTTATTACTGACAACCTTGCATTGAACAATTGAAATTTGAAATAAATTTGGACAATCGTCGCATATTTATCACTCTTTTTTCTTCTATCTCTCTCTCTCTATATATATATATATATACATATACAACACTATACATTATTTTGATCA
>OY744521.1:49674940-49744940 GCA_963556195.1 Sepiola atlantica | reverse complement strand
TGTATATATGTTTTCAATATCAACCTCTATGTATCTGTATGCGTTCTTGTACATAGAATAAAGTAGTCTTTTGTGAAATATGAAGAAATAAATTGGATTAAAATAATTCTGTATAGATCAACAGTAATAATTATTTATTATATAAATACAACTCAAAGGAAATTACTTTAAAATCAGGATGTATTTAATTGTCTGTCACTGAGCGATGTCCATTGAATATGTTTTCCCATTATCGGCTGGTGAATGTAAGGGCAGACAACTCTGCTTTTCAAAATGCTGTTTTGATCAAAAGAGATAACAAAGGGCAAAGAATTACTCTCTTTTAAACACTATTTTTCTCTAGATGGAATCTGTTCCATCTAATTGTGCATATGTTCAGTTTAGTAAAATGTTTAATAATTGGTTGATGAGGTTATATATAAAGCAATCTGATTGGCTAAAAGTTTTACAAATAAACCAATCAGAAATAATTGATGGGATCATTTCTAAATAGACAGATAATCTGAATAGTTTTCTTCTTGTGAATTTCCACTTATTTTTCTTTCTTTTTTATATTTTTCAGGTGAGTTATGACTTTGAAATGTAAGAAAGGAAAAAAATTGGTAAATATAAATGTTTATTCGCAAAGATGGCCACGATAAAAGGTTTAAATATCTTCTTATAAATAAAAACGAAAATTGACTGTCTGTCTGTCTGTCTGTCTGTCTGTCTGTCTGTCTGTCTATCCGTTTTTCATGCATTTCCCATCTTAAACTAAAACCAATACATATTATAAATCACTGTACCCTGAAGATTATTTATACAAAAATAAATTAGGACTAACATTTTCCTCTATGTATTATTGATAGATTTTTAAATCTAAACCTTGGATCTTGACTTTAGAGCCAATCGATACTAAAGGAGATATTTATGGTACGTACTGAAATTGGCAATAATGTGAGAATTTCAAATCAAGCACATTATTCAGTCTACGGAGGAGGCAAACCTTTCTTGTTCTGCTATATGTGTTTAGATATTTGTCTTGATCAAACAATTCAAAGTAAAAAAAAAAACTTAGAAACTAAAGCCATATCAAAAGATCAACGATGGAGAGCAGAAGAAGAACGTCTGATCCTATAGATTGAAGGTATATAAATTATACATTATGCAAAGATTACAGCTGGTCATCATGTTGCAGAGTTTCAGTTTCTATCATCGATGCATATCAAGTTTAAATCCAGTCAGTTCCATAAAACCACTTTCATTTATGGATGTTGGCATCCTTCACATGGTCCCTCCTGTGAGTACCTGATTCTAGAAAGAATCGGTGAAACCAATACCAACACCAGAATCAAGCTGGTTAAAAAGTCGTATCTTGCTGATCCATACGAATTTAGGTTTTTACGTTAATTGAATTTTAATCATTTTCAATAAACACCATGAAAATCCTACATCTGCATCTCTGGTACATAAGGAGGACAACAGAGAACTAACAGATGGCAGTATAGAGAATGTTAGGCAAAAGAATAGATCACTCCACTCATAACAGCATGGACGAAGACATAAATAATGCTAATCATTTTCATATCCACACAATTCACCATTTTGTAATATTTTCATTAAGAAGATGATTAACTTTAAATTACTTTGTGTATAAAATTCATATTTTTTCACTTCACAAAACTCTAACATATGCTAATTACATACACACATATATACAATTTTCACCCAAACCAGAACTCTGTTGACACTGACTAGAACTTTAAAACCTGTTGACCAAGTAGATTTAGAGTTACGTCCCTTGAACCATATTCAAGTTATCTCCCCTGAATTATACTAGCAAACGTGAAAATGAACTCTTCAATTTTGAAATACAAAAACACTCAGACATGCTTAGTGTGAGATTTGAAATTGAGACTTGACCTCTCTATTGGCTGGCTTTGAGGCAGGCAGGCAGGTAGACATGTCTGCTCAGCTCTCCATTTTCATGTGGTCAAAATGGAACATCAAATATTCATATTTTATAACTGGTGACTGGCCGACGAGCCTAACATTTTGTGTTAGGAAGTCTCTTTAAGAACACACATTATAAAATTTGGTACCATAAATAGTCCAATATTATGCCTGTACTAGCTGATTTCACCGGCTCGCTATTGCTTCGCAAAGTTCGCTATTTAAAATAGTTGAAAGAAACAATGTAAATTGATAAACATTTCATTCATAACTTTGTTGAAAACACGGAACAAGAACTTTCGAATATATTCATATAGATAGATTAACATTTTGGTAATTCTAATACAAATTTATTTATTTTTTAAATATTACCGTTAAAGAAAAGAAAAATCAATTTGTCCGCATGGTGATGTGAAGAGAGGGAGATTTGTCTTTAATTTGCAATTTAGAAATAGAAAATTATGTCAATAGAAAAGACCCGAAAGGAACATTTGAACTCAAATGCTAAACATTTGTCCACGAAATAAAAATATTCCTAAACAGAACTATTTGTTATATTAAAATTAAAACAATCATTGAATTACGAAATAATAAGAAAGAATAGTTAATTAATAAAATGTACTTTTTCACAAGCAATATGCAAATTAGTTAACCTTACGACTTAGGTCGCATAAACATAAACAATATATTAGAAAGATAAGTTGCTGTTATTGTGTAAAGTTGAATTCATTTTAAATAGAGCATTTTAATTTCACGAGAAATGGATCCAATTTTCGCGTTTATTCATTTAGATATAAAATTTCTATTTACTTGTATTTCATAAATCATCATTGTTCATTATTTATTTTTCAATTCATTTGAGGAAGATTTTAAAGACAAGGCTGGAACAATAAAAGTATAACACATCACTCAATAAGTCCCAGATCAGACATATAGATGGCGCCACTAATAAAAATAAAAACATATGATTTTTATGACAGCTCAGGCCATCCAAATTTAGCAGTTATCCCGGAAAATAATTTTTTTTAAATTTTAGCCGATCATAAATTGAAGTTGCGTGAGATAGCAGAGGAGTTGAAGGTATCAGAAAGCAGTGTATTCACCATTTTTCATGAACGAAAGCTGTGTTCAAAATGGGTGCCGCATTTGCTCACAGTCGATCAAAAACAACAATCTGTCAACAATTCAGAGCTTGAATTGTTTGCAACTGTTTCAACGCTATAAAAATGAGTTTTAGCGTCAATATGCGACAATGGATGAAACATGGATCAGCCATTTCACTCCTTGAGTCAAATCAGCAGTCAGCTGAATGGATAGCAGCAGGTGAAAGTCGTCCAAAGAAACCAAATATGCAAACATCATCAGGCAAGGTTTTGGCCTCCGTATTTTGGGATGTGCAAGGTGTTTTGTTTATTGATTACCTTGAGAAAATAGTGAATATTATATACAATTATTGGTGCGTTTGAAAGGCCACAAATGAGGAAGAAAAACATGCTTTTTAGCCAAAACAATGCACCGTATCACAGGTCGATCGCAACAATAGCAAAACTACATGAATATTACTTTGAATGCTTCCGCACACACCTTATTCTCTAGATCTGGGCCTCATTGACTACTGGCTGTTTACAGACCTCCAAAGAATGTTCCAGAAAAAGAGATTTGGCTCCAATGAAAAAACGAAATAGGAAACTGAGACAAATTGTTCTACAAGAAAGGCATCGAATTTTTAGAGAAGGTTTGGAATCAGTGTATCACCCAAGAAGGCGATTATGTTGATGAATAAAGTCGAATTTTGCCTAAAAGTTGTTTTTTTATTAGTTAGGCTCAGGATTTATTGAGCGATATGTTATGTGTTGTCATAAATGAGATTTAGCATGGATGGTAACTCTCGTTCTTCTTCATTGATAATATTAGTAATCTCTACTCACCTGTTTCGAATCATCTAAAAACAGTCATTCACAATGGTTTATAAAATAAATATTAGATGCACCCCGATTTCCACATGTAAGATTCAGAGGAAGGAGGTTTAGTCTATTTAAGCAATGTTTAATGTAAAAGGGGTGGATGAGTATTTTAATGGATGCTGAATTGGAGGAAGAACTGTGTGCAAAGTTCAATGTGTAGAAAACCAACATGAATTGAAGGGGCTTCGAGTTAACATGGAAAAGACAAAAGTGATGATCGGTGACCCTTACCTGTTTACTCTGATTCTGTCAAGTTTCCGTTGCGGTGTTTTACAGATCTGGTGTTGGCAGAAACTCTGTATTCTACACAGATTGTCATCATTCGGTTCAAAAGGAAGATTAATCCCTATCTAAGACTATCTCTGTGTAGGATGCACTGGTACTGCTCGTTCAATTAAAGCAGACTTTGTATTGAATTCTCTGTGGACGGTCTGCAGAAATTCGAAGTTGTGAATCATTTTGCTATCTTGGTGATATGATCTGTGCTCAGCCCCCCCCCCCCCATTAATTAAATTTGGTCTCACGTGTATGGGCTGCATAGAGAAGTTTTGTGAGTTTCTTCCCATTTTAACCTGTCGTTGACTTTCACTTATGCAGGGTCCAGATAACAACAGCTATGTCTATAGTGCAATGTACATGTGAGTGAATGTTGGGCTGTCACTAATTCGGTCCCTCTGAAGATGCAGAATGATGACAGGGTTATGATTCAGTGGTTTTGGGGTGTGCGTCTTGAAGACAGTTAGTTCTACTATTGAGATTGAAGGTGCCCGGACTGGTATCAGCTCTGTGTTGCAACCGTTTGCGGTGGCATAAACCGAACCGGTAATACGATGTGTGGTATTAGTCCTCATTGGACTATGCCGGCTTCCTCCTAAGGAGGAAGTTTACAGAGAATATAAAATTCAAAAGCTGTCCCCAGCCTCATGTATATCACTGTCATGGGAAGATTACATACAACGCCTAGCATTCCCAAATAGTCACCGATCTAGTATTGGGCAGGCTCCACGTCACTTAATTTCGGTGATCTAATGAGAACCAGTGTGTCAACGCGATTATGCCATATTTTGTGGTGGTATGGCCATCATCATATTCGGTTTAACATCCAGTTTACATGCTAGCATGTGTTGGACGAATTTAAGAAATTGACTTATAAACTAACCTATCTTTGGCCAAGTCTTTATTTATCCACTATTCCCTCATCCATTTTTATTATTTCCTCTCATGTTTCCCTTGGCTTTCCCCTGTGAACTAAACCTGCCCCCTTAACTGTTCTACAAAAACTCTCATCCATTCTTTCAACGTGCCCATACCATCGAAGTCTCCTATTCTGCACAGATCCCACTATATGGTCCAGATTTAATCTTCCTTTGAGGCTATCAGAATTAAGCCCATCTTTAAGACTCACATTACACATCCATTATATCATTTTCATGCCATTTCTCTCTAGGCAACGCATGTCCTCAACCCTCACTGCAACACACACAGACTATGGTATTGACTTTACCGGGGTCAAATCGTATCCGTTGCATTCACTTACACTATAATACCATTGGAAAAGGTATGAATCCAACTTCCCCTCAGTTTAAATAGAATAACAACTTTTGTTTAATTAATCGTTTCCAATATGTGTTGTGATTTAGAATGAAATAACCCCAGAAAAGGGTTGATATGCTAACAAATAATAGATTGTAAGATCTTAGAAAAGCACTTTAGCTAAAGCAGGAAACATTACTATAAAAATCAGGCTAGCCATCAGGAAGAAATCGTAATTGGCAAAATAACAGTAATAAAACATTGTAGAGAAACTAAAAACCTACTATGGCAGAATACATTATAAAAGCACTTTAAAAAACATACAAAGAAAGATAACATCCGAACACATTGGGAAAATATCAAAAATAATTACAGTAAGGAAACAAACTCGCCTTCAAAGAATTTTCCTTTCTTCCTGTGTTTCTAACATCGAATTGAATTTCCATGAACAAAGTTTCTTTTCAAGAACTTCCTACAGAAAACGTAGCTAGAAGATTGTTTCTGTGAGGGCTAAAATATGGTCATCTTCAAATCTAATGTCAATAAATACTTGCCATAAACCGTCCTCATATGTCATCAAATTTGCTATATTCCATTCAGTATTTTCAATCCTCTCATAACATTCATCATCATTCAACTGACAATCTATCCATCTCGTTAAACCTTATCATCAAGTGGCTTTTAGACTTGATAAGTTGTGATATGATCAGTACAAAGAAAAATCTTTAGTGAGACCATAAATGTAAATGGCATATCGCAATCTAAGTGACAACGATAAAACAAAGTAAAAAAAAATAATATCAGTTCTGTTTATTTCCATGTATTGATTGTTTTCCTTTGATTAGATTCGTTTCCAGGAGATTTGAGTAATTATTTCCAAATTAAAATTAAATTAAATTTCAATTAAAATTAAAAGTATCTTCATACTACTACATCTGTGTCCTAATCAAAATCAATAACTTGAAAAAGAAGAGAGAAGAAACAACGTTGTTCAACCATGTTCGTTACAAAAATAAAATGTATTTCGATTCAGTTTTTTTCAAGAAGTACTTAATCTGGCTAGGAATATTGTGACAATGAAAACAATTTTCAAATATAATTTATGACGGATTTTGGTGAACATACCTTATGAAAATATTGTCAGGTAAAATTGTATGGCGCCAGTGAACACAGATATGAACAAAAAATGGCAAATTGAATATTAAAAGTTGGTTGAGTAATGAATATCCATTATTCCTTTTTATTTCTTTATATTTTTTTTATTTCTTCAAATTTAGGAAGATCTCCGTACTGTATGAGATCTAAAACTCTATGATAACATTTTTGTTATCTTCTTAAAGTTTTTTATGCATGATGTAGCAATATTTAAATACGAGCGTGAAAAATAATGTTAAAAACAGTATTTTTCCACATATGGTTAGACTAAGCAGAAGGTTAAGTGAGTAATTCCATTAGTAGTTAAAAGTTTGTAATATATATATATATATATATATATATATATATATATATATATATATATATATATATATATATATATATATACTTGGATCCAGCCAAAAGAAATGCATCAATTCAAGCGTATGAAATGCTATTTCGAATTTAAGCGAGGCTGAGAACGACTGACAGACATCGGCTTTCGTAGAGAAACTTAGACGCATCTAATAACTTACATTTCAAAGATAAACGTGACAAATCAAAAAATATTATTTCATACTTAAGCTTGACAGAATAACAAATATAATATTTCAAACTTCAACATACCGAAAAGCATAGCGTAGTTAGATGGTTTAACGCTTCTAAAAGAGAACGCGTCATTCAATATACAATTGAAATGGCATTTAAAACTGAAATCTGACTGACAGATAATGCCTATATATTTTGATTTGTCATGTTTATCTTTGAAATGTAATGGCTAAGTGGTTAACAACATGGACTGAGGACCTGGGTGCGCCGGGTTCGAATTCAGTACGTTCCACAGAAACACTTTCATCAAAACCCACATCTGACCTTGTGTCTAACCTCCTGTAGAGGAGGTAAATAAAATATATGTGCAACTGGGTTCGAATCCTTCAACTGACAGTAATTATCATCTCCTACACTAAAGATTGCGTAAGCATGAAAGACATGTGTCTGTAGATAAAAATAATAAATATTTATATATAAAGATATTATATATATATATATATATATATATATATATATATATATATATATATATATATATATAGCACTAGATAAAGTAAAAGAATAAAATAAGGTGCGAAACAAATTTTATTAGCATTCAATGTTCAAGCAAAGTGCTTTAAAGTCCTTAACTCATGAGTTTTCAAAGAAAATCTTCTCCTCAGAGGACCATTGCCGCAATGACATTATTGCAGGTAATAAAATTAAACTTTGAAAATATATTAAAAAAATTTACATAAAGATACATAAAAGTATATAAAACATCAAATATATCGGCCCAAAACATACTTTTTAGCTAAACTTATACAGTTCATCCAAGTCATAAAGTTTAATATATATATATATATATATATATATATATATATATATATATATATATATATATATATATATATATATATATATATATATATATGTATATATATATATATATAATAAAGTATGAATATATATTTATGGCAATTAAGCTACACATTGGCTAATGAAAACATAAACTTTGTGTCAGTTTCTAGAGACATGTAGCAGATAAGCTGAGGAAATCTCACTCTGAGATGAGGCTTTTGTACTTTGGAGTGTAGCATAACGTGGGGAATTCTTCGATACCCACATTTTTTTAAGGTGACAAAAATAGCTGTTTATCGCTCTGAAGTAGTTGGTGACACCTAGTTCTAATGGTACTCGTAGTTGTGCAGATGTTAATCTTTTCTTCTCTCTTCTCTTTATGATTAGAATGATGGACTCAATTAAAAAGAACAACAATAACTCCCTTAACTGATCTGATTTACTTCTTATAGTAATTTGTAGCAAGTACATCAAGATGAACTGTTTCTTCTCTTCCCAAACCCTGTAGGGTGGAGGAGGAATCGAAACCCATGTCTGATCATTTCGACTTTAAATTCCCAGAGGCAGAAACTCTCCAGCTTTTGTACCACACACTTCCTCCCATGATGACGTCATATCCTGCTACATTTTCCAAATTCTAAACTTTAAACTTCTAAATGGAATTTTTCATTCTCTGCTTAATGTTAACCTTACATGGAAAATACTGTTCTCAACATGTTTTCACACACCAATATCTAAATATTGCTACGGAAAAATCTGCTCCAATCCTTCTATAGGGGAAGGGTTGAGAGTATCATGTATGTATACTGTATAAGAAAACGAGAAAACCCAGATAGCATTGTTAAACCCTAATGAGTTTGTGTTGTCATCATCATATTTTTCTTTTTACTTTTGTTCACCAAAAATGAGACATGATGGGGCTATTGTGATTAGGGGGCCAGACATAGGGGGCATCCTAAGTGGGGAGGTACGTAGCTGTTGCTATTAAAAAGAAGACAATGGCTGCTAAAACCAACATGACAGACTTACAGATGGCTGCAACAAAAAGAAAGAGAAAAAATGCGATCAACATCACTGTGATGTCTACTACTGCTACATGTTATCAACGCAACAAAACTTCAGCTGTTTACATGACAAGTCGCCATTACAAAGAATCTACTGGAGACAACAGATTGATCGACCATAAGGCTACATTTTTTTTTTAAGTTATTTAAAATATGCGATTTTCTTTGGTCTGTCACGCTTAAGTTTAAAATAGAGTTTTGATTGCAAAATGTGCAGATTGAGTGGACGCATCTGGTGAACTGATTCATTACTAAGATTTGATGGACAAGTCAGGAATACATTGAAATTTATTTGTATTAAATATGATTGAATTTTAGAAAGGATTGTGAATTTAATTAACGATTCCATGAGTGGCACTTGGGGATGGAGGGGGGGGGGGGTCACCCTATATATTATTTTGATAGATGCTATTTTAAGCTATACACCAAAATAAGCTTTTACCTTTAATTTTAATGACATTTTATCTAGAGGCAAATTAGATACAATTGTACAGATTCTCAACAGTTGAGTATTGATTTACTCCTCTCCAGGAGTTAGGCACAAGGCCAGTTTTTATCTTACTCCCACAAGTAAGATGTGACCCAAGATCGGGTCGGGAAAGTGGGGTTTAAAAATTGCCTGAGCAGCCCCGTCGGCATTCCCCGGTAGGGGCGCCTCAGGCAGTAAGCAATAAACTTACTCCTCCCCAAAGAGGGGAAGCGAAGCCTGGGAGGGTGGACCTCCTAGAACTGCACAGGACAGACCCATAGACCAGCGTAAATAAAGCCCCGAAGGCCAAGACAATACCAGTCTATGGGGTGCAGTATCCATCGGAACAGATACTACACTTTGATCTTAGCCAAAACACCATAAAAGAATGACTTAATTACATTGGGGTAGAACTTATTGTATCCGTTTTTGAAGACAATAGGCTTATACTAAATAATCTAATATTTATAAAGCCAACAAATAAAAAATTTAAAAAATGAACAATTAAATAAATTAATTAAATAATGTTACTTTTGATAGAGAGAGAGAGAGAGAGAGAGAGAGAGAGGGGGGGGGATATAGAAAGGTAGAGAGAGAAGTTTTTAAAGAAAGGTGTTACAACTCTGAAAACCAACACAAATTTTGTACAAAATAAACAGACATTGGCATTAAATAACCCATAACGGGTTGATATGCCACTAAACCCACCAAACCAAACATAAATAAACATCTGTAAAAGAAAAGAACACAGTCTTCGTTTTTGTGACTAATGGAATTCCAGACTTTATTTCAAAAGATTACGTATTTGCTAAGCTCATAACTTCAGAAAAATTCTTAATTTTGTGAAATTAAGCCCAAATATTTGGAAACTATACACATGTATGTAATCTGTATGTATATTAAACTTGATTAAAATTAGGAGTAAAATCTTTTTTCGGTGTATGTTTTAGGCTTCCTTAGAGACCCATTTATTAAACATACATAAGTCAGTCATGAGAGTGCATACCTCTGTCTGATAATGTAAGGATAAGCCAGTCTTATCTAGGTCTTACTTCTCCATATTGTATGAAGTATTCCCGAAGTTATGTCATAGAAAAGTTGATAACTAGAAAACTCTTTATCTGATCAGGCTAGAAATATTGCATGGTGGTTACTGTTCTCAAAAACAGCATCAGATCCATACATCAAATTTGAAAAAATCAGAAGTTGAAATTTAGTCACAATTTTGACCATGACTGAACTTTTCAAAGTCAATGCCAAAGGTCAAGGTCATATAAAATGTGGGACTTCATTGGTTACAATACGGGACAAGTAGCGAGTATCTACGATGAACAGGATCAAAGTTATTGCCAAAAGTGTGACTTTCACCTTTTTCTGTGACTGTCATCTTTGATTTTGATTTATCAAAATTAAATCAGTTCTAAGTTAGATCATGACCAATATTTTGACAAATTTTGGTGACCATTGGTCAAGCGATGTGGACGCTAGGCTGTACACAAATATAGTGACAAACAAACTCGACTGAAAACATAACTTCCATCTTTGCAGAGATTAATATTGTAGTGAAAATAAACGAGGGCTTCTTCTTGTCGTATGAATCAGTGTGTTAAGTTGTTTTTTAACCTGCTTGATGTCATTGTTGGCATTATTTTTCCCTGATTTACTTTTTAAAATCAGGTACTTACAGAAGGGACCACGTAGAGGTTGCCACCATGAAATTGGTGCTGTAGATCCAAAAGGATTCGAACATTGCACGTTGAATCGTCTGTCCACACTGGTATCCAAACTCAGACGAAATGATTTTATTCAACTAAAAATCACTAGTACCAAACTCTGTTACATTCACGTTTACTAGACAAAACTCGGCAGACAAACACTATTTAATTCAGACAAAAACAAGAATGGGCTATTCTACATCATGGTAGTAGGGATGAAAGGGTAAACTTATTTACATCAACTAAAAGGAGGAGAAAGTTTAAACAGAAAATATTATTACAAATATATACGTCATAATCATGTTGACACACATGTTCTCGTTAAAGTTAAGCAATGTTGATCCTGGTTTACCATTTGGAATCTCCCTGCAAAATAATGTTGTCAGAATCATTTCCCCAAACCAGGATCTACATACGACTTAAGACCACTTGTGAATTTAATATTCCCTATGTTGAATGTTGCATTAAGGCAAGGCAATGATTACAAATATATGTATAGCTTATGCTACCTACACTGATAGAACTCCCATTTCAAATCTGACAAAAATGTATCCAATAGTTCTGGAATTATAGAATGTCTATTGCATCATACATACCATTTGCTTTATTGTGTAGATTATTTTGTCTGCTGCCTCTTTGCGTTTTTATTTGATTTTATTCCATTTATTTATGTACTTACTATTTACATATATATATCGAGAAAATGGATATGGAAATTATTATGAAAAATAATGGTAACTTATGTCTTTGGGTGCAGAGATGTTTCTGAATTTGGAGAAAAAAAATAATGGATGGTAATTATTCGTTCACCTGTAGTGTATGATGACTGGGTTAGGGTTACTGCTAAGTGAAGCATAAAACATTTTATATTAAGATAAAGTAAAATTACAGACTAGAATAGATAGATAGATAGATAGATAGATAGATAGATAGATAGATAGATAGATAGATAGATAGATAGATAGATAGATATTAAAAGATTGAGATAATTAGATATGAACAGACTGGTATGAAAAGATAGATAAAAACACACTTAAATACAAACCTAGATAATGAACAGACTAAGATAAACAGATATGAAGAGGCCAAGGTAGAAAGATAGTTGTGAACAGACTAAGATAAACAGATATGAAGAGGCCAAAGTAGAAAGATAGTTGTGAACAGACTAAGATAAACAGATATGAAGAGGCCAAGGTAGAAAGATAGTTGTGAACAGACTAAGATAAACAGATATGAAGAGGCCAAGGTAGAAAGATAGTTGTGAACAGACTAAGATAAACAGATATGAAGAGGCCAAAGTAGAAAGATAGTTGTGAACAGACTAAGATAAACAGATAGGAAGAGGCCAAGGTAGAAAGATAGTTGTGAACAGACTAAGATAAACAGATATGAAGAGGCCAAGGTAGAAAGATAGTTGTGAACAGACTAAGATAAACAGATATGAAGAGGCCAAGGTAGAAAGATAGTCGTGAACAGACTAAGATAAACAGATATGAAGAGGCCATGGTAGAAAGATAGTTGTGAACAGACTAAGATAAACAGATATGAAGAGGCCAAGGTAGAAATATAGTTGTGGACAGACTGAGATAAACAGATATTAAGAGACCAAGGTAGAAAGATAGTTGTGAACAGACTGAGATAAACAGATATGAAGAGGCCAAGGTAGAAAGATAGTTGTGAACAGACTAAGATAAACAGATAGGAAGAGGCCAAGGTAGAAAGATAGTTGTGAACAGACTAAGATAAACAGATATGAAGAGGCCAAGGTAGAAAGATAGTTGTGAACAGACTAAGATAAACAGATATGAAGAGGCCAAGGTAGAAAGATAGTCGTGAACAGACTAAGATAAACAGATATGAAGAGGCCATGGTAGAAAGATAGTTGTGAACAGACTAAGATAAACAGATATGAAGAGGCCAAGGTAGAAATATAGTTGTGGACAGACTGAGATAAACAGATATTAAGAGACCAAGGTAGAAAGATAGTTGTGAACAGACTGAGATAAACAGATATGAAGAAGTCTAGGTAGAAAGATAGTTGTGAACAAACTGAGAAACAGATATAAAGAAGCCTAGATAGAAAGATAGTTGTGAACAGACTAAGATAAACAGATATGAAGAGGCCTACGTAGAAAGATAGTTGTGAACAGACTCAGATAGACAGATATGAAGAGACTAAGGTAGAAAGATAGTTGTGAACAGACTGCGTTAGACAGATATGAAGAGGCCAGAAGATCATATATAGATAGATCATAACAATCATAGTTTAAGTTCTAAGTACAGATGATGATAACAAAATGGCATACCGTAAACAATAAACTTCGAGAGTTTGACTTGAAAAAGTATTGAAAGGATAAAATGTCTGAGAAGAAAATGATTTTAAAAGACCAAAGTTAAAAATGTGCTGCTTTCATATTCATCTTTCTTTAAAAAATAGTGATTATTTAGTAATTTAAGGGAGTTCTTTTGCACAGATACAGGACTCTACAACTTAACATCCTTGTCTTTGTGTGTCTGAGTGAGCACTATTCTTATTTAAAACTTAGGGTAGAATTAGAAAGTTTCATTTTCACAGAATAGTCTGAATTAATTTCAAACCAGAAATATTACAAAAATAGTTATGAAATAAATAATTCTGATTAACCCAGTGCAATGTAAAGTGTAAAAGGGTAAAACGAGGATAAACATTACATCACTATAGACCGGCACAGTATACATATATTTATATGAATAAATCATAAATTTTGCATCAATATTAACATCAAAAAGGATCACATGTTAAATCATTAGGGTCTTTGCTGGCATGTAATATCGTTTATATACTTATCTCTTATATAAAGGGTAGTTATTTGTTTGTGTGTGTCTATCTAAAAGTCAAAAACTACACAAGATACACCCAAAAAGCTGATATATACATTCTTTTTCAGCATTGCCTCGGACAGAATATGGACACATTTTTTTTTTGTAATATTTATTCTTTTGGGATTAACAGGAAGAAAATTAGTCAGTGGGCCGATATTTAGAGGTATTTTTCCCATCAAACATTACTGTGAAATGGTACTTTTGAGAAAGAGAGAGAGAGAGAGAGAAAGAGAGAGAGATATAGAAAGAGAGAGAGAGAGGGGGGGATATAGAAAGGTAGAGAGAGAAGTTTTTAAAGAAAGATGTTACACACTTTTTAACTCTTAATTTTGTTGTCCATACTCCCGAACAACACCGCGTAGTAAGTAAAGCAAACTTGGTGGATAAGTGAGGCAGAGACTGAAATTTATGTGTACCAAATATGGTTGGATTGAAGAAAGGATTGTGAATTTTATTAACGATTCCATCGATGGCATTTTGGGGGAGGGGGTCACCCTGTAATTAAAAGAATAGAATGAAATTTGCAGTAATTGTGAGATAGTGCTCAATATCAATATGTTTGAGAATTATAATAATAATGATGATCATGATAATGTAGAAAAAATATACTAATCTTAATTTTTGCCTTCTGCAGTTTTATGCTGAAACTATCCTATGAGAGTAGGGAATATTAATATAAGTAGATAATTTTCTACATTATCAAATAGGTAATATGGTATATGCATAGGTATTTGGCGAGCGTTTCATGCTTTTATTGTGGATAAATGGTGTAAAATTATGTTTACATATGATAAAGGATGTGTTTCCCCATTTACTTATAGAAATCTTTCAAAAGGAAGCCATTAGGTCACCATTGACTATAGTTGATCATTTTGATATCATAATAAAAATACTTTTGTGTTTCTGCATGAATCTTAAATGATTTTATCTAAAACTTCCCCCTTCCCTCAAATTTAACACATTCCTAAAAGGCTTATTTAGTGTGTAGATTATCTAAACAACTCTAGTTTGGATTGAACCTGGATCTCAGTAATCAAAAATGTTGCGGTTCTAATAACTCGGCCACACACCCACTCTGGATCCGATCCCAACCAACGTTTTATTCGTTAATGGTCAATAAATGTTGCATACTCCAGAGAGCTTCGCCACATGCTTGAGAATAAAATCCCACTAATTATCACTGTCTTGAGATAATATTTCAGCTATCAGCAAAGGCATGCCTTTATCTTTGATGATCATCTTCTTGATCTTTCTTCAATGAAATATTCTTTATATGCCTTCTTTACATAGTTGGAGTCTGGCAGGCAGGAAACATATCCAAACCACATTATTTTCTTTTTCAAACAACGTCGTTGATGAGTCTGTTAATATTAAGCTTCTTTCTGATATCTGCATTTCTTCGTCTTGGGAAAGAGGAGTCTTCGAGTTGCTGTCGACTGAAGTCAAAAATATTTTTTGATAAGATGATCCACAACGATGTTGATACGCCATAAAACAAACGCAACCAAAGAACACTTCTTAAATTGCATTCTGAACCAACAAAATAACGATTAGTGTTATTGCAATAAACATGGCATCTAATTTGTTCAAAGTGTTTGTGTTTGATGACTGGTTCCTCAACAGGAAGTTGAGAAGTTGTCGGCCTTGGAAAAGTTGATCTGAGCAAAGTGATTGGATGCTCTGAAAAGGAAGCTCTTAAACGACCGGCCATGTTTTTATTTAATGAAACACTGTGATACAATACTGATTAAATATATCGATTTAACAACGGGCAAGCTTCCTTATTTAGAAAGCTAATACTTTCTGAGTATATTTGGACTTGTCTGGTGTCCACACTGGTCGAGGGTTTTGATTTTCCAGGCATTGAAATGGTCAGTGAATTCTGACATGGGTGGGGGTGTCGTGTTTGACTAGAACGTCTTTTAGGTGCAGTATTTCATTTTAATTAATGACTTAAACAAGAGAAAAACGAAGATTCCACTGAGACATGTTGATTTTGAGTAAAACACTAGAAAATCAAGTAACACATACAACAGCCAAAAGACTGCAAACATAACAATCAAGATAAGGACAACGCGTTTCATCCTCGTAGCGAATCGTCAGGCTAAAATGCATGGAGTTTGCATTTTATCCTGATGATTCCGTACGGGTATGAAACACGAAAGCCTCTGTGTAGCTTAATTGCCATAAATATATTTTCATAACTTACTACCTAGCTCTACTCACTGTTGAAGTAAATACTGAAAATCGATACATAAAATATTATATCTCTTTATAACGTTTGATGTTGATAGATGAAATAATATATATATATATATATATATATATATATATATATATATATATATACCCACATTCAAATTTAAAATCAATTAGAAAATCATTTTTGAGTTAACGACAAAGATTTATCATCAACTTGCAAAATCCATAACAGCTCGATATTTCATAGTATAGTGAACTAGAGCTAATTATATATGTATATATATTTTTTTCAGATTTAAATCCAGTTATATATATATATATATATATATATATATATATATATATATATATATATATATATATATATCCCTTTCAAAAATATCTATGTCACTTTGTAAATTTGAAAATAACATGAGATCTCCACCTTTTCTTCTATTTCTTTTATCTACTCTATGTCTTATGCTTCCCCCTTTTTTTCTTTTTGTCATTTTTGTAAAATTGTAAAATAGCATTTCTTCACACATTTCTGATGAAGTCTTTTAATTAGAAAGACGAAAAATAAAAACATCTCACCATATGAGTTGATTTAATTTGATTGTATTTGATTTATCCGCTTTTTCCATTTACCTGTCCATTGCTTTAATTCACGACATTTTCTTCTGTGTGAAGTATGTGTGTATGTGTGTCTATTCTGTGTGTGTATTTACTACCCTTAGTGTATGTAACTGTGTTTGTGTATTTGTGCTTTTTTCGATGTGTGTTTCTAGGTGGTTTCGTGTGTAAGTTTGTCTACCTTTGATCGTCTTGTCCTGTATTCCCGTTTCTTGTAGTGTGAGTGTGAGTGTGAATGTGTCTGGGCAGTGTGCATGTGTAAGAGACTGTTAGTCAGCTGAACCTCTCTTTGAAAATAAATGAACCCATAAAAGTTACACCTTATTCCTCACTATACTGTTGTGTGTGATAATATTCTCCCGGGTAACGCCGGGTAACCCTGATACTATATATATATATATATATATATATATGTGTGTGTGTGTGTGTGTGGGTGTGTGTGTGTGTGTGCACAGCATCACTCTTAGTTTCTCTCACCACATCATCTTTAATGTATTTGATGACCTGACTTAGAGGAGCACAGACGGTGTGTTAATACAAATGTGAAATATTAATGGATTCTATCAGCAGGGTCCAATCTGTCTTTAACACTGTCCGCTCTCTTTGCATCCAATGCATTAGATCATTGTTACGTTTTCATTAAGATAGATCTGAGCATGTGTGAAGTGATGGATATTTAATCTAATATACCACCAAAATGCATTTCTAAACACTAAATATGCATAAGTTACTGATGCACTTAATTCAGTATTATTAGATGTGGAAGACATTCACAGCAATAACTCGTCTTCTACCACAATTGAAAAAAACTTTCCTTTCATCCTTCGTGTGCCTAACATCAGATGTAATTTACATGAACAGAGTTTATTTCCAAAAGTTTCCCATTTTTAGAACACATTACCATGGGACTGCTTACCTGCAGACTACAGCATGGCCGTTTTCAAATCCAATGCAAACAAATACTTGTCATAAACCGTCCTCATAAGTAATCAAACTTTGTTCATTTCATTCATCATTTTCAATCCTCTCATAATATTCTTTATCGTTCAAATTGAAAATCCATCCATTTTATTAAGCCTTATCCTGAAGTGGCTTACTCATTAGTAAAAAATAATGTGTTCTCATATCTATGAGAAGTTTTTTCAGTCGGTGGATCAGCCAGTTGGTCTGTCACACTTCAGTTTCAAATGACATTTTTATCACTGAATGCCGAGATTGAATAGATGAATCTTATTTTAGATGCGTCCAAGCATCTCTATAAAAGACTCTGTCTGTCTGTCACACTTAAGTTTGAAATAGTATTTTCGTTGGTTTCTTACGTTTAAATTTGAAATAGTATGTTCATCTATCTGTCACACTTTAGTTTTAATTAGCATTTTCGTTAGTCTATCTAAATATAATTTTTATCGCCAAACTTGCAAATTTAATGCACACATTTTATTAATATTCGTTTTTGAATATACAGGGTGAGCCAAAAGTAGGTGGACAGTAAAAAACATTTTCCTTCTTGATTTACACAGCTTTGAAGTCTGTCTCTTACGCTTCGACAAAAAAATGTTTTTTACTGTCCACCTACTTTTGGCTCACCCTGTATGTATACAGATTACTCATGGAAGGTAGAGAAAATTCTACTACTACTATTATTACTACTACTACTACTACTACTATTAATACTACTACTACTACTAATAATAATAATAATAATAATAATAATAATAATAACGTGATAACTATGTCAATACCGACGAAAGTTGTCTTTGTTACAGAAGTAGACTATGCAAATGTAGGTTAGAAATTGGAATGCAAATCTGGGTCACATTTAGAATTCAAGGCTGAGTGTGTGTTGACAGGTTTTTATTTATGAAAATCATCAATAGTATCATCAGCATCATAACGGTTTTACAACTTTTAGAAAATTGACTTCCAAACTTATCTCAGGTCAGGTTTCTTTGGAAGTTATTTCCTTAATTGAGGCAAGATTTTTATAGGCCATATGCCCTTATTTATGCTAGCCCAGAGGTGATGGGGACCAGCGTTTTTATCGAGACACTATCTCTAGGAGATTGCCAACCTGCCATTAAATCGGTGGGTAAATTTGTGAAATAAACATTTGGCTTTGCTGTTTAAAAAAGAACTTGTGCTCAATTAATCGTATAAAATAAATCATTTACAGTAAGTATTTTGGCATTAAATAATCCAAGCATGGTTTATTTGGCATAAAAGAGTGTTGTGATGGGATACCTGACTCCCCTCAAGGCTGATAAGTGTACTAGTCTGTAATATATATATATATATATATATATATACTACGAGCAGTAGTATGTATGGTGGACTGTATTCGATGGTATTCGGGTGTATTAGGTTAATCCTATTGGATTACCAATAGCGCTATTGTGTTGTACAAGATATACGTTGTAATAAACCATCCTCTTTTAAAGACCTTACACTCTGGTTATTTTTGTTATTATAACTTCTAACCAAGTTATATCAAAGAGCAAACCAACCTTGTATTCTTTTTTGTACACAATTATGTCTTTCTTTTTATGCAGTTTGGGTTTTAATAAAGATGGCTGCTGGCCAATTCGGCTAATAATACACTGTGCTATCATATTTGCATTATACTAACGTACATGTTCCATGGTTAGAGTGTCCACTAATGAGCCGGGAGACCGGGATTCAATCTTTAGTTAAGTCATACCAAAGATTTACAAGTGCTGTTTGATGCTCCCTTGCTAAACACTCGACATTATCAGGTGAGGATTAAGGGAAAGTGTAGTATTCCAGGGAAAAGAGTGACGGCCCCCTCCTCTACATTTCAGTGTAGCAGCCAACGAATAGTAAACCTTAAAAAATGGAGTAACCTTAGTCAAAGGTGACTACGGTTAATCTGGGTTTTTTTTTTATCAAAATACAGGTTTTGTGCTTTCTCCCTTTACACAGCATACTTCAAACGATATTGCAATTACAAAAAGCTTTGATGTCCGTAGGATGGTCTGTAGCATTACTATTGCTATAAAGGCCGGATGAAGAGAAACTGTAGGATATTCTATGAGTGAGGTCCTTCTCCTCCCCTTCCAATACCTGACCTTCACAACAAAAATAATGAAGAGCGTTTTAAAAATTAAATAAAGCTGGTGATCATGATGAAGGGTGTTTAAAATTTCACCATTCTTTTAAAAGACATAAGATGCTATTGTTAACTAGCAGGCATACCTGGTGTAGCCTAGAGTCCTAATATCCATACATTTCATAAATTACGAAAAATGAATTTAATAAAACTAAACAATCTGTTTAATATTGTAATTTGAAATGTCTCAGCTCATTTTGGAACAAAATCAGAGTAAAAATAATTATGCACCAAGTGAGGCTTGAACTCACAAACTCTATCTTTATATATGGCAAGCTAACTGATCGATCCATAGCAACAGTTATGAAATTATGATGCTATTAAAATCATAAACCAGACTAGTGTCTATTTCCCCCCTCTCTATCTCTCTCTCTCGCTCTCTCGCTCTCTCTCTCTCTCTCTCTCTCTCTCTCTCTCTCTCTCTCTCTCTCTCTTTCTATCTATCTATCTATCTATCTCTTTCTCTTTAGACTCAAAAGTCGGTCTGCAATGAAAGAAACGAGAGAAGAGAGTGCCCTCTTTTTCACCAATAAATATCCAAATATTTCTCTGTTATTAAATTAGTACCTGATGAATTGGGTATGTGTATCAGGACTTATGACTATGAGTGTGAAAGCTCCCTCTCCTCCTCCTTTCTTTTATTTATTTATGACTAATAAAAATAAATATTGATGAGGACTAAATATTAAAATCGATGAAATCGATTTAAAAAATAAAATAATTTTTTAACAACATACACCAATATTTGGTCAATTTGACTAAGATATTTTTATTTACCATTTTTTAATAAAGCTATTAATATCAACGAAATAAAAGAAATATCGTATTTACTCTATATATAAGAAAATCACTGTAGTGATTGAAAATAAATCTATAAATGTTAGAATTAACAATGTGAAAAATCTTTTCAATAACTAAACTTTGTGGAATAGGAAGGAAATTTTATAAAAATAAAATTGTAAGTTTACTGCTATATTCTTTTTTAAAAAAACTGTCAGCTTACTTTCTCAGCTGTATTTTAAGCGTGTCTATCTTATTAGTTTCTTGGAAGGACAAAATCAATATGAAAATCAATGCTAGTGTCGACTTCTCAGCTTAAGACAGTATTATTCTAAAATAGAGTACAAGGAAAATGATTGAATAGCTGTTTAAAGATTACAGTGCGTTGAGACAGCATGTGTAAGAAGGGTCTATGACAGTGTCAAAAATATTATACGCCTTGACTGGAAGCTCCTTTGATTTTGAGGCCCTGCCAATAGAGAACTATCCTTTTGAACTGAACTGAAGTTCCTCATTCTCAAAATAAATCTGTTTGCTGATTTTAAGGTCCGCGGAAGAAAGAGAACAGACTCAAGCATTTAGACTTCAATCTGATCTAGTTAAGAAATTGGACTTGAACCTTTGACCTGAAATAGCTTTTCCCCCTTTACTAACTGGCGACCAAAGAGAGTCGATTCAAACTTTAACATCAAGACGAGTGGCATAGCATAAGAGAGGGGGGGGGGGCATAGTAGAAGTTTCCCTGGACACAAAATTATTAGAGTGCAAGATTTCCAATTGCAAAAAATCTTTTGAAGGCAAAAAAAAAATTTATGTACACTTCAGTATGGGGAATATAGGTTCACAGACATAGAGCTTTAGTTTCTATTGCAAGTAGTCATCAAGTACATTTGCTCGCCCCCTTTGATGTAAAAATACATTCTTTAAAATTTCCTCCTCGATTTTTCCATCCTGTCAGACTCTCCAGGGCCACTTTCTATGGTATCAAACGATGTTGGAACCTCTGCCGTTTTTTATTTGAATGGAAGTCAGTTTATAGAATTTTTATTATGTATCTAACTAGGCAGTCTCAGTTCCTTTTGTTTTTTGTCTTAGTAGGCTCCATCTATACTTCTACCTGTGTTTAGGAAGTGCTATTTTATTTTTACTTGTAGTTTATCAGCATCACCTGATTATGTGGGTTGGTTTCCGCACTCAAGGATGTTTCTTAATTTTGGCAGCCCTGTAACTCCCGCTTCCCTTATTTTGTTATTCAGTCCTCACATTCGATGAGAGATGTTTCTGACAAAGGGAGAAGAATTGCTGTTTTCTGTTGGTTATCTGTTGGTTATCGTTGGTTAGTTTTTGACCTTGAAGTTTTTTTTAGTTCCTTACATCAAGTGGATTCATGCCTTATCTGGGGCGATTTCCATTCGATGAGATATGTTTCTGACAAAGGAGGAAGAATTGCTGTTTTCTGGGTCGGAATCTATCCATCTAACACTTATCGTTGGCTAGTTTTTGACCTTTAAATATTTTTTTTTAGCTCCTTACATCAAGTGGC
Organism: Sepiola atlantica; assembly: GCA_963556195.1. NCBI lineage: Eukaryota > Metazoa > Mollusca > Cephalopoda > Sepiida > Sepiolidae > Sepiola > Sepiola atlantica. The sequence continues at coordinate 49,722,611 of OY744521.1, read as the reverse complement.
TTTGTGCCTTGTCTGGATCGATTTCCATAAAAAAAATAGTTCGGCTGTTTTGATCAGTGGCTTGTTTTTGCATGGTGTCAATCCTCCCCTTGATTCAAATTTTCCCTAATTATAGTTACAGATTTTTCGAAACTGTTTCTAGTGCTCATACAGTTATTGGTATTACGATTGATTTCTTCATGATTCATATTCTCCCCAGCTCTCTTTTTAAGCTCCATATATTTGCTTATTTTTTCTGTCTCCTTGATCTTCACCCTGTGAACTGCTGGGAGATCGAAATCTGGTAGATTTTTTCTTTCTTATTGACTATTACCACGTCCAGTCTTCTTGCTTGGATTAGTTTGCCCGTTTGTATTTGTATGTCCCAGAGGATGTTATACCTTTAACTTTCTATTGTTGGTTGTAGTTTGTGCCTATACTATTTGTTTGCATGTTTAAAAGGCAGTCATTTGCATAGTTCTCAGTGGACTACCTTCATGTGTGTGTTTTATATTTCTTTTTGGGCTTGTTTGCTGCATTCACTTATGATGTGGTTAACCATTTCGTCTCTTTGTCCACATAGTCTATATTTACTGTTTTCCTGGGTCTTGTCAAGTTTGTTCTGATCACATTGTTTTGTGTGGCTTTCAGTAGCCATACTAATTCTCTGTTCAAGTGTCCTTTCAATAGTAATGCCCATGTGTTTCCGTACGCTGTTTCTTTGGTCAGTCTTATAAATCGTCAATGCCACTGCTTATCTTCCATTTTGCTTTCCTGTATGTTTTGTTTTTTTGTTTCCTATTTTGCTGTACTCCATATATCCTTAATATTATTATGTACTCACTAAGAATTCTCATGCGAATCGTTACCAGTGATTGCTCACTGGCAAAAACAGGTGGTGTTCCCTCGAGTCTGAGTGACAGCAAGTCTTCCAAGATTTCAGCATTCTCTGTTTCTTTTGTCACTTTTGCAAATCACTTTGCATTTCCATAACAGCCGTTTACCATTGAGTTCTCAATGATAACAGCCATTGGTTTTCTTTGGATTTTGGGACGGTTTTTTATGGCGCCTATTAATGCTTTACCTTTTTTATTATTTACTTACAAGGAGTTCTCACACAAGTCATTATCCCCGATTGCTCCCTCGCAGTAACAAATAGTTTTCCTTGGAGTTTGAGTTGCAAGTCTCCCTAGATTTTCAGCATTCTCTGCCCCCTTTTGAGAACCATTGCAAATCACTTTGCATTATCGTAACGGCCGTTTACCATTGATTTCTCATTGATAATGATCATTGGCTTTCTTTGGCATTTGAGTAGCAATAAGCCTCCATAAGGTTCCAGTAGAGGTCTGGACTATGTTCTCCCTCCTCGGTCTTTCCATACTTCTTGACCCTTCATAACTATTTTCTTTGCGGGGAAAGACACTGCAGGTTCCCTTGAACTCGTGTAATGTTCTTTCTATGTCTTTTGTTCTATTTCTATTATAACTTACCTGCTATTGGTCAGCATTTGTTGATTATATGGGTTGGTTTCTGCACTTTAAGATTTTCCTCAATATTATGGTTGTTTTAATCAGTGCTGTGAGTTGCATGGTGCCAATCCTTCTTTTGATTCCAATTTCTCTTAGTGTTTTTTCCAGTTTATTTTTATTGTTCTTAGTGCTCAGACAATTATTGGTATTACTATATTGTCTTCATATTACATATTCCTTTCAGCTCTCTGGAAAGTTCCATGTGTTAGCTTAGTTTTTTTTTCCTTGATCTTCATTTTGTGAACTTCTGGGATATCAAAATTTACAATTTGGCAAGTTTTTTTTCCTTCTTGTTATCACGTTCTGTCTTCTTGCTTGGGTGCATTTGTCCATTTGTGCTTCCATGTCCCAGAGGATTTTGTGCTTTTTATTTTCCAATACTGTCTCCGGTTTGTGTGTGTACCATTTATCTGCATGTTCAGAGGGCAGACGTTTTCATAATTTCTAGTGGACTGCCTCCCCCATACATTTGTGTCTGTTTTTGTAATTCTTTTTTCGCTAGTTTGCTGCATTTATTTATGATGTAATTGACTGTTAAGATGCAATGCATTGTGCAATTAGTTAGTGATTAGTTTCCTAGTTCTTTGGTCCAGGTGCATGAGTTATTCTTTTGTCCAGCTCATGAAGGGTCCAGAATATTTACTAAGGATACTGCCCAGGTATATATTACTTTTATTAGCTTTCTACTATATAATTTTATTTCTAATAATTTTCTTTTTCTTCTCAGATATTCTCTTTCAATCTTTTCTTTCATTTCTGCTGATTTTATGGCGTCCACTTCCAGAACTCCTTAATATTTACAGGTATCATGTTTACTAAGTGCCCACATCTTTTCTCAGTTTGGCAATTCCATGCTCTCCGCTGTCTCGAATATCCCCCTTTTCATCTCTAGTAGTGCACATGTTTCCATGATGATGATGATGATGATGAGGGTCATCATCATCATCATCATCATTGAATTGCATTTCAATTTTTGTATTTTCCCCCATCAACTTCTGCAGCATAAGACAAATTGCATCATCTTTTACTTGTGTTTTTAGGAAGAAAGACGGATAGGGAGGGGTTCCAATTGATAAATATGATATTTTTGCCAAGAAAACAACATCTTTTCTGTCTTTTTTTCCATTTTGACAAATACATCATGTGCGTACATGTTACTGTTTTGTTTTTTTTCCGTTTTTTTTCCTTTCTTATTCGGTTGTGATATTTATACGTTGTATTATTTCACATGATAACAATAACCTTCATTACTTGCACTGGTTTGAATTTCTTTTTTCCTTTCGAAGCACGTAATGTTTAAAACGAAAAAATTATTTTCAGAAACCTTAACCCTAACACAAAACAAACTCCATTGTTGCTCTTCTGTTTCCTTTAAACGGTTTCTTGAACGAAATGAAAAAAGAAAAATAATCTAAAGAAAATGTTCATTGCATGAACCGAAACTGTACAAGTATATTTTACAAATTTTACCAATAAGAAAAAAAAAACATTTTTTTATTTTTCTACTCAATAATAATAACAGGTGTAGCAATATTTAAATGCGGGTGCATAAAAGTAATTTTGAAATCTCAAATTGACCACGTAAGTTTAAAATAGAAACAGCAACTTCTGCATTTGAACGACAAAAAGAAAAGATATGGTGGAGGAAGGACATATCAACACTGAAGTTAAGACTTTACAATGCATATATAGTTCCTATTACTGTATATGCATGAGAGAAAGCTCAATGTCTATACTGGCTTTCTGACCTAAAATGCACCAAACATTGATGTTATTGTTTTTTCCTTTCCCTTTGCAAAACTCAATCATGTTCTGCAAAGCCCAAAACAGAAACAACAATTTTCCTCTTCAAAACAACTAAACCGGCATTAAATAACCCGAAAAGGGTTGATATGCCGTAAAACAAAGCAACATGAATAAATATTTGAAGATATAAAGAACTTAAAGCATAAAAACTTTTACCAAAATGGCCGGATTTGGTATTAAATAACCTGAAAAGGGTTGATATGCCGTAAAACAAAACAAAACAACTACACCAACCAATGTCTTTGAAATTAAAGGTTTAAGAAATATTTTTGGAGTAACACTGCAAAATAGACAAAGAAATGTCGATATGAGAAAAAAGGCTTAATACTAACTGATTCGTCAACAAAAAAGAGATTAACGTGGTTTGGACATGTTTCCCGGCTACCAGATTTCAGCTATGTAAAGAAACCATATAAACTCTCTGAAATATGCACATAAGTTTCAGGAGAGTAGAAAGTGGACCTTGGGTTTACTTTCGGCAGTCTCGTAACTCTCACTTCTCTTATTTTGTCCTTTAGTCCTCACATTCCATGAGCAATATTTTTGACAAAGGGAGAAGAATTGCTGTTTTCTGGGTCGGAATCTATCCATGGAACACTTATCGTTGGCTAGTTTTTGACCTTGAAGTAATATTTTTGTTTTTAGCAGCTTACATCAAGTGGTTTCATGCCTTGTCTGGAGCGATTTCCATACAAATCAAAATAATAATAAAAAGTAAGTCATGGATAAAATTAAGTAGAGAATATAAAATTCCATCTAAAAGTAAAGTTCGAGATTAAGTGCATGTGTCAGAATATGACATCACGGACAGGAAGTCCGAAATGAGACGTGGCGGCAAAGAAGAGATAAAGATCTGTCGCTTAGACCTGTGAGCTGGGTGTGTTCAGACGCTGTTTTTCAAAGCTCTGCCTTCCCGCAATGTTACACAGAGGTGCATGATTTGCCTAATGGATGCCACCACGAATTATGGAACTCGTTTTGCCATGTTTAAATCCTATCGGATACTAATACTGTCGGGAAAGTGATGCTCCTGTAATTCACCCAAGCTATTGATAAAATAGCAACTTGTGTCCAGTTAATTATATGCAGGGTGTCACCCCCTCCCTCCAAAAAATGCCATCCATAGAATTGTTAATAAAATTCACAATCCTTTTTGCAATCTAACCCTATTTGGTAGAAATAAACTTCAGTATATGCCTGATTTGTCCACCAAGTTTCAGTCATGAATTCATGAATATCCAACAGTCTTTATTTTATCAACATTCAATAATAAACATACTTGGATAGGACGAGCAAAATTGTCAATAATTCTGCCGCACTCCTCTCTTGGCACTGTACTGATTTAGCATGTGATGTCTCTCTTCAGTTCAGGAACAGTTTGGAGGTTGCTTTGATAGACATTATCTCTGAGATAACCGCATAGATAAAACTCTGGAGTGTTATGGTCTGGTGATTGTGAACCCTGTTCAGGATCACACCTCCTACTGATGAGACGATCAACAAAGTGGCCCCATATATTATTGAACGGCAATAAAACAAAGACCATTGAACATTCATGGCTGAAACTTTATGGACAAGTCAGGCATAGACTGAAGTTTATTTGTACCAAATATGATTGGATTACAGAAAGGATTGTGGAATTTATTAACGATTCCATGGGTAATATTGGGAGAGGTGCATCCTATATTTTGGGGTTAAATCTCTTGTACTTATTGAAGGGTTTCAAATATGTCTCATTGTTATGGACCCATCCTTGTTTTTATTTTCCATTCAAGGTTTACTAACATTTACGTTTTCAAATATTTTCCTTTATGAACAAAAACACGGTTCACTTTGTTAGACACAGCTCATGTATTAAACATATATTCAAAACATATCCATCATTAGAACGAAAGGCTGAGACCAAAAGTATGGTTAACACATTTATTACAGTTGACATTTATGAAACGTACATTATACAAAAAAAATAAAAGATTTTTAGTTCTTGATCTACTTTTAAGGTAGGAACATTACTTACCGGAGGGACCTAAAGTCTTCATTTTGTAGGAGCCTCACAAGAAAGGTCCGACAGCAATGAATTCTTAATACTCTCTGGTCCCTTCAAAAGGGGAACAAATCAGCAGTACTCATCACCGGTTGCCTACAACTTCATTCTTCTTTTTCTTACGTCTTACTTCGTTCTTATTAAATCAATCAGGTTCACTGTTAGCTAACAATACTGAACCTAACAACACTGATCTGATTATAGAACATTGAAATGAAATTTATAAAACAAGTTTGAATGTAATGGAACCCGGGCAACGACGGGTTGGTACAGCTACTCTTATATTTACAAGTGATTCAGAGGGAAAATTGCCACTTTTCACTGATTTTTGGTTTAAAATAAAAATGGAAACGAAACCAATTAAGACAGTCAGTTTTTATTCATTGTTTAGGTTACCCAAACGAGTAATTAATTCAAGTTAATGTTTTGAAAAGATCAATAAACAACAGCGAGATGATAAAAGTTGTTTTTTTTACATCAAAGAAAATGAATTTGTAAAAATAATGAGAAAAAGAATAGGCAATAAAACAAAAATATAATCAAAATTATTTTCTTAAAAGAGCATATTAATTATTGGCAAATTGTTTTTTATATCCACTTACATCTCTATGGTCTGTCTGTCAATCGTGGTCGGACAGACTTGTGTTTGAAACAAACGGGTATTATAGTTAACAACGCAAAAAGGGGGGGGGGGACAAATCTACAACAAATAACTGTTACCAAACATAATAATAATAATAATAATAATAATAATAATAATAATAATAATAATAATAATAATAATAAATTTTAAAAAAAGAAGCAGAAAACCAAAACCACAGGAAAACACTACCGCAAGAACAGAAACTGCAAGAAACATCATAAGCTGCCACCCCCCCCCCAAAAAAAAAAATGGCGCCGGCCTAGGCTGACACAACACAACACAAAATATTTGTAGGGAGTCAAGGAGAATGAGAAGACCGAGGAGGGACAGCACAAACCAGACCTCCACTGGAAGAGTGCAGAGAGTGCTAGGACCTTGGGGAGGCTTATCGCCACCCAAATCACAGAGACGACCAATTGTTTTTACCAGCAAGAAATCAATAGTAAGAGGCTGTTGCGATACTGCATCGTTATCGAGAAGAGGTGAAGAATACTGGAAATCTGGGGAGGCTTGTTGTCACTCAGACTCCAGGAAATACCACCGGTTGTTGTCGGTGAGCAATCACTGACGATGACCTGTGTGATAACTCCTAGTGAGTACAAATAATAATAATAATAATAATAATAATAATAATAATAATAATAATAATAAAAATAAAGCTTACCCTAATTCAACTGGCAATCAACCTGAACTTAGGCTTACGGTTCCACAAATCTTATGTTTGTTTGTTTTTTTACTATCTTTCAAGCTTGAAATAAACGACCACCTTCCAAAAATATCGACCGCCACAACAGAAAATACTCGTGTTTGGTTAAGTTAAAGTTACGATAACAAATACATAGATAATAAATCTTACAATCAGTATCCACACTTGAAACTTATGCAGGTAGGTAAAAATGTAAATTTTCTTGCGTTTGATAACAGTTATTTGTTGTATATTTGTTCTCTACCTCCTTTTTTGCATTGTTAACTGTTAGGATAACTAAAGAAAATGCAATTATGTCCCTTGGACCATTTCAGAGTTATCGCCCCTTGTCAAGTGGCTTCCGGAGTAGAAAGTAAACATTGACACGGATCAGACTGTCTCATATTTCATCTCGCGTTACAGCGGCTAAATAACTCATTTCATTCTAATTACACTTTTAATAAATCTGTTAACTGTTAAAAAGTCATCCATTTTGTTTTACGAGTTATTAATTATTATAACCTAAATTACATGGTTTACAACATTAACTATTCTACATTTTTGCCAAAATAACATTTTCATCGCAAAATGGGCAGGTTTAATGGATGCACTTTATTTTACATCAAGTATCACAAACATGCAGCCCTTTGCAAGCAAACTTTCAGACTGCACAATAGATATTGTTTTTCATCATTTAACGACTAAAATTGCAGCTTTTATCATTTAAACTTGATAAACGTGCGTCGTTCACTAAAAAAACGCATGCTTTTCTTTATTCAGAACTGGTCAGTGAGGGTTGAGGACATATGTTGCATGGAGAGAAATGATATGAAAATGATACAATGGATGTGTAATCTGAGTCTTAAATACAGTCTTAGATCTGATGACCTCAGAAGAAGACAAAATCTGGACAGTATAGAGAGATGTGTGCAGAAAAGGAGACTTCGATGGTATAGCCATATTGAAATAATGGATGAGAGTTCTTGGGTCAGTAGATATAGAACAGTTAAGGTAGCAGGTCCAGTTCATAGGAGAAGGCCAAAAGAAACATGGGAGGAAGGGATAAAAATGGACAAGAGAAAGAAGGATACATAAAGATCTGGTCAGAAATAGGTTACTTTGGAAGTCAATTTCTTAAAGCTGTCTAACGCATGCCAGCATGTAAAATGGATGTTGAACCAGGGGTTTTTACCCCGCCTAATAAACCGGTATCGTCCGGACCTTTGGGTCTGGATTTACACCGGTCTACTGGGGGTTGTCAGTCCTGTGCAGTTCTAGGAGGTGCACCCTCCCAGGCTTTGCCTCCCCTCTTTGGGGAGGAGTAAGTTTATCGCTTACTGCCTGAGGCGCCCCTACCGGGGAATGCCGACAGGGCTGCCCAGGCAATTTTTAAACAGCCAGAGTGCTCAAATTCTCGAGCGCTGGTTCTTTCCCACTTTCCCGACCTTGTGTCACATCTTACCTTGTGGGAGGAAGATAAATAGAACGGACATTAAACCGATCATGATGATGATCATCATCATCATCATGGACATGCATCGTTCACTGAAAAACATCATACTTTTCTTCATTCGTAATGTTTCTTTACACTTAAAAACGTTATACATCACATTTTATCCATTTCAAAATTTATTTGTTGCAGTTACATAGTCATACAAATTTTTGCCTTTTAAAATTTCGTTATTTTCCTGTAGCAGTTATATGCTTACGATCTATTTTCTTTTATCCTTCTACTGGAGTGATTAATAAATTATCCAATCAGAACACTTTGTGTGGGAGGCATTTCAGCTGAACAGTTTGTACATTGTTTTCCCGCTTTTTTCTTACCAGTCAGAGTTTTTTTACAGTAAGCTGAAGAGACAATTATGTTCCTGTCTCGCCCCAAATCAAGACTTCACATGCGCCAAACATGTGGATGCAAGGCCCAATCAATGATATGGATGTCCGCGCACCCGCCGACTCATTATGCTTTTTTATTTTTGGCTATGTAACTCTTTCATGGTCCCTGGCTGTTTGGTTAGTGAAACTATGTATGAATGAAACTGATTTAAAATGTAAAGGAGGAGTTTGTCCTTATAATCAAGTTAATGGTAACCACTTTTTTCTTCTTACCTAACGAGGCCTACAGACTGGAAACTTCATTAACTCTTATTATTACATTTCTTTTGTTAAACTACTTTGTTACTTTGCATTCGTGAATGGAGTTTAATCATTTGGATGCATATTGTCTGTTTCAAGTTTAAGTAACAAAAATATTCTGCATTCATTTCTATTAAATGATTTCAATTAGCCGTATGAGGTTCTCATATTAACACAAATGGATCCACGTGATCTTGGGGGAACCCTGAGTTTGTCATTTCTGTTTCAGATGCATCGAAAAACTTTTATAAGAGGTAAGGAGCTCTGTCAATCGGTGAGTCTGTCTCACAGGTTTGAAACATAATTTTCGTTAACCTGTAACAATTAAGTTGAAAATAGAATTTTTTTTTCAGTCTCTCATACTTAAGTTTGAAATAGCATTTTCGTTGGTCTATCATGTTTCATTTTGAAATAGCATTTTCATTGATCTGTCACATTTAAGTTTAAAATAACATTTTCGCTGATCTGTTATGCTTAAGTTTGAAATAATATTTTGTCAGTCTGTCATACTTAAGTTTAAAGTAATATTTTAATAGCTTCTTCTTTTCGTTTAAATCAGAATGTTAAGTTTTTAGGGGTGTTTTACCTGTTTGATTCTGGTGTTGGCATTGGTTTCTACAATTTCTTTTTAGAATTAGATACTCACATGATGGATCACTTAAAGGTTGCCAACATCTATTCTGAAATTTGTCCAATAAGATTCGAACATGGCACGCTGAGTTATTAGTTTGCGATGTATCCACTTCACAACAGTCATCTGTCTTTTCATTACTAAAAGCGCAGATTGAATAAACTCATCTTAAGCATATCGGTTTTTGTTTTTTTTGCCTAATCTACTTTTGTTTTTTGTCTCATCTGTTTTTTTTTGTCTCATCTGGGTTTTTTTGTCTCATCTACTTTTGTTTTATGTCTCATCTACTTTTGTTTTTTGTTTCATCTGTCATTTGTTTTTTCTCATCTGTTTTTGTTTTTTGCATCATCGATTTTTGTTTTTTTTGCCTCATCTGTTTTTTTTGTCTCATCTGGGTTTTTTGTCTCATCTACTTTTGTTTTATGTCACATCTACTTTTGTCTTTTGCCTCATCTGTTTTTGATTTTTGTCTCATCTGTTTTTGTTTTTGTCTCATCTACTTTTGTTTTATGTCTCATCTACTTTTGTTTTTTGCTCATCTGTTTTTGTTTTTATCTCATTTACATTTGTTTTTGTCTCATCTATTTTTTCTCATTTGTTTTTGTTTTTGCCTCATCAGTTTTTGTTTTTTTCTCATCTGTTTTTATTTTTGTCTCATCAGATTTTGTTGTTTTTTTTTGCCTCATCTGTTTTTGATTTTTTCCTCATCTGGGTATTTTGTCTCATCTACTTTTGTTTTTTGCCTCATCTGTTTTTGATTTTTGCCTCTTCTACTTTTGTTTTATGTCTCATCTACTTTTGTTTTTCTTCTCATCTATTAATGGCACATTTAATTTATTTGTTCATCGTTATTCTCTTCTCTCTATTCTTTTTTTTTAACATAGTTCACCCCAAACAAGGCAGGCCGCCACTGTAGATGTAAGGGGCTACTGAGAAAAAGGATGAAAGTTTGGGGGGGGGGGGGTCAACCTAAATTGGGAGCTGCGCAGCTAGATGTCTGTTTACATTAGTTTTACATTTCTGTATGTGAGTACAGTCAGGAAAACGGGGAGCAGGGAGGGAGTTCCAGAGTCCAGCAGCACGAGGAAAGAAGCTTTTGGAGTACAAAGCTCTTCGGTATCTGGGGACCTCCACAGTGAATGGATGGGATTTGGCAGATTTTCGCGTTGGTCTAGTGAATTTATGTTGTGGGGGCACCAGAGCAGCAAGCTCATCAGAGCACAATCCATTGAAGTATTTGTAAAACAGGCACAAGGAAGCAACATTGCGGCGATGGAACAGGGGCTGGAGCTTGGTGGATAGTGAGGGACCTATTAGGTTGGTGATTCTTTTTTTTGACCTTGTCTAAGAGGGAGAGACTAGCGAATGATGCAGCAGCCCAGATGTGGCAACAATACTCCATGCATGGGCAGATGGTGGCTTTGTAGAGATATAGGATAATGTCAGGTGTAAGAAGTTTACTGTCACGGTAGAGGGAGCCCACCTTCTTTGCAGCAGCCCTGGCAATGTTTTCAATGTATTTATTCGAATTCATGTTATCTGTGAAAGTTAGGCCGAGGAGTTTGAATGATGAACTCTCAGGTAGGGTGTTATTTGTCATGACAATCGGTGGTTGGAGAGGTTTCTTGTAGTTATTGAAGGGAAGTAGCTTTGTCTTTGCGGCATTAAAAGTTACCATCCATTTTTTACCCCATTCCACTACAGACTGGAGGTCATTTTCTAAGGATTCAGCCAAGGATATGTGCACATCGGTTTTGCCCACATGATGAGAGTAGAGCCTATCTCAGTCTCAATGACATCAGATAGGTCATTTATGAAAATCAGGAACAGTAGAGGTCCAAGGATGGATCCCTGGGGTACACCAGCATTTATGTCATGTTGCTAAGAAGAATGGCCATCGAGGATAACCTGGATCTTTCTTTTAGTTAAGAAGGATTTAATTATATTAAATATTTGTTCAGTAATACTATATGAGTGCAGTTTTATGAGAAGCCCTTCATGCCAGACCTTGTCAAAGGCCTTGGTTATATCAAGCGCTACCGCCCTAGCTTCACCTGCCTTGTCCAGTGTATGGTATATGTGTTCAGAGATGACCGTTAGGATATCTACAGTAGATCGTGCTTGTCTAAATCCGTATTGATGATCAGAAAGAAGTTTAGCATTAACTAGGTGTTGGACTATTGCTAAATTGATTAATGATTCAAAGATTTTGGCAAAGATCGGGAGTCGACTGATTGGGCAGTAGTTTAGAGGATCAGTTCTATCTCCAGAATTCTTGAAGACTGGTACCACAGAGGCAATTTTCCAACTATTAGGGAAACAAGATTCAGTAAGGCATTTGTATAGTTGTATAGTTTTGATAGGACAGGGGCCAGCTCAGCAGAGCATTTCTTTATTACTATTACTGGTATAAGATCAAGCCCACAGGCTTTGGAAGTGTCAAGGTTTTTTATGATGTCTCTGACTTGAGACGGGGTGATGACCAAGTTCTCAAGTATGGCTTCAGTCTGCAATGGGAATTTAGGGAGGGGTGGTTTTCTGAGTCCAAAGTGGAGTTTACGGCAAAACGCTGGGCAAGTAGTTCAGCCTTATCAGTTGCCGTGCAAACAACATCGTTGTGATTTGATAGCGGGGTAATTGTCGATTGTCCATTGTTCATCACATTATTGTAGATTTTCCAGAAATAATGAATACCTAGTTTCTGTGACTGAATGTGATTTTTGGTTATCTCTTTATACCTTCTCTTTGCTTCATCTATCACTACTTTGCAATCATTTCTTGCCTCTATAAATTTTTGTCTATTCGTAGTTGACTTATGGCGGCCGAATTTTCGGAATGCCTTCTGCCTCTCAGCAATAGCAGCTGCACATTCTGAGGTGAACCATTGAGGAGAGTGGGATTTGCTGAAGAATTTTCGCGTGGAGACATAAGCATCAATGCCTGCTTTGACCCATTCGGTTAGCTCATTTGCACACTGATCAGCAGGGAGTGAGAAAGTTTCACCCCATGGGGCGTCGCTGATGTTATCCCTGCGGGATTCAAAATCAGCCTGCTCATAGTTTCTCATCGTTTTAAGCAATGGCTCTTCAGCTTTTGGAAGAGTTTTTAAGGTGATAAGTATCATTACCACAACGTGATCAGAGTTTCCAAATGGGCTATGGGCATTCGCCACACAAGCCTCGGGTAGTGAGGTCAAGAACAGGTCAAGAAGTGAGGCTTGCTGGTCCGCACGATCAGGAAGGCGGGTCGGAAAAGTGACAGCCTGTGAGAGGTAGTGAGCTGAGGAGAAATTAAAAGTAGAGTTCCCAGCTGCATCAGTAATGCTGGAGAATCCAAACCAGTCACGGTGGTGTGCATTAAAATCCTCAAATACATGTATTTGCGCATTCGAGTCGAGTGAGAGTGCTCTATCTAAGTTTTCAGAGACAGAGTCAAGCAGTGTACAGTCCTGGGTCGAAGGAGAACGATATAAGAAATATAAGTAACTAACTCTGTGATGTAAGGTCAATCTAAAGCACATGTAGGCTTGGTCATCTGATTCTAACCTATGTTCTCTAGTCAAGGGGAGGGTGTTCAGAACATAAACTTCTAACCCATGCATATATTTGTTTGAGTTCTTACGGTAGAGTGGAAGGTAATCAGTCATGTCAAAGTGGTGAGAGGAAATTGAGGATTGAAGGTTCGTTTCACTTAGTGCTAGGATATCCGGGGAGATTGTCAGGAGAAAAGTTTCTACGTCGTTAATGTTGGTTCTAAGTCCCCGGATATTTGTGAATGCGAGCCTCAAGAGTGGAGGCGAAGATGTTTTTTGTTGGGTGTCTGATTTAGGTTTGGTTTTCTTATTTTGTAAATTCATGTTTTTTTTTTTTAGATAGAGTATGGAAGGCAAAGTGGGTGCTTGTTTGGCGCCAATAAGTTCACACAACCCGTCCATCAGTTGTGACTTGGTCCCTGGGGGTTGTGGCCTCGGGAAAGCCCACTGGGGATAACTGTAGGGTCCCTTTCCATGCGCAACATGGCACATACAGTTACCCACGATATTATGCAACTGTTGATGGAGCAGCCGTTCTTAGCGCTACCTAAGAGTTAGGGCTCCTAACTACCAGTCGGAAACAGCAGCCATACAAGCTGTCTAACCTGTACCCTCAACCTGTTGGAACAAGAGCGACCCAGACTAGTCATGTAGGACTTAGTGACGAAAAAGAATTCCCCAAGTTGCCTAGATAGAGAAAAAGAGAGGCAGTGTTCATTGCCCTAGTCAGGAAACAAGGCCAAGCACTAGGTGTCTTTAGAGGTGTCCCAGTGCTTGTACCTCTATGCTTGGCTAATAGACAAAGAAGGAGTGCAAAGGCCGGGCGATAGGCAGAGCCCATCTACCCCTTAAGCAATTATAGGTTTGACAAACGGGATACTTTGTTCGAGATTCCAGCTCTAGGAAGGTTGTTGATCAAGACTAAGGAGGCCTCCCTCTGCAGCGGTTTGCTGCCAAGACGTAAGTGGTTAGTAGCAAGGTTTTATTGTCAGAGATTCCTTCTCTTAGATGGATGACCTGACAAGTTCTACGGGTCCAACACTCCAAGAGAGAATAGCCTGCCCCCGTGTACTAGTCTGTAAGCTGAAAATGTAACATGTAATCATTTTATAAAATGTTAAAAAAAAGAACTTGGGGGGGGGGGCGGGGCGTGGTCTATTACAATTTAAGTTAATTTCTTTTTTCTTTTTTCTTTTCTCTTTTCTCTTTTTTATTTCCTTTTCCTTTTTATATTTTATTCTTCATTATTTTCTTCTTTTTTCGTAATCTCTGAGTTGCAGAATCAAACATAGTTTTTGGGGAAGGGGGAATTAATTGTTTCAAAAGCAATAAACACAAGAGCCAAATAGACATAATCTCTTTTTTTTTAAAGAGCATATAAATAGGTTACCTCCCTCGTCTCTTAAAATAGATTATCTCCTTTTGTTTATTGTGTTAATAAGTGACCTCCCTTGTTTTCTAAAATGGTCATTTGATTGTCTCAGACACTTTGCATATAGACCAATCAGTAGATACTCTATCCGGTATGAAAATGGCGAAAAGTCCAATTTTCATCCTCATTCGTACCCTACCCATTTACAGAACTGTCCTTGTCATGTTAAAACGAACCCGCTTTCACAAATGCTGTCATACTTAAATGAACGCACAAGCACAGTATCAGATAAGTTGGTCTTTTAATTAAGCGGGAAACACACTTTACAAAACAGTTGGTAAATAACTAACATTTATATTTCACAACACTCTCAAGAATGAATTGTTAGAAAAGATTTAAACGCAGTCATTTATAAATTTATTTATCTTTCGGAGTTTTTTAGATGAGGATTGATAATTTGTATTATTTAGATTATTCGGACTACTATTCTCATCTTGGGTGTTATTTTCAAAATGTTTTGGCCGATGTAACCTCTGAGTTTCTTCAGGTGCATTTTTTCAAATTCGAGAATCTTAATGTCAAACTCAGGAACCTGTACAGAATTTCGAACTGAACCTTTTATTTAATCCACAGGTGCAGATTTTTCTCATGACCGGATAGAAGTTTGGCCGATGGAACGAGAACAATCCACACCCATTAATTAAATAAAGAGTTCAGTTCGAAATTCCATATAGGTTATCGAGTTCAGAAAGAGGCACCTGAAGAAGGTTCGAGGTTACATCGGCCAACACATAAAAATAACAACCAAGATGAGAATAGTAGTCCAAATAATCCAAATAATACATTTATTTATGTGTTATGTCTTTTGGACATCTCTTATTTTAATTAATGATCCCATTTCAATTTTTAATGAAAATAAAAGTTGTCATCAAACCAAAATGTGTCCTTCTAAATTTATCCAGTTTATTCTTTAAAATGTTTTACACTTGTGTTATTTTTAAGTTGATTAGGTTATTTGTTCCAAAGGCTATTATAGAAAATCTAATTTTGTCATAGATTTCGTCCTTGAAATCTTTCTTACCACTTATTGGCAAGAAAGATTTCTAAAACTGTGTTCCATATTTAGAAATTCATCATCATCATCATCATCATCATCATCATCATCATCATCATCATCATCATCGGTGTAACGTCTATTTTACATGCTAAGAAATTGACTTCCAAACTACCCTATCTCTGACCAGGTCTTTATTGATCTCTATTTATCTCAATTCCATTTTTATCACTTCCTCCCATGTTTTTTTTTTACCTTCCCCCTGTGAACTGAATCTGCTACCTTAACTGTTCTAGACCCAAGAACTCTCATCCATTATTTCAATATGGCCATACCATCAAAGTCTACAATTCTGCACACATCTCTCTATACTGTCCAGATGTTATCTTTTTCTGAGGTCATCAGAACTAAGCCTGTCTTTAAACCTCACATTACACATCCATCATATCAGTTTCATATCATTTCCTTCCATGCAATTATTTTGAAAGTTGCAATTAAGTCACTCCTCATTCTTCTCTTTAGTAAAGTAGTTAAACCGTAAGATTTTTAACTATTTTTATAATTGAGATCCTTTAATCCTTTTATTGGTTCAGTCGCTTTTCTTTTAATTTTAATATCATACTAGACCATCCGTGATCCATTGAGGTCGTATTTGTTATATATTATTATTAAATCTCTCTCCCTTTCTCTTTTTCTCTCTCTCTCCCTCTCTCTCTCTCTCTCTCTCTCTCTCTCTCTCTCTCTCTTCTGATTTATTATCAATAAGGAAATCTATATAAAAACATTTGAAAATGGATGATATCATAAAGGATGAATGGTAGCTTTATGATGTCGTTCACATTTTGTGACGTCATCCAGTGTGCACGGTGATAGATACGAACATACAAGATCTAGTTTTAATAATATACGTCTAGTATATATATATATATATATATATATATATATATATATATATATATATATATATATATATATATATATATTGAAAAACAAATATTTATTATATATTTATATATATATATACAGTTATTGTTTATATAGTTTACCCATGACCCTTCATGTCACGGGTCGTCTATGTTTTCTATATTTTAATGGATGACATCTTTTTGTTACTTCATCATAAAGGGTCTTCTCGATGTATTTCACACCCCTTTTTAATGAGTGACATTACAAAACTATGACGTCATCCATTTTGCCACCTGTTTTAGTGGATGCTTTGTGACATCATCCAGTGTGGAGAAACATGCAAGATAATAAACAAAATAACAAGATCCACATAATTTGTTTGTTGGCTTTTTGGCCAAGAACAAAGTGTAGTATCTGTTCTGATGGATACTGCACGAGACTGGTCCTGTGCAGTTCTAGGAGGTCCACCCTCCCAGGCTTTGCCTCCCCTCTTTAGAGAGGAGTAAGTTTATTGCTTACTGCCTGAGGCGCCCCTACTGCTCCAGAAAGTGCCTGACTCTTGATGCAATCCTCTATCTACATAGGAGTCAGATAAGTCCTAAGATGGAGTATTTCTGCCACTCAGAGTAACCTTTCTTGCCTTCGACTCGACCGCAATCTAGTGGGAGAAGGGTGATCTCTTCTGTTCTCTACAACTCCTTTCTCACAGAAGAGACGTTGCTAGTCTTTCTCTACTCTATTGTTATTTTCATGGAAGATGCTTGACTGAGCCCTAATCTGGTTCATCCTTGTAAGACATTTACAACAATATTAGCAACACAACTGCAAAGAACTTTCATGAACCGAGTTTCTTTCCAAGAACTTCCTATCTGTGGAACACATTATCATGAGACTGCTTGGTCTTCATCACATCCCATGTCAACAAATATTTGCCATAAATTGGCCTCATAAAAATTTTATTTTATCCATTCCATTTATAATTTTCAATCCTCTAATGGTGTTCTTCATTATCCAACTGACACTCCATCCATCTCATTGATCACTATGTTCGAGTGGCTTTTGGTCTTGATAAGTGGTGACTCCTTATTACATGAAAGTGCTTAAGTGATGCTCAAACAGGCATAACAAACAAATAAATAAATAAATAAATATAGACTCTTAAGGTTTCAGTTTATTTTCTATGTTATCTTCTTTTGCCCTTTCTTTTCCTTTTTTGTATGTATATGTGTATGGGTGTGCAGGTGTATATGATCTGTATCAATTGGCCTCAGGAATGTAGGTGATAGTTGTTAATGCTGTTGTATACCTTCAAAATGGTTTTATCCCAAAATAATTGAATCTCCATCAGTATTGATGGCTTTAGATCAATAATGAATCGTTTTTTTTTTTTGTTGATTAAGTTTCAGGAAGTCACCAATCAGTACATTTCATGCCTGAAGACATTTATCCAAACCTGTTTCATAAAATAATTAATTATCACTGCATCATATTGAACGTGTCATTTCCACCTACTATAGACTGGCCACACTGTTTATAAACAAAACTTGGCTTTATTTCAAACCTATGTGATACAATTAAAAGCCAGCCAACAACCGTTAACTGTCCTTTGTTCATTCAAGCTGGTATGTATTTGCATCTTATTGCAGAAAGATGTGACACCAGAAGGTGGGGAAAGCCAGCTCTCTGGGGGAGCAGTCTGGTTGGTACAAAAACAGCCGTTAACGGACCTATCAGCATTCCCTGGTAGAGGCGCCTCAAGCGAATGGAATTAAACCAATTCCCCCTAAAAAAAAATGGTGCATCTGCTAGGAGTGAGCTGGACCATATCAAAAGAGGGCCTGGTGTTGTAAAGTAAGATCCTGGTTTGTCGGATTGATTACCTTGGATGGACCCTTAGCTGGTATGAAATTTCCATTACCAGAAACAGACATGAACGCTTGTTCATTCAAGATGTACAGATCTAAACCTGAATGCAAGTGCAGTCTTACCACAATAAGTTCTGAATTAAAAAGTAATTCTAGTGATGTTGGGGATTCTCTTTTATAACAAGAATTCTATAATATAATTTAGCATCTCTGCTCAAGTCTACATAGATGCAGCAAAATCAAAGTCTCTCATTTTAAACAAGAAATAATTTAAGTAATGATTCTTTATCATTAAGTTTTACCAATCAAAAAGGTCAATGTTAAATTAACCTCCACTTTGATAAGACTGGTTTAGAAAAAAATATACTTTGCTTTGAGGACCAACAATATTAAGAATAAAAAGACGATGATAAGGAAACGGTAATGATAAAGGAACCATTAAATTTACACACACATATATATATATATATATATATGATTTTCAACTGAACGACTTGGGACTTAAGATTTGTTTTTTTGTTTTTTGGGGTTTTTTTTTTTGATATAGTTTTAATGGTTGAGAAACTTCCAAGACTATATATATATATATATATATATAGAGAGAGAGAGAGAGAGAGAGAGAGAGATTTTAAAGAAAGATGAAGATAAAAAATTGCATTAATTTATATAAAATTACATAAAGTTACATAAGATTAATACAAATTTTATTACATCGAAAGTTCAGATGCAAGGGGTTACATTAATCCTTAAACCATGGTTTTTCAAAGATAAAACTCTTCTCGTCAGTTTAATGATTAATGTAACCCCTTGCATCTGAACTTTCGATGTAATAAAATTTGTATTAATTTTATGTAACTTTATGTAATTTTATGCAATTATTTATCTTCATCTTTCTTTCTTTCAAATTGATTGCTCTACTTAACGTATTGAGCTTTACTTTATCGCGATAGACCACCTTACGATACTTCACTTATCGTTAATTCTATTATCATTATATATATATATATATATATATATATATATATATATATATATATATATATATATATATATATATATATATATTTCTTACAGAGAAGGTTTGTCAAAAACAAACGCAAGAGGGTCATAATAAACCATGATACAAAAAAGGGGTGAAGATCACAGACGTAATTACTAAAGGTAATTCTACATAATTGTCTTGAATACAATCGAAATGCATGAATTGCCAGAGCAAACAGTTTCTAGAGAATGCATGGGCAATGTAAAGTAAATATGACTTACTCTGATATTATCTTGGAACTATTTTGAAAACGAAATCAGTTTCACTCATAAATGTCCAATACCCTTTGTTTGATCGCCATTCAATGAGGAGCAGAATAAGACAATAACTCTGATACACTCCATGATTTTGGCTCTAATGTCCCTCTTCAGTTCAGCAATAGTCTGGGGGTAATTTTGATAGACATTATCTGTCAGATAACCTCACAAATAAAATTCTGGAGGTTATGGTCCGGTGAGTGTGAAGCCTATTCAGGATCACACTTTCTACTGATGAGACAATCACCAAAGTGTCACCTATATCATTGAACGGTGATAAAATACTCTTGGATATTCATGAGCCACAGCTGTTGTGAGACAGCAATCCTAATAATGTTGGTGTCTAAAATATTTCCCAATGATGTTGAGGGAATGGTGTTGAGTCAGACGGCGCCGTGAGACGCGTCAGAAACATGTATGTATATTAAATGGCAAAATAGTAACTGCCTTTAATTTTATATAAGAATAATAAAGAAGAAGAATGCTTAATAATAATAATAATAATAATAATAATAACAATAATAATAATAATAATAATAAGTCACTCAGGTACTACACTGGAATATATGCAAACTTTACGAATTGGACCACAATGTAAAGTTGTATGAGCATAAGCCAGAAGTGGTACAAGAGAATGACAATGTCAAACTTCTTTGGGACATGCGCATACAAACTGACAAGGTTCTTGAACATTCTAAACCCGACTTAGTCTTTCTGAACAAAAACAAGAGAACTTGTTTAATCATTGATATAGCCTGCCCCTTCGATACCAGAGTGCAGGAGAAAGAACACAAAAAAATAAATAAATATCAAGATCTAAAATGAGAATTAGTTAGACTATGGAAGTGTAAAGAAGTAAAGGTGATCCCCGTTGTAATTGGAACGCTTGGAACCATAACGAAAAGCCACCATAAATGGCTTAAACAAATTGACGAGACAATTTCTTTTCCAATTCTGCAAAAGGTGTGCCTATTAGGAACGGCGAAAGTGTTAAGGTACAGCTTGAATATCTAAGGTCAAGGGAATTGACTTGATGTTCAAAAAACAAAAAACAAAAAATAAAACCCCAACTAAAAACATCCAAAAGTTGAGACTACTATGAATAATAATAATAATAATAATAATAATAAGAAGAAGAAGAAGAAGAAGAAGAAGAAGAAGAAGAAGAAGAAGAAGAAGAAGAAGAAGAAGAAGAAGAAGAAGTAACAAATATGCCATAGTTTATGAATTTTCTAATGAAATCAAAGTAGAATAAATAGTGGTAGTGATTTTGACCCGTTGGGTCACAATCATTACCACTATTATGATACCCAAAGACGAATATATAAACCATTTAAATAAATGTATTCGTTTTTTTATTTATTTTTCATCTTGTTAAGACTGAACCAACCCTACCCACCAGACTTAGATTTTTCTTTTTTTTTTTATTAAAATAAAATTAATCTTATGGGCCAGAAATCTGAGAAGATTAAAAGCAATACAATGGCTCAGCTTAACACTATCTCAGAAAAAAAAAACATGTTCTATTATTTCTTTATTGTTTATTTTAATCTCGAGAGATTGTTTCAGCTTTGATATTTTCTGTACAAATCTTATAAGTGCATTTTTAATTTCATTGCAAATGCTATTGAAAAACATTCAAAAGTAATGGAATGAGTTTGGGTCCAGTTGAAATTTATTCAGATAAAAGTAAGCCTTAAATCGAACTCATATACACACATTTGTGCATATACAAACGCACTAAGAAATACACACAGAGTGGCAAGCTGACCCTTATAAACAGACACATACACACACACAGAAGCAGGCACATAGATGCATATAAAAACAGACACATACACATGTGCATACACATGTACGTACATATGTGAACACACACATACGAACACACAGGTACACATGTGTACACACATGAACACACAGAAACACACTTGTGCATGCAGGAACATACATATACACGCAGAAACATAAAATCATACCCGTTCACACACTTTGACACACACATGTATAAACATATATTCACACACACACAAATACAGTTTTTTATTTATGTAATCTATTAATAATAAGTCCAGAACATAATGCAACTTCTTGTTGCAGAAGTGTATTTACGTGTTAAAAGGAAGAAGCTGTTAAATGAGACAACATTGCAACTTCCCCTCTGGGCCGCACCTGATCTGATTAGAATTTTGTTCAATAAAATAATAGCTGATAACCCAGGCACGCACTGAACTCATTGTTTTATTATAGTTGTTTTTTTAATATTTTATCTTATATGGTGTCCCTTAAAAAGAATTGCCATCGCTCTTTGCAAAGAACAACATGCAAGTAGACTAGACTGGGGAGGGGGACATTAAAATTTTATTTTATAAAAATGACATTTAATTTTCTTAAATTAAATGTTATTTTCTTTACTGTAACTCATTGCACTTGTGCCTCTGTCAATAAACACCCAACTCTCGGCTTATGGATAATTCAGGAGAAGGTAGAGCCATTGCGCTTGACATTTCGAAGTCGTTCGACAGAGTGTGGCATTCTGGTCTCCTACACAAACTTCAGGGTTATGGTATTGGTGGTGAGGTTCTTGACATTATTAGGTTTTTTCTTTCTGATCGAAGCTTGCGAGTAACTTTAGACAGTGTCTCTTCATTCTCTTTTCCTATCAATGCTGGTGTTCCTCAGGGCTCTATTCTAGGCCCAACACTGTTTTTTTTCTCTATAAATGATCTTCCAGCGAATATTATTCAGAAAATTAACATCTGTGCTGATGATACCACTCTCTATTCTGGTGTTGCTTCTTGTCCATCTCCCTCGGATCAGTCGAAATATGCAGCTGATCTAGAAGTTTACCTGAGTTCAGTTGTGGATTTGGGTACGAAATGGCTTGTTTCATTTAATTCTGTTAAGATTCAGCTCATGTCTTTCAATCGTAGGTGTGTCCCTTTTCTTCCTGAGATTCTCATAGATGGCTCTGCTCTTGAGAAGAAATCGACACTGAAACCTCTTGGTCTTTCTCTCTCATCAAATCTTTCATGGAGTTCATATATTAGATCGATTGCTCTTTCTGCTTCTTGTAAAGTCAGTTGTCTCTATCGCTCCAAACACTTTTTCACACCTGAGGCTATTCTCTATCTCTACAAATCTACTATCAGACCATGTATGGAGTCCTGTTGTCATATTTGGGCTGGTGAATCTCTGTCCCATTTGAGGGTTCTTGATAAAGTGCAGAAACGTATCTGTAATTTGATTGGCCCCACCCTTTCTTTTTCTCTGCACCCTCTCTCTCTCTCTCTCTTTCTCTCTCTTTCACACACAAACGTGATGTTGCTAGTCTCAGTCTTTTCTATAAATACTATTATGGCATGTGTTCTTCAGAATTATGTGATCTATTCCCTGCTTCTTTTTCCCAACTCGTTTGACCCGTTGGTCTAGTGGTCTCCATCAATTTGCTGTTTTGATACCTTCTTGTAATACAGCTTCCTATTCCAGTAGCTTCTTTCCAAGAACTGTTGACTGTTTTCCTCCTACCTATAGCCTTGTCTTTTCAAGACTAAGTCCAATAGGCATCTCCTGTCTTTGCGATAATCATATTTCGTTCTTGTTAGCTCCTTACATAATTTCATGCCTTGTCTGGAGCGATTTCCATTAAAAAAATTTGTTTAATCAAAACTAAATTTATGAGCAGTCAAAGAATTAGCACATTTTTAGTACAACCTGCCTTGGTTCATTCTGTATTTTAAATATTTTAAATTTTAATTTGCTGTTTGTTATGTATTTTCATATGTATTCTCATTGCTATTATCGTCTTTGAACTTACAGATCGATTAATATATGGTGGCTTAATAGGAAGTTTTGTCTCCATTATTGACTGGATATATGTAGTTATGAAATAATATTGAATTTTTAAGCTTTTTTAAAAATTATTTCTGTATGTGATGCTGTGAAAAGCGCTGATGAAGAGATTATTTAGAGTCATCAAAAGTATAACACAAAATAAATTTTCCAAATTGTCTTGGAAACGATTGTACGTCAAATAATCGTTGTGTTTGAATTTTTGGAACTGATGTAAATAATGTTCTAATTTTGTTTATTTCAACTTACTTTATATATATATATATATATATATATATATATATATAGAGAGAGAGAGAGAGAGAGAGAGAGAGAGAGTGGGGGGAGAGAGAGGGAGAGAGTAAAATATTTCTACTGTTGTTTTTTATTAACTAATTTATCCTTGGAAGTTATTATATGGCAACATAGTTTTTGTTTTAAAGTATCTTTAAGCAAATAAAAAAAATCATTACTCTAATTGAATCAGACATTTAAGACATTTATTATTTTTTTAAACATATTCAATTGGTCTTAAGAGGTTGACTCTCTGTGAAGAGTACAACCGAAACATGTATGCACATATGTAACCAATAATGTGTGTATAAATAAAAATTTATGCTTAAGAACAGCTCTACTTCTTATTGAGCACTTTTTATAAACACTTGGGTTTCAACGGATTTACATCTACAGAAACTAATACAATACATATATATATATATATATATATATATATATATATATATATATATATAGT
Source organism: Sepiola atlantica (assembly GCA_963556195.1). Taxonomy (NCBI): domain Eukaryota; kingdom Metazoa; phylum Mollusca; class Cephalopoda; order Sepiida; family Sepiolidae; genus Sepiola; species Sepiola atlantica. Next base: position 49,698,542 of record OY744521.1, on the reverse strand, counting down.
GTGTGTGTGTGTGTTGTGTTGGTTCCGTGAAAGATAGAGTAATTTTGATAAAAGATCTTGAGTAAGAGAGCTCAATGCGATACAAAGCAAGAATAAAGTTAAGGAAAAACTCAAACGAACATTTAAGCCATTTGCCTAAAAAATTGTTTCATCCCAGGATGGAGTTCTTCAGATGCTGATCACTTGGTTACTGACTAACCGGTTACTACTGCTACTGTTGGAAATGGTAAACATCTTCTCCCCCATACTCACCCCTCTCCTTTCCCCCACCCTAACATTGCCAAGACAGTGGGAACCTTCTCATTCTTTTGTCAGTAACCGAGTGATCAGCCATTAGATAGTATCTGAAGAACCCCATTTCAGGGGTGAAAAAAATTATAATGCAAATGGCTTAAATGTTGGTTTGAGCTTTTTTTTCTTAACTTATATATATATATATATATATATATATATATATATATATATATATATATATATATATATATATATATATATATATATATCCTTGGAATACGTTGACACACCGGTTCCCGTTAGATCACCGAAGTTAAGCGACGTCGAGCCTGGCCAGTACTAAATATGTGACCATTTGGGAATACCAGGTGCTGTATGTGCTCTCTGCTTATCTCGGCATTGTTTCCAGTCGTCTTGAACTACTTGCCATTGGAATCAAGCAGTGTCGACTCAGGAGAGGTGTTGTTGGTGGATTGTGCAACCCTTGCAATTACAATTACATGTGCGGGCAGCCCCTGGCGGGGCACTCATACGTCGAAATCGACGGGAGAGTCCATTATTATATATATATATATATATATATATATATATATATATATATATATATATATATATATATATATATGAAGGAGTTTGTTTAAAAGAAAGAAATTTCCCACAAAAACTGTAAATGGAATGGCACAGAATTTGGGTCAAAATATAAGAATCAATGAATATTTTAAGCATGTTTTTGTGTTAATATTTTTAGATAGTTTGTTTTTTTTGTTTATCCCCTCATTTCTTTAATACACACAACATACTATATATATATATATATATATATATATATATATATATATATATTAGATTTTTGGATGTGAGATGATATATTTCCATAATCAGACAATGTCGCAGCCCACAACCCATGAAAGCCACAAACCGGAAGTCCTAGACTCGAGTTTCGCCCTCCCTTGAACATATCCGAACTCAGGATTCGAAACCCGAGTCACTTGCATGCGAGGCGAGTACTCTACAACTGAGCCACCACGCCACATACAAGAAAGTCTATTAACTTACACAGATTAAGCAAACTGCGGCGAAGGCCGACTGTGGAATGTACCTACTCTTCTCAACAAGGTGTAGTCATCGAACTACTTAGAACCCAGGCCGATGTCTCACAAGTAGGATTTTATACTCGCTAGGACGATGTCATCCAACAAGCTAACCCAGCGAGCAAATAAATATTAGATTTTTGAATGTGATATGATATATAGTTATTTCCACAATCAGACAACGCCGCAACCCACAACCCATGAAAGCCACAAACCGGAAGTTCTAAACTCGAGTTTCGTCTCCCTTGGGCTCATCAGTAGAACATATCCGAACTCAGGATTTGAAACCCGAGTCACTTGCATGCGAGGCGAGTACTCTGCCACCTCGCCACACACAAGAAAGTCTATTAATTTACACAAATCGAGCAAACTTTTTCATTTATTTTATACCACATTTCCAGCAAAACTTTTACATAACATCGATAAAAAAAAAACACTCATTCCATTTCATAAATGCATCACACATTTTGAATCCTAACGGCTATGATTCGTTCAAAAAAAAAAAAAACCATTCTTTTCACGTCAGATCATACCACATTTTTTGAATTCTAACGACTGTTTCCTTTAAAAGAACAAACCCAAAACATTCTTTTCACGTCACGAACACATCAAATATTTCAAATATTATTATGTTATTTCTTGAAATCATTTTTGTTTTTTCCTTTTTCATTTCCCGTCGCTTGAAATATTATTTCCATAATTTTCATCATATATATATATATATATATATATACATATAAATATTTGTTATTGTTTATTTATCTATGAACGTATACGTTTCGTATCTTTTCAATCGAGACTCATCAGCATAGAAGTATGACTATTCACTACCGGTCACACGATTCGAAACCCTGGATCACAAGTATTTTTCAACCCAAATCCAACGTCGTTAACCGATCGGCCAATTCATAATAGCTTATAAACAATGATAATTTTAACACATTTAAAGCGGCGAGATACAGGCATTCTACTTCTATAAGGGAAGCAATGATGCATATAAAGCAAGTGACGTCACGCTGTGTTAGTACTATCATTTACAGTGCTCTACTTTTTTACGAGGAGCTTCAAATATAAATATATATATATATATATATATATATATATATATATATATATATATATATATATATATATATATATATACTGATGATGATATCATGATGAACGAATATATACTACACTGACACCCAAAAGAAGGAGCTAATGACTGAGAGTATGATATCATGATGAACGCCCCCGCCCCCAAAAAAGAGGAGTTAATATCATCACAACAGAACAGATACTATACTACCCACCCCATTAAAAGCTAATACAATAATAAATTAAATCATTTTTTTTCATGTGTCTGTTCTCAGCATCCCAGCGATATCACACATTTCTCTATTGATGAAAATATTGTGTATATATAAGTAAATATGGCAATGCAAAATTACAACTGTATATTACAGAATATTCATTTATGCAGAGCTCTTTATAAAATAAGTATGAAAATTAAGAAGCCCTAAAACTGTTTGTGGGCATTTGAAGTCTACTATATATGGCATTTCCAAATGATACGTAGTATCATAGAATTAAATAACCATGACCGGTTTTGATGTTAAAAAGTGTCCGACCATTATTTTTTTTCTAGTGCGAAATACAGACGATAGTGCGGCGCCACTCTACACAGTGAAGGAAGGCACCTTCATGCGCATGTGTGAATTTTATCACCGACTTCCTGCGTGTTAGTTGCTGCCTGTCGATCGCTGAGTGAGGTGCTACACAACGTGTTGGTCGGATTACCGATTCTCTCAATATGACTAAACGTGTTGAGCAAAGGTACTGCATCAAATTTTTTTCAAAAGCTTGGTGATTCTCAAAGCAAAACAATTCGTAAGCTTCAGCAGGTGCTTCGAGAAGATGCGATGGGTGTAACACAAATTAAGGAGTGGTTCAACCGATTTAAAAATGGCCGCACATCAGTGACCAACGTTCTGGTAGGCCCCAAACTGCTCAAAGTACAGCTGTTGATGAGACGGTGTGAAATTTGGTGATGGAAGATCGTTGTTCAAATGTGCGGGAGATTGCCCAAGCGGTCTGAGTCAGTAAAGATTCTGCACATGCAATTTTGTGTGATGATTTGAACATGCACAGAGTGGCTGCGAAATTTGTGCACAAGTTGTTGTTGCAGGAACAAAAGGATGTCCGTTTTCAAGTTGCACAGGACTTTCTGGAAACTGCCAACACTGATCCTTGGTTTCTGAACACCGTGATAACTGGAGATGAGTCATGAGTGTACAGGTACAACCCAGAAACAAAAAGACAGTCGTCGCAATGGAAGCATCCTGAGTCTCCAAAGCCAAAAATAGTGCGACAGGTGTGAAGCAAAATCAAGGTGATGCTGACTGTCTTCTTTGATATCCGTGGAATTGTGCATCACGAATACGCACCAGAAGGAAAAATAGTGACAAAGGAGTACTATGAAGATAGTCTCCGGTGTCTCCGTGACGTAGTTTGGCGCAAAAGACCAGACATGTGGACGGCGAAAAACTGGCAACTGCATCATGACAACGCCACCGCACATTCATTCCAATTGATCCAAAATTTCTTGGCCAAACATGGAATTCCAGTCGTTCGCCACCTCCCTACTCTCCACATATGGCTTCTTGCGACTTCTGGTTGTTTCGAAAATTGAAGACGCCACTAAAAGGTTTCCGTTTTGAGACTAGAGAAGAGATAATGTGGAACACGACGGTGGAGATGAACACCATTCCAAAAGAAGACTTCTAGAAGTGTTTCCGACAGTGGATAGATCGCTGAGCTAAGTGTGTGCAAACACAAGGGGCCTACTTTGAAGAGGATTAGGGTTCCAACAAGGTATTTGAAATATTTTTTTTGGCCTAAGGTCGGATACTTTTTAGACAGGCCTCGTATATATATATATATATATATATATATATATATATATATATACTGTAGTTAGGATAGATGGAAAAAAACTTTTGCATTTATCTATATATATATATATATATATATATATATATATAGATTTAGATTTTTCACTTATAAAATAGATCATTCAGTGAAGACCGGGGTTGTTCCAATAAAAAACAAGCTCGATGATACTCGATTACAGAGTACAGAGCATTTATATGTGATTTTATGAAGGCTTACCAAAGCATTCCTTTCAAGACATTTAATTTGAATAAATAGTATTTGTAAGAAAAAATATCTTTAATGGTGATCATTGGTGTCTTGAAAGGAATGCTTTGGTAAGCCTTCATAAAATCACATATATATATATATATATATATATATATATATATATATATATATATATATATAGGACATTAAAAATCAATTTTTTTGAATTAGAACAGAACCAATCCAAGACAATAGATCTTGTCTATCAAGGAACTCGATATCCTTTCAGATAGAGTTTTGTAACATATCTACATGATGATGGTTGTAAACGTGTATATGAGCATTATTATCGCTTGATTATTAAAGTCTTCAAGCAATGTCTGTGTGGGAAGTGACTGCCACGCTGACACAAAAAGAAGAACAAATCTACATCACTGGAAGCCACAGTCGCCACAGGTGTTATATCAGTTTTCCTTCTGCTAGAGGCCTGTTTTTACGAAGGCAGAAGGGCACATTTCAAAACGATGTTTGTCTTAGTGGAAAATTAATGAAACTGTCATTCAGGAAAAAAAATCAACTATTGAACAAGACGGATGCACTGATTTCAAAATGTTGACATGAAAATAAGCACATTTTTGAAAATCATTCATCAGGATTCCATATATGGTAAGTAATCGAATCACATAAATAGTAAAAAAAATATATTTCAAAACCAAATACTGGCAAAATAAATAATCAATAAATTTACAAAATGTCATTTATTTCTATCAAAAGATTGCATGAAACATGAAATATACATGATAGGTAACAAAAGAAATTTTTTATATCTGACAACATTGATTTATGTGTTATATCTCTATTTATATAACGTTAGGTGGGTTTGTATATATGTTTATATATTTCTATGCATAGGATTCACTCCTGAACTAATTAACCGATCATTATGAATTTTGGAACACAGGAACTAGACGTAAGGGTTTGTAATTTGGGCTATAAGTAGTTTATTTTAGTTTTATGGGAGCCTTTCATGAAAATTCAGATACCTCCATTTTTTATGAATCTTAAAAATAGGTATTAGACATCAATTAATAAATACTCCCCAAATTTCAGTTTCTTTGGAGTATTTTAAAGGGTGTTATGGCACAACCTCCCATTTGAAAATTCAAATATTTCAGATTTGCTTTAAATTTGATCTATGGTTATTAGTCACTAATTAAGGAAAATTCCATGAATTTTAATTTCTTCTTAAGACGTCTTAAATTTTAGACATTTTCTAGAATGAAAATTATGTAATGGATTTTGGTCAAAATTAGAATAAGGATTCTAAATATAACATTATATCTTGATTTCAATCTTTGTAAGGTGACATAAAAGTTGTGCCAAACTGTTCTGTTCGGGAATTAATTAATTATACCTGCCCTGAAATCAGTATTCTTATATATATATATATATATATATATATATATATATATATATATATATATATATATATATATATATATATATATATATATATATATATATTGATACAAGTCTGATTAAAGACAGCAGAATTTTCTCATTTCATAATTTTTGTAATTATTGTCTTGACGCGGCGAGCAAGTTTCTGAGTTTGTATATGTATTTTTTATTTTTGTTTTTAATATTTAATTCAATTATGGAAGACGGTTAATACATTAGTACCGATGCTAAAGACTATTTTATTAATGTTAAGTTGTTCTTTTTTACATATAGTGTTTCTAGGATTTTTTAATCAGCGTGTACAGTTATTTTTGTGTATGCTTTTAGCGTTAGTTGTTAATATTTTCTTATCTCGGCTGACTGCAGTATTTTGTTGTGTGAAATGATGTGACGTTGAATTGCACTGGTGTCAAATAGATGAGAGAGAGTTGTTGTGTGGCCAATGTAGATACTATATTTTTCGGTTTGGTTATTAGGAAGACATTCCTCAAATGGGCATGTGAACATATATAATACGTTTGTTTGACTTGGAGTTGAGTTGTTTGGCTTAGAGTTGAAATTTTTTTTTGGTTTAAGGTCGGATACGTTTTAGACAGGCCTCGTATATATATATATATATATATATATATATATATATATATATATATATATATATATATATATATATATATATATACTGTAGTTAGGATAGATGAAAAAAACCTTTGCATTTATCTAATTAGATAAGATATATATATATATATATATATATATAAAGTATAAATTTCAAAATTCTGTGTACATAGCGTTTCATAACGGTTATAAGTGTTTTTTGAAGAAATTCCATCATTTACTATTTCAGACTATGCTGAAGAAGACGGAATCGGGAATTCAACCCGTTTTTTGTCAGAAACCACTGGTCCATGTCTGATTAAAATCTGTATTTAAAAATAAATATATATATATATATATATATATATATATATATATATATATATATATATATATATATATATGACATGAAAAGTCAATTTTTTGGAATTAGAACAGAACCAATCCAAGACAATAGATCTTGTCTATCAAGGAACTCCTTTCAGATAGAGTTTTGTAACATATCTACATGATGATGGTTGTAATGTATTATTTTTTATTATTAAATTAGATGTTTTAAATTTTTTATAGTCGATTGTTAGTTTAATTTTCTTATGTTGTTCGATAGGTTTAGTAAATCAGTGTATTAGGTTAGTTATTGCTTTTTCATCAAGTTTATAGGGTGCATTTTATTTTATAATATAGGTGAAAAGTGTCGTTTTTGTTGTGGGTTTTATATTTTTGTGTGTGTATGGAGTTTATATATAGTTTGAGTTTTTGCTCGACAATTCTGTTGGGGAAATTGTTATTGATTAATGTTTGTTTTAGGTTAGCTAGTTCTATATAAAATATTGTTCTGGACAACAACAACATAACGAAAAGAAAACAAACTAACTCCTGAAGACGATCGGGATGATCAAAAGCGCTCGAGATGGCCGATAAAAGAACTTTCGGGTCCATATTCCACAAATTACCACCTGAGACCCGGAAACTTGCTCACCGAGTCGAGACAGTAATTAAAAATACGAAACGAGAAAATTCTGTTGTCTTTAATCAACCTTGCATCAATAAAAACTTGCTGCTTAAATATATATATATATATATATATATATATATATATATATATATATATATATATATATATATATATATATATATATATAAAGTGAAAGAATAAAATAAGGTGCGAATCAAATTTTATTACAATTCAAAGTTCAAACAAAGTAATTGAAAGTCCTTAGTGGCGCTTGCATCTAACCAGGAAGTTATGGTTTGCACAACTCCTATCAGCTCATAAGAACCCTTAATTGGACATTATAATATTCAACACCGAGTGAGTTTTCTGAACTTTTCATATGATTTTGTTTTTTCTATCATTTTATTAATTTCCATACACCCTGAATACACTTTTCACTGCCATCTACTGCATCGATAGCAAACAAATTTCCCGCCTGGATAACTTTTTCGTTTTTGGACTACCATTCACCACCTGGATTGTTTTTTAATCGACTTCTTTGACATCTTTCTTGAAATTGTTTAAACCTTTATGACTTGGATGAACTGTATAAGTTTAACAAAAAAGTGTGTTTTGGGGCCAATATATTTGATGTTTTATATACTTTTATGTATTTTATATATTTTTATATATTTTCAAAGTTTAATTTTATTATCTGCAGTAACGTCATTGCGGTAATAGTCATCTGAGGAGAAGATTTTCTTTGAAAACTCGTGAGTTAAGGACTTTCAGTTACTTTGCTTGAACTTTGAATTGTAATAAAATTTGATTCGCACCTTATTTTATTCTTTCACTTTATCCAGTATATTGAGCTTCATTTTTATCCGGATGTTCACTAATTAAAGATATTAGTTGCCTCATATCTTTTGTTGTATTAACCTTATATATATATATATATATATATATATATATATATATATATATATATATATATATATAGTTATGTACCTTTAACTATGCTCTAAATATAAATATGAATAAATAATATTTTATTTACTCTTAATTAATAATTTTTTTTATTATTATAAATTTCATTTCATTTTAATTTATTTTCCCTTCCTTCTTTCTTTCTTTCTTTCTTTCTTTCTCTCTTTTCTTTCTTTCTTTCTTCTTTTCTTTCTCTCTGGTTCTTTACTTCTAAATATAGAATCTCTTACTTAACGGCTATTTTTCTGACCTAGCGTCTAGCCGGCCCCTCATTTCAAATTCTTTGTCCATAGCGTTCTATAACGGTTATAAATGTTTTTTGAAGAAATTCCATCATTTACTATTTCAGACTATGCCGGAGAAGACGGAATCGGGGATTTAAAACCTTTTTCTTGTCAGAAACCACTGGTCCATGTCTGATTAAAATCTGTATTTAATAATAAAAAAAATATTACGCTCTTAATTTATTTAATTGAGCACTCTGCTGGTATTTCCCTTTTATTCTTTTTTGAGTATACCTTTATACTTTATATATATATATATATATATATATATATATATATATATATATATATATGTGTGTGTGTGTGTGTGTGTGTGTGTGTGTGTGTGTGTGTATAATAGCTGTTCCAACCCGGCGTTTCCAAGAGGTATTTATAATTTAATTTTTGTTTTGCTTTGGCCGTGAAAATTGTGTAACTAAAGATCATTAATTATTAATTTTACATCTTTTTGACCTGTTACGAAATGCTGAAAGTTAAATCGTATAATTACCTTCGAATTTGTAATTTTTAAGAACCGTATTTTAATTGCAGATTTATTGAGGTTCACCTGGCATCGGCCAGAGTCTTAATTCCCACAAAACCATGTAATATATAGAAGAAAAAAATAGAGAATGTTTTTAATCGCTTAATATTGTCATTTGAAATGAATAACTTCAAATTTTAAACAAAATAAGATAAAAATATCATTACGAACTGCTGAAAATCAAACTCATGAGTTTTGTCTCTAAATGCAGCAACCAAAACTAATTGGCTGCCATTGCAAGTTGAAATTTTTCAATTTTTTTTTAAATATCGACTCTTCACATTTGTGAGTCTTCTTTTCTTTTCTTTTTATCTAGTGGAAAGTTAAGTCATAGGCGATATAGACTAAGCACAGACTATCCAAAATTGATTTATGCATATTTCTTATAGCTTTCTTTCTCTCTCTCTCTCTCTCTCTCTCTCTCTCTCTCTCTCTCTCTCTCTCTCTCTCTCTTAAAAATTAAAAAATATGTGCTTTAACAATAAGGAAATTAACCAAGTCTAAATTCAGGGTTTCTCTCTTAACCCCTTTTGTTATTTAGTGTATAAAAGTGGTCATTAATTAAAAATGTCTCCCAATTTTAAGAATCACACTTGTGCATAGTGTTTTGTTTATTTGTTTATATTTAACTGTGATTAAACAATTTTATGTAAGTCTAGTGTGGAATTTTTGTATGAAACGAAATTAATTATAAGAAATAAATAGTTTAATAATTATAATGTAATTGTTTATCTGAAAGACAAAAAAGATAGCGAAATCTTGAAACTCTTTCTTACATGTGTTAAGAAACTGTTGAAATTGAAGTAGCATTCTATTTGAGATTGTGAAATTACCTCCCTTGCAAATATGCCACCTTATATTATTTTTATGAGTATGAGAACTACTTTCATTTTGGGAAATAAAATAAAATAATTATGCCGCAAAATTGTTTAAAGCTTACTCTGAAATTATTCTAACAATCATTCAAAGTTAAGTCAGAATCGAACCTGAAATGGGGGAGTCTTAGCAACAGGCAATAAATCTTGATCAAATATAGTTCAAAACCTTTCCGAGGGATTACTTTAATAGTTCCTGAAACTTTATTTTAAATCAGACCTGAAACGTCAACGGTATAATAAACTCCTCCGATCATCCCTAAACTGTTGTATTACATCTTATCTTATAGGACGCCATCTATTCCCATATTCCACCCGAGCACCCGGAAAACAGTGGGCGATCTAACACTTAGCAGAGGGTTGAGAGGCCCTACTAACCTACATTTCTTCTTTTTTTTTAATATTTGTAAATGTTATCCAACTCCCCACGATAAATATTTTGTAAATAAAATCTTTTAAAAACAAATTGAGGGTCATCTAAGTAAGATCAAGCCACAAAGTGAATGTGGTATTTTGGTGAGAGTGTCTAGCATAGGGTAAGATTAAAAGTTTTTGACAAAATTGGATGAACATTGAGACTCCCCTCCTTCCCCAAAATGACTATGGCAAAGAATGAACTTTACGATTATTGTTTAAAAAAAAAAACTTGTTGTGAATGTATATTTTTTGCTTAAATAAAATAACTAAACTGACAGACAGACAGACAGACAGACATCTGCTTAATAAATTGTTAATAGAATAATATCAACTAGTAGGACTCTCGTGGAAATTCTATGGTTGCTTTCTTCATGTATCTATCGTCTATATAATTATTATTGTCCCTCTCTGAATTAGTTTGAAGGACGGTGACAGTATAAACATGTATGCACTAAATCAAAGGGATGTATTTCATCCAAATCAGCACAATAGTAGTATTAATACAGCTTTCTGTTTATATGCAAACAAGAAGCAGACGACAACTGATTTTTTTGTTTTAGCTAAGAAAAATTGTAGAAGAAAACGTGCGATAACACAGAAATAGAGAAAAATAAAAATATGTTATTCATTTACACAAACATTTGGATGACTCGGACAAAAATATGTTAGATATTTGTTTATATCATACACACGAAATACTTATATTGGTGAAAGCGATACAATAGTCCCCAGTACTGTTACATGGTATAGAAATGACTAGTAATCATTTACTTCTTTAATTACTTTAATCATTTTTATCTTAATCAAGTTAAAATCATACTTTACATTGATAATTGCTTGGGTCTCATACATGTATGTGTGTTGTTTCCTCAAAGGACTGAAGTCAGCTCTGTTAACTGCAATCAAAAGCCATTTGATATTCTTCTTAATATTATCATTCAATTAATTCAACAATATGATCTTAGAAGATGAATGATTTATTAGTCCATGGTCGTCCAGTAAGCTGAAAGGTCAAGGGAGAGAAGGAGTGTAACAGTCTATTACTTAACTTTTAAGCCCATTGCTTAATTATATCCTGGTTAATATGTCTTGTTCAATTCAAGCTGCCAGAAAGACTGACTTAATTATTATCGTTTTGTTAGACCATCTTGAACACGTCTTCTCAGTTCAGCTGCTTCTTCCAAAATGTCCAAAGTTGCACCCGCTACTGTCTCTGTCATATGTCTGACCTCATAGCTAACTAAATATTATTGACTACCTTTCACACAAATTCTAGCTTAATACAGCTTTCTGTTTATATACAAACAAGAAGCAGACGACAACTGATTTTCTGTTTTAGCTAAGCTTTAGCTAAGCAGTGTGAAACGTTTGAACCCTCCATCACACTTTGTCTGAAATATTTTCTGTTTTCAGCATTATGCCAGATTTATCTAAAGAAATATATTTTATCTAATATTTATACTAGCAAACGTATCCACCAATATTTAATAACAGGACTAGAGCATGTCACACTGGCTACACAAGCTATACTCGTACTGACTGCACCACCACACATCGACTATAAAGATGGCACAAGACTTCATAATGAAGTTTACTTTGATTTAGTCAATGCATATTGACAGCATTACGGCTGTACTACCTTGCCAACAAAAGGACAAGTAGAATTATTATATCGATGTTCTCTCTTCTGGTTGTGAAACATACACAAATATGAAAGGAACTATGGTCCTATCAAAATTGATATCGACAAATATGGCGCCATTAATAAAGCAATTCATAAATTATATTTGTCTTTCTACTTCATTCATAAATTAAAGAAAAATTTAAAAAGGTTGTAAAATATTTGAAACCAGGGAAAATCAATTGAAAGTGAACACATTTTTTTGGTTTTGTTTATTAATTTTTTTATAATCGGCTGCAAAATTTTTAAATTGATATTTTATTTCTGGTTTTCGCAAATCTTGAAGATAAACAGGCGACATTTTTGTTAGCCATCGCGAATGAGATTGCAGATGAAGTTTCTTTTGTTGTTTTGATTTTGATAAGCGTGCTTTTTGGCTTTGTTTAGATGCGTCCACGCATTTCGTTGGTTTGTCAGTCTGTTCGCTAGTCTGTCACACTTCTGTTTGAAATAGCATTGTTATTGCTAAACATGTTTTAGCAAATGAGTCACCATTTACTAAGGCCAAAAGCCACCCGAGGATAAGGGTTAATGAGCTGAATAGATTGTGAGTCGAATGATGAAGAATGTTATGAGACAACTGAAAACGATGAATTAAATGAAGAAAATGTTATTACTTTTAAGGACAGGTTATGAAGAAGTATTTGTTGACATTGGATTCGAAAATGACCAAGTTGTCGTCTGCAAGGAAGCAATTCTGTAGTAACGTGTTCCACAGACGGGAAGCCCTTTGGAAAGAAACTATGTTCATGGCAATTCCACCTGACGCTAGGCACATGAAGGAAGAAAGGAAAGACACATTCTTGCAGAGATTGGAGCTCAATGAAGCATCTTCCATGGAAATCATGATAGAGTAGAGAGCGACTAGCAACCTCTCTTCTGTGTAGATTGAATGGAGGTATTTTATTTTAAATATCTTGAAGCATCTCTATGAGAGACTTTGTCCATCAGTTGGTCTGTCACATTTAAATTTGAAATAGTTAAATTTGGTCTGTCATGCTTAAGTTGGAGAATTTTTAGATGAGGATTGATGATTTAGATCATTATGATTATTTGGACTACTATTCTAATCCTGGTTTTTATTTTCACAACGTTTCGGCCGCTGTAACCTTCGACCTTCTTCAGGTGTAGCTTTTCGAACTTGGGAATCTTTATGTCGAACTCAGGAACCTATATGGAATTTCAAACCGAATCTTTTATTTAAGGTATAGGTTCATGAGTTCGACATGAAGATTCCCAAGTTTGAAAAGATCCACCTCGGTCGGAGGTTACATCAGCCGAAACGTTGTGAAAATAACAACTAAGATGAGAATAGTGGTCCGAATAATCCAAATAATGCATGCCATGCTTAAGTTTGAAATAACATTTTGGTCAACGCTTAAATTTGAAATAGCACTTTCCTCAGTCTGTCATACTTAAGTTGAAATAATGTTTCGGTAAGTAGATGTAGATCAGTTGAGATAGTAAGGTCAGTTGGCAGGGGAAGGCCAAGGAAAACACGGGAGGAACTGATAAGGATTGATTTGAGAGAAAGAGGGGTAAATAAAGACCTGGCCAGAGATAGTTTGGAAGTCAATTTCTAAAAAATGCCCAGTACGGGGCAGCATGTAAAACAGATGTTAAATGATGATGATGAAAGAGGGGGGGGGGGGGGGGTCTGGAAGATACTAAACCGTGATTGGCTGAGCAGAACATGTGATAAATAAGCTCGAGAATAGAATTTCAAAGAAGTTAAGCAGTTGGTAAGACCTACCTATATTATATAGTGGGGGAATATGAGTGGGAGGATGCTGCGATATCTTTACTGTGTTAGCTTTTTGATTTCGTCTCTCAGGACTTTTCCTCTTTTTTTTTTCTCTGGATCCTTCTTTGGCCAACATAACCTAAAATGGAAGAATTTAGTAAAAACATGAAGCTAAAAAAGACGTCTGTTGTTTTTAATACTAGATTTAAATGAATGAATGCTTCCGAAATATATATATATATATATATATATATATATATATATATATATATATATATACTCAAAAAATATGAACCGTTAGGTCATCCATTGAGCTCGAGCTAAATTGTTTGAATCAAATCCAGTTAAATATAAATGTAAAAAGACAAAATCCAAAAGTATCCTCCCTCTCTCTCTCTCTCTCCAGTCACAGGTTAAATAGTATTACTACTCCTGGTGATATTCTCTTTTGTTTATGACTATTTAAATCGTTGTATTCTTTCCTTTCCTTATTACCTTTGACTGTTAATAAACAGAGGGACAATGACGGTAGCGAGAGTGATAGATACATTATAAAATAAGAGCGGGTGAGTCAAACAGCATACAGTGAGAGAAGGTGAGATCGATAGATAGAAGCTTTGTAAGAGATGGGTCAATTGGTGAGTTAATTGCAAATTGCAGCTAATTAGAACAATTAAAATGGAATTTTTTTCAAAGAAAACTCAATCCCAAAACTGACGATTATATTAGCATGTAGTTTGTGTCACCATCATCATCATCAGCAGCAGCAGCATCATCATCATCATGTTAATAATAATAATAATATACGGTGTAACGTCCGTTTTACATGCTGGCATGTGTTGGGCGGCTGTGTGATTAACATATGTTTTGTTCTTTTTTCTTGCATAGAATATTTTCGTCCATGTAGATTTGAAACAACATTTTAATAATGCTTGCCACACAAGAAGAAAAATGAACAAAACATAAAAAGGTTAAGACCAAATTTTAAACAATGCAACGTCATTCTTGCACATATTTTTTGAAATAGCAACTTTTTCCTACTGATTTTCATAATTTAATATTTGGTCAAAAAAGCCGACAGGAGTTGGCGAAAATTTATAATCCTTCAATAGGAAAAGAAAAATAAATAAAACGATATATTTAACAATATATATCTATCATACTTCTAACAAAAGTCTAATCAAACCGATGGGATTTAATAAACAAAACGATGAGTTGCTGCTATCTGCAGATGACTTGTTTTTATTATTATATTCCTACAATAACTTCTTACAACACAAGTATTTGTGGACAAGCATTATATATATATATATATATATATATATATATATATATATATATATATATATATATCAGTGAAAATGAATAAAGGGGGCTGCATTTGCATGGTACAGCACTTACAGACGAGCCATGACTAATCTAAACATTTTGCTTGTTATTTGAACTTAGACAGCAACACCGGTTGGAAATATGCAGTTATTTCAGGCCCTTTTCTTTAACAGCTACCATCTTGAAATTGTTTTTTTAAGCAACATAAACGCCTTAAGACTCTTACATAGAAAGTCTTTGATTTTTCTTTTATATCGAATGATGAATGGATTGTATTAAGTCTTTAACTACTCTTCATCACAGAAGATAATATCGATTTCAGCTTTTAATTTTATAACCCGGCATTTCTTATTTCTAATGAATGGTGACACCGAACCTTTCAATAGCGTCTTTTATAATCTTCCGTCAGACATCATCTTACAAATCTTTAAGTATTTAAGCTCCATCAACAGAAACGGAACATGGACATATGCGATCAATAAGTATGGCTTTGTAAATAAAAACATTAGAAGAGATACAATATTTTATTTAATGAATTTCTATCTTCTTTTATATAAAGTAGAGTGATATTTTCCCCTATACCATTGACCGGAATGGCTTTCTAACAAGAAGCTAAATAAAAAAATCTACTTAATCAATAAGATATGGCACATATTGATTCATGTTCTAAAATAAATTAAATTTTATGTCTAACTGCTTTTTAACTTTTCATATTTAATCCGATCAATCGTTTTCGATTTGATTACTAATGATATAGGAGAAGTCGGAGAAGATAATACTCTCTCAGTTCCTAACTGTAACTAACCCGGCAGTCTTTTTACGTTTACTGTTTTATTGCTTTTCTTCCTTAACTGGGCCATTTTATTTATACAAATTATTTTAGGTTAAAATGGGGTTCGGCATAACTCAGAAGCAACTTGTTTTACTTAAAACATGTTTTAGTGGTAAAAAAACAAATAAAAACAACGCATAACATTACAAACACTAAGTTACTACAAGTTTCATCATACGCGTAGAAATGCTGAAATTTAAATAACTACAAAAATAGATTTTTCAAAGACTCCCGGGCAACGCTGGGTAGTGACAGCAGTATGTGTATCTTTCTAGCTGTTAGTAAAGTTGAAAGGTAAGAGAGAGAGAGAGTTATATATAAGTGTTATTGTGTATGTAAGTAATATTAATTTACTGATGTGAATTGTTTTTTTCTTGTTTAATGTGTGTTATCAGTCCGAGAATATTTCTAAACTCTGAACGTTTACTAATTGTATGCACACAATTATCTGATTCACTAAAAGCATCTGTGTAACGAGATTTACCATGGGGAGCTAGAAAAAGTAATAATAATAATAATAATAATAATAATAAGAAGAAGAAGAAGAAGAAGAAGAAGAAGAAGAAGAAGAAGAAGAAGAAGAAGAAGAAGAAGAAGAAGAAGAAGAAGAAGAAGAAGAAGAAGAAGAAGAAAAATGCGATTCGAACTAACTATACCAAAGCTAAGATAGACAAGACGCAGGAAAACCGTAAATGCAGACTCTGTGAACAAAGAAACAAAACGGTAAATCACTTAATAAATGAATGCAACAAACTAATCCAAAAAAGAATACAAGAACAGGCATGACTGCATGGGGAAAGCAGTACATTAGGAATTATGCAAACGACTGCATTTTGAACATGCAGACAAATGGTACAGACACAAACCAGAGGTAGTAATAGAAAATGAAGATCACAAAATACTCTGGGACATGGAGGTGCAAACAGATAAACTCATCCAAGCAAAGAGACCCGATGTTATAATAGTCAACAAGACGGGAAAATCCTGCCAAATTATAGATTTTGACGTCCTATCAGTCAACAGGGTGAAGATCAGGGAGACAGAAAAACGAAACAAATACTTGCCAGAGAACTGAAAGGGATTTGGAACATGAAGAAACTCAATATAATGCCAATAATCGTAGGAGCACTAGGAACAGTCCCAAAAATCTGGAAAAAAGATTGAAAAAATTGAAATCAAAGAGAAGGCTGAGACCCTACAACGGACAGCAATGATGAAAACGGCTGAAATCTTAATGAAAATCCTCGAATGCGGAAACCAACCCACATAAACCGCAAATGCTAACCAGTCCCATGGAGTTGCAATAGAAATTTTTTTTAAACATAGAAAAAACAGCACCACATAAACCCAAAGGAACTGAAACGGCAATAAATTTCATAAACTGACCCTCCGCAAAAAAAAAAATTTTTAATTTAAAATATAAAGTGATGGCACCAACCTCGGCTGATATCACACAAAATAGTCACGGAGGGTCAAGGAGGATGGAAAGACCGAGAAGGAAGAGCACTAACCAAACCTCCACTGGAAGAGTGCAGAGAGTATTGTTACCCGAATCCCAGAGATGACTAATGATCGCTGCCAGCGAGAAATCAATAGTGAGTGGCTGTTGCGATAACGCAAAGTCATTTGCAATGGTTTTCGAAAGAGGTGGAGAGTACTAGAAATTTGGGTAGACTTGTTATCACTCAGACTCCAGGGAACACTATCAGTTATTGTCAGTGATTAAAAAATATAGTTTAATATATAAGGCTTGATACATAGAGCTAATTAAAACCATGCCCAACTAGTTGAGTGCTATGCCTAAATGAGCTAATAATAACAATATGTTTGAACCAAAGTTATCTGCCTTGGAGATAATTGGTTCTAGCATTCGAGGGTGCTACTGTCGTTAGATTTGCCACCACGCCAACTTGGTCATAAATTCACAAACGAAACTCAATCCTTTATTAGTGCAACCTTCAAACTGATCAGATGTTATTCAAACCGTTCTGCTCCTTAACATGTTTTCAAACTCAAAGAGGTTTTGTCTGTTAGGGTTATTTTTCTGATAGTCAACTGACCCTCAAACAATGGTCAAGAAATCAAACAAACTTAGTTTGTATTTTGATCTCTAGGGGGCACACGTCACCACTGTTGAGATTATGTAAGTAACGTCACATTTCCGTTCATCCACACATATTTATTTTATCTCTGTAACAACTCATGCATTTCCTTGTATCGTCATGGAACATGGTATTTCATGTTTAAGATTCATTTTTCATTGTTATTTTGTTCATGTATTTTCGTGTATTCACATGTTCTTTAATGTCTCGTCGCCAACAAACTGTAAATAAACGTTAAACAAACTATTTCCTTTTAACTTTCTTTTCAAACACATTTGTCATATTCGTCGATACAACAACGATGCATGCGAAAAATGCCCACCACGTAGCATAGAATGATATATTCCCAGCACGTGTGCAGCTAAAATATGAAGTGAATATCAAATATTCAAGCTTGATGAATGTTTTAGAATGCACCAAGTTGAACAAGAATTTTAAACCACTGTAATATTTGTATAAACCTATGAATTACCCACTTACACTTGAACAGCGAAGACTGCAGAGCAACCTAATCCTAACATACAACACCATGAACGGGAAAGTCAGTCGACCTTTAGATGATTTTTCACCCTGACACTATATCGAGTCCTCCGTGGTCATACACACAAGCTGTGGTGCTGTAGTGTCAACCGTTTGGGCTCAACATACGAAAGGCCATTTACTCTCTCTCTCTCTCTCTCTCTCTCTCTCTCTCTCTCTCTCTCTCTCTCTCTCTCTCTCTCTCTCTGCATCGCTGCTTCATGGAACAGACTTCCCAAGGATAAACCATCTCTATAAGTAATCAAACTTAGTTCATTCCATTCATCATTTTCAATCCTCTCATAATATTCTTCATCATTCAACTGACAATCTATCCATTTCATTAACCTTTATCATTGAGTGACTTTGGGCCTTGATAAGTGGTGACTCATTAGTAAAAAAAAATGTAGCTTATTCTGTACGCATTGCTGCTCCATGATGTAGTCTAGCAGCCTACCGCATGCACATTCAAGAGAATGTTGGCCAACTGTTTTAAGGGTATATATGCTTGTGCATAACTTTTTCATTCTTTACAACTCGTCCTTTTTGCATGGCATTATGCATTTTTCTTCTTTTGTTGCCAATATCTTTTGCTTTGATTTGAATTATTGCAGGAAAAAATTTTCATTGAGATTCTTTGTTTAGTATCATCTTCTGCAAACAGGTTTGGTCATAAACAAAATGGGGGGGGGGGGACAGCAGATAAAAATATGTGTCTTTTTTCCTGTGCTGTTCTTTATGGGGCTTGTCTTGTTTTTCTTGTTCAAGATTAACCAAGAAAAATAGTAAGCTTGTTAAAAAAACTACAATTATACTTGAATTGTAATTGAAGTGTTATTTGCCTGCAGCAGAAGATGAATAGTGATTATGGTCAATACTAATAGGACGGGAGGGAGTAAAGGACGCCATTTTTAATTTTTAATTTAAGTTCTTTCGTTTCTCTTGCACTTAAACTTATATTTTCCTTGCCTGGCTTATAATTTTTCTTCTTTCTTTTTGGTCTTCTAATATCCTTTCTTTTCCATCATATTTTTTCTTTTTTTGACTTTTTTCTCTTTAAATACTCCTTTATTTCTCTTTGTTTTTCTTCTTTTCTCAACTTAACTATTTTTCTTTCTTTTTTTTTCATAATTTTTCAGGCTTCCTCAGCTTATATTTTTCTTTCTTTTTCTTCTTTTCATTTCCTTCTTTATCATCAGTATTTTCTTCTTTCTTTCATTTATTTGTTTTTAAATTATTTTTTATTTCTCTTTGTTTTTCTTTTCTCTAATTTTTTAAATTTTTCTTTCATTTTCTTTTGGTTCTTTTAATTTCTTTTCGTTTTTGTTTTAATAATTTGCTTATGTATAATCAATTATTATTTACAATGAAATGGGTTTCTTTCTTTTTCCCAGGCTACTTTTTTTGTGCTAAAATCATGGCCTATGCAATCTTCTTGAGTAAAAGCAATACAAATATTAAGTGTTTTATTTAATGTTCGTTGATATAATTAATTTATGATAAAATTAATCTTTACATTCAAATTCCATATATTCGATTTACTCTGACTTGGCAAAAAAAAGTATAAAATATCAAGTTTTAGTTAAACAAGTTCAAGACTTAAAAGCTTTCGAAACATTCATTTATGGTTTGAAAGCTTTTAAGTCTTGAACTTCGTTTAAAAAGACTTGTCCAACACATCACTCAATAAGTCACGGGCCTGACATATATAATAAAAAAAAAAATCTATATGATTCTTATAAAATACTAACACATATCAAAGTTTGAGCCCACTAGGAGTATTAGTTTACAAATTACAGTGATTAAGTGAAGTTACTGTTGCAGATTTTCAAAATAATGGGAAAATAAGAATTTCGTGTCTTAATAAAGCATTGGTTTCTGATAGGAAAAATACTGTCCAAGCAAAGAAATGGCTGGTACGTGTTATTCAGACTCTCCTCCATCGGAAATAAACGGTGAAGAGGTGGTATGCTGCCTTTAAACACCATCGTAAAGACACAAATGATGCTGAATGCTCAGGTTGCCCAAATTCGACAGGAAACATAAAAAAGTTCATAAACTAGTCTTGTCCGAACATCAATTAAAGCAGAGGAGTTGAAGATATCAAAAGACAGTTTATTCACCATTTTACATAAACATTTGTCAAAGTGGGTGCCGCATTTGCTCATAGGCAATTAAAAACAATAATGTGCCGACAATTCAGAGCATTGTTTGCAACTGTTTCAACGCAACAAAAAGGAGTGTTTGCATCAATATGTGAGAATGCATGAAACATGGATCCACCACTTCACTTTGAAGTCAAATCGGTAGTCAGCTGAGTGGATAGTAGCAGGTGAAAGCCGTCCAAAGCAACCAAAGATGCAGATATCAGCAGGCAAGGTTTGGCCTCCGTAAGGTATTTTGTTTATCGAATATGAACCATCAATAGCAAATACCATATAACATTATTGGTCCATTTGAAGGAAGACATCGCCAAAAACGGACACAAATGAAGAAGAAAAAGTGTTCTTTCACCAAGACAGTGCACCATGTCACAAGTCGATCAGAAAACTACATGAATTGCATTTCAAATTACTTCCATACCCACCCTATTTTCCAGATCTTGCCTCAGCGACTATTAACTGTTTGCAGACCTAAAAAGAATGATCCAGGGAAAGAGATTTGACTCCAATGAAGAAGTAATATTGGAAACTGAGTCGTATTTTGATACCAAAGAGAAATCGTTCTACAAAAAGGCATCGGATTGTTAGAGAAGCGTTAGAATCGGTGTATCACTTTAAAAAGAGACTATGTTGATGAATAAAGTCGAAGGTTGTCTAAAACTTGTTGTTTTATTAGTTAAGCCTAGAACTTATTGAGTGATATGTTAACTAAAACTTAATGATTTATGTTTTTATTCTCGCCAAGTCAGAGTAAACCGAAGATATGAAATTTGAATGTAAAAATTAATTGTATGTATAAATTAATCATATTAAATGAAACACCTAATATTTAATTTAAGTATGGTTTTTACTCAAGAAAATGACATAAATCATGATTATTAAATAAAAATAGATTGTTTAGGAGTAATGTCAAAACCAATTTCATAATAAATAATAAGCGACCATACATTAGGAAATTACCTACTTTTCTTTCCTGTTTCTTTCTGTTTATTTCTGGATCTTTTCTCTTTCTTTCTTCCTCCTTTTTCTCATTATCCCCTACCCGTCGCTTCCTCAGATCATCCGTTCACCCTTTTTTTTTGTTAACATCCCCCCCCGCTCATTCTTTTTAGAATTGGGTACTTACAAAAGACACCACATGAAGGTTGCCAACATCCATAAGTGAAAGTAGTGCTATAGAACCGATTGGTACACTCAGGTTGTCAGTCTGCGTTGTTATCCACTTCACTAATACCACCTCCCTATTAGTCTGTAAGTGATCACAATAGATCTGATTGGATAGCCAATTTCATTGTCTGTGATGGGATCCATTAAGCCAAGAACGCACACCCTAGATAAATAAAAGAACAGGTTTTGAATCTTCTTTTAAAATGGGGATGATGACTTAATTATAGCTGGGCTACAAAAGACTTGTGAATTTAAGAAAATAATTGAATGAGGTTTGTTTTTCATTCAAATTATATGATATTCAAAATAGGATGATGGGCTGAGTCATTGGGTTTGACATTCTTCTTCTTTTTTTTTCGTCTTCTTCTTCTTCTTTTTCTTCTTCTTTTTCTTCTTCTTTTTCTTCTTCTTCTTCTTCATGTGTATAATACTGCCTATGAGAGATGACCAGCTCAGGAAGACAGCGGCAGCAGTGTGGACTGATAAAGTCATATCTGGGCGGTGCTCTTTGGTTGTCTGTTGCGCTATTATATCCATGTTTTGCACTGTTTTATTTTTCTCCATCTGATTTTTTTGTAAAATATAATTTACTAGCAGGACCTGTGTCCCGTCATTGCTCGGGAAAATTGAGGAAAACAAGAATCATAAACCCCCGAAATGAATTGACTTGAAAGGACTAGAAAGACTATTTTCACCCAAAATGCTAAGCCTTTATCTACGATGTAAAAATATTCATAAATAAAATTATATGTCATAGTAAAATGAAAACAATCATTGAATTAGAAAACAATAAAAACGAATAGTTAATCAATAAGATGTCCTTTTGAAAAGCAATATGCAAATTAATTAATCTTACAACGTTGATTATCTACACATGATCAATATATTAGAAAGCTTCTATTGTAAATATGAATTTAGCGTTTTAATCTCACTGTTAGTGCTATAAATGGCCTAACTTTATGAATATACAGATTCATGTGATTAAAACAATTAAAATCAAAAAGTGAGACTCGAACTTCTTGCTAATAAAAGACATAATTTAAACATCACTGATTTTTAATTAACTGATCTACAAAACATATCAGTCCCTGAGGGTTGTTACAGCAAGAAACTCAGCTAAAATGATTTTTTTTTTTACATTCTAAAAAATAAAAATAAAAATAAAAATAGTAGAGAATGGTAGTTTGCTTGAAGCATTGCTGAGAATAGTAGTAGTAAGTTTTTAAAAGGCTGTGGGCAATGCGAGTTCCGGGTAAGATGCAAGTTGTAAGGAACAAAAACAATAACAATAAATCGAATACGAAATATGACTTACTATTTATTTTTCCTTTTTTTCTAAAATCTTACATAACAGCAAGAGTGTTTTTAGCTGTTCGTGAATAAAAATAAAAATACAGCCATATGAAAAACATAAAAACATGTAAATAATAAATGCTATAATTATAATTTTAATATTTCGGACAGTCCTTTGTCCTTTATCAGAAAATGTTAAAAAATGGATATCTTACAAATTCTGATAACCTCTATTTGCGGGAAGGCCTCATGA
>OY744521.1:49612440-49669940 GCA_963556195.1 Sepiola atlantica | reverse complement strand
ATCATGATATTAAACCTTATGTCTAAAATCCTTATTCGTATTTTGATCAAAATCAATTACATGATTTTGATTCTAGAAAATGTCTAAAATTTAAGGCTTAAGCTTAGAGGGTCTTGAGAGGAAATAAAAATTCTGGGAATCTTGCTTAATTGGTGTCTAAGGAGTATGGATCAAATTCAATGCTAATCTGAAATATTTGAATTTTCAAATGAGAGGTCGTGGCCATATTATGCCCCCTAAAAACCCTTAAAAATACTCTAAATGCACTGAAATTTAGGGAATATTTATTAATTGAGATCTAATATCTATTGTTAAAATTTCACAAAAATCGGACGTATCTAAATTTTCATGAAGGGTTCCCACCTCCTTTTTTACTCCCTTTACATAAAACTAAATTAAACTAAATATAGCCCACATTTGGACCCTTTACGCCTTGTCGATGTGTTCAAAAATTCATAATGATCGATTGATCAGTTTAGGAGTGAATCCTGTACATACAAACATATAAACATACCTAATTTTATATCGATAGATAAGCAGGGGACCTAATCTTAAAACGTCAAATAGAAAAAGAGATCATCAGCTGTTTACCATGTAACTGTTTTGCAGATTTCAAAACACACACAACTCAACTTTTGAGAGGTAAAGGAGTACTATTAATGGAACACTCAAATATCTATATTTCTTATATAGAGATCAAGTTTTAGCTCCAGAAAAAGGGCCCGTTATTTCTGAGAACTTACACTGAAGTAAAATGGAGAAAAAAAAAATATATATATATATATATATATATATATATATATATATATATACATAAACAGACATTCACTTAAGCTATAGTGCAAGGCTCCGATTAAGTTTGTTGAACCCTTTAGAATGTTTGGTGTTTACGTCCCGCTGTATTTTGCATAAATATAACTTTATTTCTCCCGTATCACGTGATAATTTTCTGTTGCCTTGAGGATAAAGCGAAAGCATGCAGAGTCTGTGTTGACTCTGTGAACCGGGTTTGCGCCTTGTGAATGTCTGAAATTATCGCTTCCCTACACTGATGAGAGAATAAGCTTGAAACCACATCGTATATAGGTATAAATAATTTAATATTTATATATGAATATATATATATATATATATATATATATATTTTTTTTTTTTTTTTTGTGAATATATATATATATATATATATATATATATATATGCATGTGTGCGTGTGTCTTAAGATTGTGTGCAAGTACTATTTTGGCATTTATTTAATATTATAGTGTTTAATATATGATATCTAACGATTTATTATGTTTTTATTATGCATTAATTTTGTTGTAACTGTAAAGAAATAAGCCATAATTTTTTTATTTCAGACAGAAATGTAATAAACTTTTGTAATGATTGCATTTTCCTGTGTCTAGAGATCATTTGCAGTTGCTAAAATTCAGCTGAATGGCTCACAAAAAATTCAGCTGAATGGCTCACAAAAAAGAAGCAAAAAATAATGAGAATAACTATATAAAAAGGAAATTAGTAAAGCAAAATCGTCGCTTCAAATTTCAAAGGATCTAAAAGGGGATCATCGAATAATCAAGAAACTATGTCAGAATGGAATTCAACCGAGAAAAAGAAGTCTCAAGCTGAATTCAGGACTCTAACATGTCACATATCCGAAGAGAATCATTAGTAATGCGTATGATCGTAGTTCATTCATATTTCGGGCCGCTAGAGCTGCTAGGGTTTCAGGAGTAACAAGTAGAATTAAGAAAGTTTGTTGATGTAAAGAATCGAATCAAGAAAGCCATATTAACTAAGAAACATCAGGAAAATCGAGTTCAGTGGGTTAAGAAATATATGAACACTAATTTCGGGAAAGTTTTGTTCATAGACGAATTCAGGTTCATCCTAGATGGTCATGATGGATTGGTGCGATGGTTGATTCTATTAGCAATGTGATTCAAGACAATTTTTTAAACAGCAACAATGTTCGGTGATATGGGCTGGTATTGTTGGTAGTAATTCTTGTGGATCCTTTTAAAGTATAAAACGGAATGAAAATAAACTCTAAAAGTGCCTGTGATTAGAATAATTCTGATATTATTTTCTCATTATTTCTTGTGAATACTTTTTTATTATCATATTTATTTATTATTATTACTACTCACTAGGAATTTTTACACAGGTCACCATCAGTGATTAATCATAGATAATAACTGGTGGTGTTCTCTAGATGTCTATTACTCTCCACCTCTTTCAATAACTATTGTAAATGACTTTGCGTTATCGCAACAGCCGGTTACCATTGGTTTCTGACTCGCAACGACCATTGGTCTTTTGGGGGATTTTGGTGGCAATAACCCTAACCCTCAAGGTCCCAGTACACTCCACACTCTTCCAGTGGAGGTCTGGTTAGTGCTCTCCCTTCTCGGTCTTTCCATCCTCCTTGACCTTTCACATTTTGTGTGGCATCAGTGTGGACTCAGACCTTCTCAATCACGCTCAATTGCTCCCCTTAAAAATACCCCCTCCCACTGCGGGTCGTACACCACACCCTACGTTGGAAACCACTGCGCTATATTTTGATGATTACTTAAGGAAGTCGAAAGCCTTGAACATAAATACATCTATACATTTATGAACTTTGGGGAGTTACTTGTATTCTTTAGCTGCTGAAGGATTGAAAAAGATAGAAAAGTTAATTAAAAAACGCAACCGACGAGTTGTCGATTACTTCAAACTATGTTCAAATATAGATGACATTTATTATAATAAGAGGTGTCAATCAACAATCAGTATGTCTCTTCTATTTTCTTCCACGTCTGTCCTCATCTTTCATCCCAAGTTTTCAAACCCCATCTTAACACATCTTCATTTCCTATTCATTTGTTTGTTATAATCTTTTTTCTTTATCTACATCGTCTCACAATCTCTGTCCCCGGGGGCAGGGGGGGGGGGGATGGGGGTATGGAAGGTGAAAAAAACATCCTCCTTTCTCAATTACCCAGACAACTCTTCACTTCTCCCCGCGACCCCTCTGCCTATCCCTCTATCCCTAGCATAACTGATGATTGGGCAACCACCTGTACGCGAAGGTAGACCTGACAGTCAGACAACCCAGTCGGTCCGACTGTACATAAGCTGACCAACGACAACAACACATGGTTCCAGTAAAACAAACAAGAACGGATCAATTCTTATGATGTGGCCATTTAATTCGCGGATTTTGCCATGAAAATGCTATTTCAAACTTATACGTGACAGACCAACGAAAATGCTATTTTGAAATTAAGCATAACAAAACAAAGAAAATGCTATTTCAAACTTATACGTGACAGACCAACGAAAATGCTATTTTGAAATTAAGCATAACAAAACAAAGAAAATGCTATTTCAAACTTAGACGTGACAGACCAACGAAAATGCTATTTTGAAATTAAGCATAACAAAACAAAGAAAATGCTATTTCAAACTTATACGTGACAGACCAACGAAAATGCTATTTTGAAATTAAGCATAACAAAACAATGAAAATGCTATTTCAAACTTAGACGTGACAGACCAACGAAAATGCTATTTTGAAATTAAGCATAACAAAACAAAGAAAATGCTATTTCAAACTTATACGTGACAGACCAACGAAAATGCTATTTTAAAATTAAGCATGACAAAACAAAGAAAATATTATTTCCAACTTACGTGCGACAATCAGACGAAAATGCTATCTTAAACTTAAGGCTGACAGACCAATGAAAATGCTATTTCAAAATTAACCGTGACAGACCAATGAAAATGTTATTTCAAACTTCAGAATAATAGCCGAACGAAAATACAATTTCAAACTTAAGAAAGAAAATCTCATTTTTTTTTAAATAAATTCAACTATCTTGAGTCAGTCCAACCCAAATTTTAGGGATATATTCAGGGCTATTGTCACCACCGATACAGCAATTGTCATAAAAGTTGCCCGCGTAGTATTTAAAATATTAAGATTTTTATTTTTAAACTTAAACGTGACAAAGAAAAGAAAAAAGAAATGAAAAAAAAGAAAAGGAAAGAAAAACAACACAAAACAAAAGGAAAAGAAAAAACACATTTTATAATCAAGCAACTTGGATGAAGCTGTCAGTTTGTAAGATGAGACGTTCATTCATTTGTCAGTTTTAAGATGGTTTGTGGACGAACATTCAAACTTCGTACTTTTTGACGAGAAGGGTTTTATCAAATGTATTGAATAGGAATCGGAATAAAGAAGGTGGGAAACATTTTGAAAGTTAAAATATGAAAATGCGAGAAAAAAAAAAGTTTTTTTGTTAATTTCCGTTAATAATTTTTACAAAATGGATTAAAACTGGCTTTTAAACGTCTGCTGGATGGATCTAGAATAGTTGCAGGACAGATAAAAACTAAAGATCTAAAAGTTTTCCTTTGATTGGATTACATCTTCTGGATTGTGAGTAAATTCATTCTTTTCATGGATGTTTTCACATAGGAAAAACATACATATCCATTATGTTACCTGTAAAGAACATATATGCACACACAGACACACAAAATGTACATATACATTCACACACATAATTAAAACATACATATATATTACATATACAAACATATATACAGACCTATATAAACATATATACATGCATGCACAAGTACACACATGTATCAGGGGTAGAGGCGCCGACTGTCAGCTCGACGGTTGAGTTTCAATCCCGGCTTGAGGCACTAACTGGTCTAGCCGCACTGAAGAGCTATGATACAGCGAAACATTCTGTATGTGGATGACTATATATATATATATATATATATATATATATATATATATATATATATATACTAGCAAAACCTACCCGCCCTCCGGGCAGCAATTTATTGGGAGGGGGTATAGTTAACTAATATATTTGTAACACTAACCCTTAGTCCAATTGGCACATAATCGCCTAAAAGAGTGGACCCCCCCCCCCCCCGAAAAAGAAATAACGCACAGAATAACGTACAATTAGGTTAAACATATATGAAACTGATCCATCACTCTAAATTCTAAAATATGTTTTCCTTCTTTCCGTTTTCCACGGTGTTCACACGTAATCACCTAAAAAAAAGCAGAATATATATTTTTTTTTGGTGGGGGGGGGGGGGGGGAGTAGCAGAGTGTATTAATCTGCAAATTTACCCATATTTTTTTAAATCTTAAAGCAATTGAGTTTAGTTGTATTATTTTTTCGCGTGAAAATTAAATAAATAGTTTTTTTTTTAATTATCTAAATAATTAAATACCTTATTTTTCATGTATAAATAAAAAAAAAAATATTAAAAGTTTTGATATTATTGTAGATTAACACCTTCAGCTAAAAAAAAAGTATGATTGTATTTTTGTAGGCGATTACGTGTGGATACCCAGAAAATCCTGGCGGCAATAGAAAACAAAAAAAAATTTTTTTAGAATTTAGAGTTGGGCATCAGTGTCGCATAAAAATTTAACTTAAAATGACCCTCCATATCCGGGCCATTCTAGGGTGTTATGGCAGTTAACCATTTTTTTTTGCTATTGGAGATAAATGTTGTGTGTTAGGCGATTATGTGTGGTTTTACGACCTTGCCAGAGTGCTCAAATTCTCGAGCGCTGGTTTTGTCCCACTTTCCCGACCTTGTGTCACATCTCACCTTGTGGGAGGAAGATAAATCGAAACTATATATATAATTGAATTAAATTAGTTTAACGTGTTTTGATGATAAATGGAAAAATATTTCGCATTTATTCATTTAGATATATATATATATAACTGGGTTCGTCCTCTCCGACCGTCTGAAATTTGAAAATAACTAAATACATCATTGAATTAAATTAGCTTAACCTGTTTTGATAATAAATAGAAACATATTTCGCATTTATTCTTTTATATATATATATATATATATATATATATATATATATATATATATATATATGAAGCAATCCAACAAAAGATATAAGCGTCAACTAATATCTTATAATTCTGAAGAGAAGAATTATCTTTGAAAACTCATGAGCTAAGGACTTTAAGATACTTTGCTTAAACTTTGAATTCTAATAAAATTTGATTGACACCTTATTTTATTACTTCATTTTATATTATAATATATATATATACATATATATAGTAATAGTAATTTAACGTGGCGTTAGAGCACTAGCTTGCGGAGTCTAGGTTGATTCTGTAACTGGGTTCGTCCTCTCTGACCGTCTGAAATTATCAATTCCTACACTGATGACAGTAAAAAGCTTGAAATACCAGCGTCGTAGGTAAAAATAATCTAATATTTATTTAATCAATATTGTTTATATATATATATATATATATATATATATATATATATATATATATATAGAGAGAGAGAGAGAGAGAGAGAGAGAGAGAGAGAGAGAGAGAAAAGAAAAAAAAGTGATAAATATGCGACGATTGTCCAAATTTATTTCAAATTTCAATTGTTCAATGCAACGTGTATTCACTAATAAACTAGTGTTTATTATTCTTTCCTTAAGCCAAGGCTTTTCAAAGATCGAAATCTTATCATCAGAGGAGAAATACAGATAGATAAGTTGGCTTTCGAAAAAAACAAAGTTCAAATATTTGAAAAATATATGAAAAATATTATTAAAAAATGCAGTGAAAGAGAAGTTCCGTAAAAAAGATATGTGGTTTGTCCGGGTGGTAAATTTCCGTTGAAAAGATGTCCAATGAATTGTAGAAAGCGAAAAAAAAAAAACTTTTGCGTAGGGGCAGTGTGGAGAAAATGTTCAAATATAAGTATATCCAAACGCACTTAAAGGTTTTCTTTGGACTAGATGTCATTTGCCTTTTTCTATGGTCCAGGAAGTTATCAATAATGGCCAGCTTTTCTCATTTCAATTCCATTTAAGTGCGTTTGGATTTACTTATATTTGAACATTTTCTCCACACTGCCCCTACGCAAAAGTTTTTTTTTCGCTTTCTACAATTCATTGGACATCTTTTCAACGGAAATTTACCACCCGGACAAACCACATATCTTTTTTACGGAACTTCTCTTTCACTGGATTTTTTAAAATAATATTTTTCATATATTTTTCAAATATTTGAACTTTGGTTTTTTCGAAAGCCAACTTATCTATCTGTATTTCTTCTCTGATGATAAGATTTCGATCTTTGAAAAGCCTTGGCTTAAGGAAAGAATAATAAACACTAGTTTATTACTAAATACACCTTGCATTGAACAATTGAAATTTGAAATAAATTTGGACAATCGTCGCATATTTATCATTCTTTTTTCTTTTATCTCTACAATTGCTCTATCTCGTATATTGAGCTAAATCTCTTCACTATAGGTTCCATCTACTAAAAGTTTTACTTTTGGTTTATATTTGATCCTATATATATATATATATATATATATATATATATATATATATATATATATATATATATATATAGTTAATATTGGAATTTTTTCCGGCATTATATTGTGCATCACACTGATTTGTTTACGTAGGTAATACCATCAAATAAACGGTTAAATTAGTCCACGGCGCTGGCAATAAATAAAGAAAACTACAAAGTAAATAATGAGACTTGTTTTATGATTTTCTTTGTTTATTCCCAACCCCGTGGATTAAAGTAACCGTTAACTGTTTATTTAATAGTATTACCTACACAAACACGAGGTCAACAAAAAAGCAGGATGATACAATATATATATATATATATATATATATATATATATATATATATATATATATATATATATATATATATATGAGAGAGAGAGAAACACACATACACAAAAATACAGCTGTATATACCCACTCAGATAACACATACACATCCGTGCATACATAAACACACATGTGTGCATAACTATACAAGCACATTTACATACATGCACATACGCACACAGAGACGGCCATGTTCAATTTTTTTTTTTATCTATCTATTATTATACTAAAGCTGAGTTAATCAACGTTTATTTCTTTAAGATTTTTTTATATATTTTAATCACACAAAATACTTGTTAAGATATTCCTCAGTTTGGGGATTGAGTTAAGCTTCCAATGTAATTGTTCTAATTAGCGGTTATTTGCAATTTTACTCACCAAGTGAACTATCTTTTACTAAGCTTCAATCTATCACTCTCACCCTCTCTCCGCTCTTTTTTAATACAATATCCATCCCTCTCGCTTCCGACACTCACACTCTTTCTCTCTCTGTTTATGAATAGTCAAAGATAATAAAAACAGAAAAGAATAAAAAGATTGCTACAGTCCATTAAAAACAAAAGAGAATATCACATGAGGTAGTAATATTATTTAACCCGTAGCTGTAGAGAAAAAGAGTAAACCTTAATTAAGCGGCACTGAAAATCCTGTTCTTAGGCTCTTAACTTCATATAAAGTTAGGTAGATGTATATGTTTATATTTTTCTATCATAGCATTCACTTCTAAACTAATTAACTGATCATTATGAATTTCGGAACACAGTTGCTAGGTGTAATGGTTGGTAATGTGGGCTATATTTAGTTTACGAATTAGTGAAAGTTAAATCGGATAATAACCTTTGACTTTATTCTTTTTAACTCTTAAATTTATAAGTAACTACAGACGGGTAAAATTCACCCCTGAACAGTTTTGCATCACATTTATGTCATCTTACATAGATTAAAATCAAGATATAATTATATTAGTATCATTATATCTTGATTTTATGTCTAGAATCCTTATTCTAATTCTGAACAAAATCCATTACATGATGTGGGTTCTAAAATTTATGATTTAAGCTTAAGGAGTCTTAAGAAATTTAAATTCAGAAAATCTTTCAAATGGGAGGTTGTGTCCATATTATGTCCCCTAAAATCCCTTTAAAATACTCAAAAAAACTGAAATTAGGGGAATATTTATTCATTTATGTCTAGTACCTATTGTTAAAATTTCACAAAAATCATAAAAGTAAATTAAACTAAATATAGCCCAGATTACTCATATTTACACTTAGCAGCTATGTTCCAAAACTCATAATGATCGGTTAATTAGTTTAGGAGTGAATCTTGTACATAGAAATATATAAACATATACACATACATAACTTTATAAAAATAGAGATAAGAGCCTAAGCAGAGTTATTGCTAAGCCTACATTCAATAGAACTATATACTATATACTGTGATGAAGAGTTTATCAGGCACGTGTGATGATGTATGGTCCTTATTCTTAGACAAATTCGAATCCTGTCTAAGTCTCATTTTTCACTTTGTAGAGTTTTCTCTGTTCTAGATAATTATTATGCCATCTTCGGTGGTTGTCCTTTTGATCTTTCTTGAATGTTATCTTCTTGATATGATTCCTTTACATAGCTGGAGTCTGGTAACCGAGAAATATGACTAAACCACATTAATCTCTTTTTTCAAATAACGTTGTTGGTGGATCAGTTAATATTTAGCCTCTTTCTGCAATTCTTAGTCTATCTCGCTAAGTTACTTCAAGGATAGTTTTTAAACATTTCATTTCAAAGACATTGAGCTTTCTCTCATGCATGCTCTATCAGTATAGTCCATATTTCACTTGCATATGCAGCAATAGGAACTATCAATGTATTGTAGTTTTAACTCCTGAGGTTTGATATGTCCTTCCTGATCCATATCTTTTCTTTGAGACATCCAAATGCAGAAGTTGCTATTCCTATTCTTCTGCTAATGTCAGAAGAGGATCCTGGAGCCACTGAGCCAAGAAACACAAAATATTTGAGTTGTTTCTTTTTGTTGTCTATTGAAGAGGAAAAGATTTTCATTTGCCACATCTCTTACAAGATGCTTCAAGCGCAAAAGTAGAGAGGTTCAACTTATCGAAGCCAACAGCAACGAACGTGGTGTCATCAGCGTAACAAATATTAGTAGAGAGCTCCTTGCTAAGCAACAATGTTTATTGCAAACCTTCCAGTTCTTTCATTAGAGATAATCATTATCCGTTTATCTTAAGTTGTAAAATGAATACTGTATAATATAATAGCTACATAACATGGTGCACCATATTATCACACTCTAATTTTCCCAAATGACTTGAACAGTCACTTTCCAAATCGATGGATTGGCCTTCACATTCTCCAGATTTAGTTCCTTTGGATATTTTATCAAGGCAAAAATGTTTTGGAGAAAAATTAATAAGTTTACTTAAAGAACGCATACGTTCAGCAGTATTGGATGTAACTTCTAAAATGTTCCACAATATGTTTCACACTGTGAAAAATCGATTTCAAATTTGCAGAGAAGCCAACATGTAAAACAGACATTAAACCGAAAACTAGTATCATTAGATTGAAATGAAGATTCGGGAGAAGGAAAGAGTAAAAGAATCACATAGAGAGGAAGACAGTGAATGAAATTGATCTATTACAATCTCTCTCTCTCTCTCTCTCTCTCTCTCTCTCTCTCTCTCTCTCTCTCTCTCTCTCTCTCTCTCTCTCTAAAAGAAAGTTATAACAGAGAGAGAGAGAGAGAGAAAGTGTGTGTGTGTGTGTGTGTGTGTGTGTGTGTGTGTGTGTGTGTGTGTGTGTGTGAACAGTAGAATTTATTTTGGTGATATTTGCTGGAGATAAATAATAGCCTCGTTTTCGATTTCAATTTGCTCGCCATTATTTTTTTTATTTCACCATTATTTTAACGCTGAACTGTCGATTGACCATGTTACTTTTTTAAGTGTATAAAATTTAACTTTCAAGCCCAAATATTATCTGTTGTGATCATTTTCTTTTCAATAAAGAATGTTCAAAGTTTATTTTTTGTTGCTGAAAACTATTTTTTTTTGTCAACAATGGTTGGTAGCCAAAGCAATTTATTATTTTCCAAATCAAATACATGGCCGGTTTTAAGTAAAAAAAATAAATATTCATCTTCGTTAAAAGAAAAGAAAAAAGAAAATTTTATATATTTTAAATATATCAAACTTCTTTGAAAATATTCTGTAGTTAAATTTATACATTGTAACTACGCTGAGTTGCTCAAGAATCTTTTTAATTCATTTTTTGTTCAGCATTTTGTTTCTTTGTAAATAATTTTTTTAAATTCTGAATATTTGAAAGTTAAATTTAGCTATAAATCATTTTCGAATTGTATTCGGTCACAAAGGAATTGATATTCAAACGAAAAAGTTTGAAGTTTTTAAATGACCTTTGAATTCCCAACAGTCGCAATTGAAAAGACAACAAAATGAAAAAATGGTGAATTAATAATCATAGATAATAAGTGCTTAAATTTAATTCTTAAAATATAGTCGTAATGTAAATAAAGTAAAAGAACTGAAGAATTACATATCCAACTATTCTAGACGCCATTTTGAATTTTCTATTTTTAAGAAACGTAGCATTTTAATTGGATAATCATTTCTGTTATCCAATATCCAATAAAAAATAAATGGTGAATCTCATGCAGTATATGTTACTGGATAGAATATGTTATCGATGAAATCAATTGGAATTTCAATTTCTTTTTGTAAAGAACACAGACTGATAAATTCCGTAAATGACTTGCTAGTCAGAATCAAATATCGATTTGTCAGATAAATGCTATTTGGGTCTAACTTCGAGAATCCGACTAACTTTTATTTATAAATTAAAAGTATATAATATGAAATAATATATCTTTACATATACAGGGTTTCCGGGATAAATTTGATAATTTTTTTATATTCTTTCATTTCAAACCCATTTTAAGTATTTAATACAGGTAAAGTGCAATGGATAGCTGCTTCTGTATATCAGACCTTAAGCTTAATTTTTTTTTATTCACTACAAACTAGACGTATTGCCACTTAAACGTAATGGGCTATTGTGATTAAGAGTCAGATTTATATGGGGTATCGTAAGTGGGGAGTTATGCAGCAAGATGTTTGTTCACATTACATTTGAATTTCTGCCTGTTGGTACAGTCAGGGAAACAGGGAGCAGGGAGGTAATTTCAAAGGCAAACGGCCCAAGGATAGAAGCTATTAGAGTAAAATAAAAGAGTAGAAAGTTTTCCGGCATCTGTAGACATCTACAGTGAAGAGGGGGGATTTTGCGGCTAGTCGGGTTTGTCATTGCGGGGTTACAAGTTCAGTATTCATCGGAGCACATTACGTGGAAGTACTTGTAAAACAAGCACATGGATGCAACATTGTGGCGATTGGGCAGGGACTGGATCTTGGTAGACAGTACAGGATCTATTAGATTAGCAACTCTTTTGTGCACCTTGTCCAAGAGGGAGAGACTAGTGGTGAGTGCACCAACCCAAATGTGGCAACAATACACCATTCATGGGTGAATCGTAGCTTCATAGAGATACAGGATACTGTCAGATGTGAGAAGTTTACTAGCCCAGTAGATGGAGCCCACCTTTTTGTGGCAGTATCTTTTATGCATTTATTCCAATTCATGTTAGACTGAGGAGTTTGAACATTGGACTCTTGGGAAGGGTGATATCAGCCATCGCAATCGGTGGTTAAAAAAACTTCTTATAATTGTTAAAGGAAAGGAGCTTTGTCTTAGTAGCATTAAATGTTACTGGGGGTCCCTTTTAGAGAGGACGGGGGCCAGCTCAGAAAAGCATTTCTTTATTACTATAGCAGAGATAAGATCTGGTCCACATGTTTTGGAGATGTCAAAGTCTTCTTATGATATCCAGGACATGGGAAGGGGTGATGATCAGATCCTATAGTGTGGTAAACATTAAAAATAAACAAAAGTTTATTGATATAAACTATTGTATTGGAAGGTAAACAGTGTTCTATGGTGGCACATTTCCTCGTTTTTTATTCTTGGTAGGCACGCAGAATGGTCTGACGTTTTATCAAAAGTTGCAGAAGTTACTTTGATGATTCCTCATAATAAAACTGCATAACTAAAAAGGCTGTTTCGTGTTGTTAGGAAAAATAAGTCATTGGAAATTTCCTCTTTAAAACTTAATGGAAGTGCTGCATTGGAACAATTTCAAGTATTCTTGTCATGAAAACTATGGATTCTAAGAGTAAAACACCTTTTTACAGATGAAGATCTACAGAGAAAACTAAATGTGATTTCCAAAAAGACAACAAAAGTTTATTCTACAGATGTAACAGAGATTTTCCGGCACCCTTGATTCCAGAGTCTTGCTGAATTGACCATTTTGCCAGACCATTCGATTTCACCTTAAGAATAATTTATCAACACACCCCTAAACCACTAATTGGTGGCGAGCATAAAAAATGCTGCCGTTTTAAAACCTTATTTTATTTTACACTATATTGCATTTTTTTTTATATATCAATAAATCATCGACTAATACATGGGCAACATTGACCTTTCCGGCACTCTTAATCCCAGAGCCTTGCTGGATTAACCGTTTTGTCGAACCATCCGATTTCACCTTAAGAATTCATCAACACACCCCCTAATCCACGAATTATACACCTACAATGTCCTCAAACCACCAGGGATTGCTAGAAACTTTAACAATCATTAACTTCTTCTTTGACGGAAATAGACCGCTGTTAACATTTAACACCACAGTTGCTACTTTAATTTATCTATGAAGACACAACTAGGTTTAAATGTAAGCAAAATAAGATGTTGATCACCTAGTAAACTAGTTTGGTGGCAGTGGGATTATAAAGTTCTCTCTCACGATTTTGTCCAAAGTAAAAGAGGTGCTGGACCATCAGTTGTTGGAAAAGGTTATTTTTATATGAAACTGTGTGGGGGTTTTAATTATTTTTAAATACTCTCCTGATTTGAACTATTGAAAAGATTGAAAGTCTAATATATACATACATTAAATGTCTGTCATAACTATGATAATCTATAATTGAACTAAATGTGAGTTAATCAACGTTTGTTTCTCCAAGGCTTTTTTCTATATACCACAAAATACATGCTAAAATATATCTTAGTTATGGGATTGAGTTAGGTCTGAAAAACATACTGAAATTGTTCTAATTAGCCATAATTTATAATTAACTGAATAAGTCGCCCAACTCTCCTTTAGCTATCTATGTATTTCTTTCGACCCTCTCACTCTATGTTGACTCAACCACTCTCTAATATTTCTTTATATCTCTGGGAGCATTTAGTAAAATAGTGACTCTCTCCATCCAGCTACTAAATCATATAATGTGTTCGTACACACCGTGAACACGTATGTGAATTAAATGGCAAAATAATAGGTGTCTTTACTTCTATGTTATCCATAAGGATAATGTAGAAGTAAAGAGACTTATTATTTTTAGTTGTGCAAGAAGAATTTCTTGACAGATATGTCAGAGTTTATGAACTTTCGAATGAAATTAAAGTGGAACAACTAGTTGTAGTAGCCTAATAGCATCACAAATGTTGAATCTAAGTTTTCCTTTTCCTGAGGCTAGACAGTATGATCCACCCTTCAATTGTGATTTTTAAGCCTATCTTGGAAAAGAACTATAAACAGGTTTTTTACAACATGGCCTCCGGGTGACTTAAAATAATATAAGACCAGAATAAAAACATGAATTCACTGAAATATTTCACATAGCAAAACGGGCTGCTCAATAATCCCTTATCAACTTAACAGATAAACGATGGAGTTGTGGAGCAAGTGTGACCTACATCCATTCCTATATTAATTACTAGCTGTATCTACATGGCGTTGCCCGTGATTCAGTGCAGTCATTTTTTTTTGCATATTTTTTAACTTATACAGAAAAAGAAATAATATTTTAGTTGTAAGGGAGACAACTCTTTTAATATTCTTTTCGAATGAATCAGCATGTTTAGCCTTTTCTTACCCTGTTTGATTAGTTTCATGTTTGAACATAATTTTTTTAATTTTTTATGTATATTATAATACTTTTAATGTAATGACTCAATGAGATCATAAGTAATTAAATTAAACTTCACAAAAAATCTGATTTTAAAAAAGTGGGTGGAGAAAGGGCCAGTTATGCAACTGTTGTTTGTATGTATATTTTATATAAACAAATATAATATATCCGTCTCGTCACACCAAAGTTAGCGATTAAAAGACATGCCTTTTTCTAGCTTCGAAACGAAACCATTTCAAGTAGTAAGGGGGACCGAGAAAGCAAATAGCAAGTCAGACAAACTCCCCCCCCCCCCAATCTTCAGACGTATTTGACTCTTATGCAGGTATAGGAGAGCGTCAGAAGTGAGATACTTTCTGAGGTGATAGAATGATAAAACCATTTTCTAGCTACCTTAGCAATGGATATGATGTAAGTTTTCCATTTCAGGTCTGGGGTGAAGGTCAGTCTTAGAAGCTTATCAAAGCAGGGGTCTTCTTCAAGGAGAAAGCCATTCAATGTGCTCAAAGTAGGAAGAGAGAGAATCAGAAAGATTCTGATCATCAATGCTCTTCGAAGTGTTGCCATAAATGGTTGTGCTGTCAGCATAAATGTCAACGAATGATCTTAGAATGTGAGTTGGGAGATCATTGATGAAGATCAGAAAAGGGTTTGGGACCAGAATGGATCCTTCAGGCATGCCGGCATTGATACTATGTGCATCAGACAACTACTTTTATAAACCTATCAGAGAGAAAACATTTGCTGGTTGAGAACACATTTTCAGATATTCTATAGCTAGCAAGCTTGTGAAGAAAACCATTGTGCTTTGGCAAAAGCCTTTGATATATCAAGA
Organism: Sepiola atlantica; assembly: GCA_963556195.1. Classification (NCBI taxonomy): domain Eukaryota; kingdom Metazoa; phylum Mollusca; class Cephalopoda; order Sepiida; family Sepiolidae; genus Sepiola; species Sepiola atlantica. The sequence continues at coordinate 49,654,307 of OY744521.1, read as the reverse complement.
GCTATTTCTCTAGAAACAAAACCTCTGTCAATAGATTCACTGATTCTGTGTGCTATTACAGTCAGTACATCAGCTGTTGATCTTGCAGGACGAAATCCATATTGCATGTCACTGAGTAGGGTGTTTTTTGCTGAGGTGGTTGACAACTTCTTGATTTATCACAGATTCAAACAACTTACTCATGACGCACAGAAGACTGATTGGTCTGTTCTGAGATACAGAAGACTAATCACCAGTATTTTTAAATACTGAGCAGACTGACGAAGTTTTCCAAGGTGATGGGAAGCATTTCTCTTTCAGGCCACGATTGAACAGCTTTGTAAGAATAGGAGTTTTGGTCGCAGCTTTTTAAGTAGTATGATTGGAATGTTGTCAGGACCAGTTGTCTTGCTTGCATCAAGGTTCTTGGCAACATCTTTGACAGATATATGGATGTCGCTCAGAATGTTTACAGAAATTCGAGAGGTAGGTGGCCCTGATCACAAAGAGTGAAATTTGATGAAAAGTTCATTGCAAAACGTTTGACTTTATCGGATGCTAAGGAAATCATCTCAGATCCATTGATTATGGTTGGAATAGAGGTCTCACATCTGTTCAGGACCCTGTTTGCTATTCGCCAAAACTTGTGGTAACCAAGCCTCTGCTCAGCCACTCTAGACTCAATGGATTGGGCATATGACTTTCTCTAGTAGTGCGAACACTGGCTGAGCATAATCTTTTTATTTGTCATTTTTGACAGAAGGTGTACACTAGTATAGATATAAAGGTATTTGTATGATTTAAAGTATTTTCATATCATTACTAGACAACCTGTGACCCGTTGGGTCAGTATTTGTTATATATATATTATTGAATATATAAGTTCTTAAACTGACATTGGTTGATAAAGCTGCAGTAACCAGCAGTTACGACTGCTGCTAAACAAACGTGCATGACCCCAGCATTTGGCAACTACCATTGATAACAAACTATGATAGCAAGATCCACAGACTTTTAGTATAAATATAGAATTACTTGTATCATTTAAAGCATTTTGTACTATTTTATACGAGTGTACACTCTCCGTCAAAAATGACAGCAAAGAAATTATGCTTCGCCAGTGTTCGCACTAGTATTCATATTCATATAAAATGACGTTGCAATCGGTGAAGTAAAAAAAAAAGAAAGAAGAAAGAAAGTAAACGTCTCGAATTAGAACATTTTTAAAAAAGAAAGAAAACGTATCAATGGGTATAGAAAGAGGAAAGAAAAAAAGTAAACGTCTCATTATGGAAATAGAGTGAAGGATTTAATTGTGTGTGATGTATATATATATAAATTAACTTAAAGAATGAGGCAAAATGCCTTCAAAAAACCATGTGTTAGATGCAGATATTTTTATTAAAATCAAAAATCAAAACAATATTTTTTTTTCTTCTTGATATTGACTTTTTTATCTAATATTTCGCTTGATATAACAAGCCTCGTCAGAGCTTTAGACAAATAAAAGGTATTAACCTTATTTTTTTTTCGTAATAATCCTTCCTGGTCTTCTAGAAGTGACGTCCGATGTTGTGTGGACTAACAGTGTAAATGTCTCTTTTAAATTGAACTTAAATCGCGCATGGTCGCTGGTAGGTATAAATTTGGGAAAGTTCAATTTTTAAAGCATCTTTAAAATTTTAAACTTAAAGAAAGAGGCAAAATGCCTTCAAAAAAACATGTGTTAGATGCAGATATTTTTTTTTAAATCAAAATCAAAAATCAAAACAATATTTTTTTTTCTTCTTCATCTTGACTTTTTTATCTAATATTTCTCTTGATATAACAAGCCTCGTCAGACCTTTAGACAAATAAAAGGTATTATCCGCTCCCATCATACAAAATTTAGCGAGTAAAAATTGTCGGATGAAACCATTTCAAGTGTTTAGGGAATGTAGAAAGCAAATACCAAGTCCGAACACACACACACGTCTAAAATGAATTCGGAAATAAATCTTCACTCTATTTCCATAATGAGATGTTTTCTTTTTTCTTTCTTTCCTCTTATATATATATATATATATACACACATTAGTCTTTATTATAGAGTGGAGGATCATTTTTGTACCGTTATACAGATTTTTTGTACTATTTAAAGCATTTTTGTTCTTTTTATAGAATATTTCTAAAAGACACTTTCTTAATGCTTGCTTAAGCGATTGTATGTAATGTAAATCGTTTGAAAAATCAAAGATATTAATTTATCGATTTTATTGCATCTAATTTTCTTATATTTCTTTGATTGCAGGTGAACGCTAAACCTTGTTTTGAAAATGGAGTTAACAGACCTGGGGTAGGACATATGAATACTGTATATACCCAGACCTTGGGGATCCAACACATTCTTTGAGTAAAGGAATTCACAGTAAATATCGACTAGATTTCGGATTATTCAAAGAACTTGATTTCCTTTGAATCTTGGATAATTCACAAAAAGTTCTGGATATACCAAAGATTCTTACAATAAACAAAACAAAAGAAAAATTGAAAATATCAACAAAATGAGAATCTACATCTATATGCTCTTTATCTTCTTCACCGAAAGTAAGTATAAATATTTCTTATCGATTTAGACTTACACCAAACTGATTCACTTGTGAATATTAATGAATGCATTTTATTATTTACTTACTTAATATTTTAGGTTTTATTTATTTATTTATGCCTCTGTCAGGACAAAAGTTATCTTCTTTTGTGAGAAATTGTTTTTTAGCCAGAGTTATAACTAAGACCTCATTGGTGAGAAAGTATAAACCACCCCAAATCTTATGGTGAACATGAGATCTTGAGGGAACTCTCATACAAACATGTGATCGAGAATTAAGCTTTCTTCCTCACTTACTGACCAGATGCATTACAGACGGGACCAGGTTCGAGGCACTTCCCTAATAGAAAAGACTGCCACGAGAAAATGTACCTTCTTACATGTATAGTTGTGCTTTATTTTGTATAGGAACATATATGTAATCTCATGCCTTACTTTTACTGTCGTTATAGTTTGTCGTAGGCAAACTATTAATAAATGAAATGTTTTTGTATAAATAGTTTGCCTACGACAAACGATTAAGACAGTAAAATGCGACAAGTAAGGCATAAGATTACAAACAGAAACACATTGTGCATAGCCAACGTAACACACTGTGAATTTTATCAACACCTCACATGCTCAGAGAATTGATTTGAATTCCTTCCCAAGCGTTGCTAGTCTTGATAAAATAAAATATTAAATGTTCAAATTCTTCATATCAATGAGCGTCTTTACAGAAACATCATGGGGCAGGATACACAATCTCATTTCAACATTATTAAAAATAAATATTTTAAAATCTGAAACTTAAAATCTGAAATCAATTTGTGATCGCCAGCCAGTATCTGGTCTGCACAGATCACAACAAATGGCCTAGGACTGGTCATTGTAGTTGCTGATTGATAGCCAACCCTCGACTTATAAGGCTGCTAAGACCGGTGAATGCTTACAGTTTAAATAAATTAAAAATATTTTATAGACAAATTAAAATGTGTAACTGCTATAGAAAGATAAGTTATTTTTTACAAGTGAAAAATAGAATTGATCGATCTTTTTTATTTTTTCATATTTTTTAACAGAAAAGTAATTTTTTTTTAATAATTTTTTTTTAATAATTTTTTTTTAACATATCCGTATAACTTCCAGTAAGATATCACTATAACTTCCAGTAAATTTAGATTCTTTTAAACATCTCATCTGAAAGCTCCCAATAGTACCCATACAAAAATTGTTATTAGAGTAAATAACTCTAATAACAATGTTTTTATTATTATTCACACGAGTTACATTCATGACATTTCCTGCCATCTTGTTCCAGTAATCAAATTTCTTGTTCTCTCTCAAATATTTTTTCGAATTGTCCATATGCTAATGTATATAATATACTAATATAATAGAATATGGTACAGGTTCGTCTTTTACCATAGTCCGTTTTTCACAACTTTTTACTTACCATTTTTTTTTCTTTTTTCGGTGTACACTTACCTATCAAGCTGCTAGAAAATTCCGGGGTTTTTGGAAAGTTTTTCAAATATTTTACATTGTAGGACCCCCTCCTAAAATGTAAAATAAAAATTTCCAATGTTAATTCAACGTAGACTCAAATTTTAAAAATGATTCTTCTGTTTACAATTACCTATCATGTCGCGAGAGAATTCCTGGTTTTGGGGAATATTTTTCAAATATTTGAGATTTTAGGAGGGGGATCAGTTTTGACCATGTTGCATGTGTTGTTTGTTCTTACAGGATAATTTTTTTTTTTCGGTGTACAATTATAAACTGACAGCAAAACTTTACTTGCTTGGTATTGAAAAGTATTACCGTGCACCGACAATTATGGAAAACGAGCAATTATTTTCATTTAAAGACACTTGTGAAATATGGCAATTCAAAAACCAAATTTAAAAAATATATATTTGAGATGGTCAAAAAGAGGGGGGTCAGTCTACGTTGAATTTACATAGAAAACTGATCCCCCGTCTTAAAATCTCAAATATTTGAAAAATATTCCTCAAAACTCGGAATTCTCTCGCAACATGATAGGTAATTGTAAACAGAAGAAGAATTTTTTAAATTTGAGATGGTCAAAAAGAGGGGGATCAGTCTACGTTGTATTTAGATTGGAAACTGATCCCCCTCTTAAAATGTAAAATATTTTTTAAAATTTCCAAAAAAATCGGAATTCTTTAGCAACCTGATAAGTAAGTGTACACCGAAAAAAGAAAAAAAAATGGTAAGTAAAAATTTGTGTAAACGACGAACCAGTACCTAGAATATTAATATACTAATATGTGTCTGTTTCTATATCTATAAAAAGCTATTCCTTACAGGGTGGAACAGGTACTAGTGTGATTGCAAGAGTTAGGAATGGATGGAGTAAGTCTAGGGAACTTTTGCCATTACTAACCAGCAGAGCATTACCACTATCGATCAAAGGAAGAATCTATCAGAGATATGTACATAGTGTGATGATGTATAAAAGTGAAACCTGGTCAGCGAGGGTTGAGGACATGCGTTGCATGGAGAGAAATGATAAATGAATGAGGTTTCACACTATGTACATATCTCTGTAATTTGAGTCTGATGACCCCAGAGGAAGATTAAATCTGGACAGTATAGAGAGATGTGTGCAGAACAGGATCTTTTTATGGTATGGTCACGTTGAAAGAAGGGATGAGAGTTCTTGGGTTAGTAGGTGTAGAACAGTTAAAGCAGCAGGTCTAATTCACAGGGGAAGACAATGGAAAATCTTATGCGGAAGTGATAAAAATGGACTTCAGAGAAGAGGGGATAAATAAAGACCTGGCCGGAGATAGGTTAGTTTGGAAGTAAATTTCTTAAAGCCGTCCAATGCATGCCGGCATGTAAAATTTAAATATATTTTTGTTCATTTTGTTTTTAAACTTTAATCTTAATTTTTCTTTGGTTAGAATACCCTTCCTCAGAGACACATTTTATCTGTGTCTTTTAGCTCGATTTTCAAATTTAAAATTCAAAAGATGTTTCAAACGAACTTTTCCATTGTCATTATACTTTCCGGCATGCCACATGCTTCAAAATTCTGAATAATACTGGGTGTTTCAATCACACCATTGCATTACAACAAAAGAACACTACAACAAGTGCTTAAAAGAACCTTACTAAATAAAACAAAATAGGAAATTTTTACTAATATGAAACATCTCCTATTTCTGAGGAAGGGTATTTTACTCGAAATTTTAAGACCAAAGAAAAACAAAAATTAATAATAATTAATAAAAAAAATATTTGCATCTGTGGCTTATACAGACTTTTTGCCTGATTTTCAAATTTAAAATTAAAATAATGCTTCAAAACAACTTTTTCATTCTCATTATATTTTTTTAATTCTACAATAAGTGGAAAAAGATTATTGTAAATTGCCATAAGATTGCAACAGTTATATTTTATTTTATTTTAAGTATATCTCTTTACAATTAGTTTTCTTTTGGGGATTTTTATCTTCAAAAGAAAGTTCAATTCTTTCACAAGAGAAAACAGGAATTATATTCAAAGATAAGTGCTGAAATGTTTAATTAAATTGGGAATGACAGCTTTTAAAGAAAAAGAACAACCACAGTGTATATCAATTGAACAATTCTATTAGACAAGTAATAAGGAATGATATACAAACAGTTAAAAATAGATATACAGAATAACGGTTTGCAAATACGTGCATTTGCGTGAACTTACCTTATATGAAGAAGTATTTTTGGTAACAAGTGGGTGCGCTTCGCTCCAACACTTCTGGCTCTTTCCGCCATGGGAGAATTGGCTTTGCCTGCATTCTGGAATCTTTTGTTGTAATGCAGTCAACCGATAACCGATGTAGATCGTAGAAATGGAAAAAGAGGCAGGAGTCCTAAGCGTTTGATTTTATATAGGTGAGTTCACATGAGCCCTAAGGGAACAGTGATTGGTTTTACCTTTATGCTTATCCACGTGACCCTTAAAGAGACAAGGAACCACAACCACACTGACCAATTCATGAGTGTCTTATGAAATCTAATAAATGAGAGTTTAACGCAACAAAGTTAAAACATGGCTAACTCCATATTTCCCATAATTTTAGAAAAAGAAACAACAATCATGTATATTAATTGAACTATTTTACTTAGGCAAGTAAAAAAGAATAATATACAAGACAGTAACAAGTAAATATACAGAAAGAGGGTTTGCGAACTCGTGATTTTGTGGAACTTATCTTATGTGTGGAGTAGTGTACTGTTAACACGTGCGAACGCTTTTGACTAAACGCTTTTGGCTCTTCAGTTATAGGAGGAAGAAGGAATTAAGACAGCCGTCTAGGGTTTGTGTCGTAAGGCAGTCTACCGATGTAAACCGTAGTAGTGAAAAGGGTAAAAGAGGTGGAAGCCCAAAGTATTTGAGTTTATAGATGCTGGCCCACATGATCCCTAAATAAGCAGTGATTGGGCTTTACGTTTGGGCCAATCCACATAACCCTTAAAAGGAAAATAGAAAACAACCACGCTAACAAATCTCTTATTGGTATTTACCAATAAATCTATACAAACTTTAAAAAAATATTATCTGGTGCTTGTATAATAAAAAATATCTTTATTTTGTCAAATTCCAACCAAGTTTTGTTACAGTAATTCAACCTCACACTTATTTTTTACTGTTCGGCTATTTTTGAAATATTTTCCTGTTTTGCCATATTTTCATAACATCCCACTTTTACTATTTTATTCATCTTTTCTTAATTAAACTTTCATTTAATTATTTATCACATTTTTGTTTTCTCTTCCATGAAATAGTTGTTCTCTTTGCTTCATCAGCATAAATGAACTCAACTTTTGCCGATAAACTTTCATTCTCAACAGAAATGGCAGCTTAAAGCAGGGGTGGGCAAAGTTTTCATTGTAATGGCCACATTCAAAAATCACAATTTTGTAGGGATGCAGAGAATATTAACCCAAAATAATTAATATTCAAAATAGACAAAATAAAAGGCTTTTAAAGAAAAAAAATGCAATTATTTTTATGATTCAATGTTTTAAACATTGCATCATTAAAAATAATTACATTTGGTTCCGCAAAGGGACATTTTATTAATTAATTATTATTTGCCTCCCATTTTCTTTCTCAATATTTTATTTGACTATCATTGTTTGTATTTCACAAATTATTTTTATAAACAATTGTTCAATTATAGATTTTTTTAAATTTTAATTATCATATTTTTTAAATTTTAATAATCATATTTTGTCAAATGTTGAATTATGTATATACATGAAATAAACTTTTGCCTTATGATTAGATTCTATAAAAAGAAAATGTTTTTAAATATTGTAGAATTTTCACATGAAATGCATTTACAGGGTGACCAAAAAAAAACGGGCCCCAAATCTAATTAGGCTTCATTTCTTAGTGTTTCGTCCGAATTAAATGAATTTTGGGACATAACTAGTTTATTATATTCACAACATCATATCAAAACACTAGGGTATTTGGCCTTTTTTTCTCCGTTCTACAGCATGTGTTCTAGATGGACTCCTTTTAGCTCCGTGCATTTCTTGAGGCGCAGAACGAAGTTGTCCATGACGTTCTTACAGACTGAATTGGGAATGGCTCTCATTTCCTCCCTGATGGCTTCCTTGAGTTCCGTGATAGTTCTGGGTTTCCTTGCGTAGATTCTGTCCTTAAGATAGCCCCAAAGGAAATAATCTGGGGGGCTTAGGTCCGGGCTATGGGGTGGCCACTCAAAATTAGTCTTGAGACTGATCACTCGGCCTCCGAAGTTCTCTTTCAGCCAATCTCAGGACAGGTTTGAGGTGTGAGAACTTGCTCCGTCTTGCTGGAACCAGAACTTGCTCATGATCGACGGGTAGAGGGTCTGGAGCTCACTCTTGAAGGTTTTGAGGACCTTCACATACCGCTCCTTGGTGACTGTCACTGCTGCACCAGATTCTTCGATGAAGATTGGTCTGATGATGCCTCTGACCGAGATTGCAGCCCACACCGTGCAATTAGGAGAGTGCAGGGGCTTGGTGGCTACTTCATTGGGTCTGGAGGACCCTCAGAAGACATTTGTCTTGGAGTTCGCCTTTCTGTCAAAATGGAAGTGGGCTTCATCTGAGGTCCAAAGGAGGTTAAGGAAACCTGGTGTCTCCTCGATCTTATCGAGCATCTTGACTGCCATAGCGCTCCTCTGCTTCTTGTCTGAGGCTGTAAGGGTCTGCAGCGTCTGTATTCTGTATGAGTAAGCCCTGATAGTGTTCACCAGCACTCTCCTGCAAGTCTCACGAGAGATACCGAGGGACTGACTTCGCTTACACACAGAGCGTTTCGGACTCTCCTGGAAAGACTCTCTCACACTTTCGACCAGCTCGGCTGTCCGCTTCTTGGGACGTGCCGAGTGGCTTGGACGGTTCTCACTGGCAGCGTTGACGTTCTCCACGGTCCCATACTTCTCGAAGTGGTCCACCCAGTTCTGAATTCTGCTTTTGGGTGGAGCCTTTTCACATCCGAACTGATGCATGAAACTGTCCTGGGTTTTCTTAAACGAGCCTGTCTTGTAGTAAAATTTAACACAGTGTATTCTTTGTCCCAGCCCCCACTGAGGTCTTGGTGTACTCACGGTCGTTGATTCTGCCATGTCCTGTAAAATAAGGGAAAATGGTGAATAAATAAAGGAGATATCACATAAAGTGTACACGGGGCCCGTTTTTTTTTTAGTCACCCTGTATTTGTTAAACAACGTAACTCAATTTAAACATAAAGATGTAATACATTTGACACATGAATTCCTTTAGAAGTCTGTAGTTTGCCTACATCTGTTTTGTTTTTTCTCTTGATGACCGTGACAAAAAGAGTTTTTGATTAAAAAAAGGGGGGCGTATGTGCATGTTATTATGTGTATGCGTGTGAAATATGCTTACTGATTATATGTTTGTTCCTATTATATGCTTCATCTAACAGCATTGTTCTAACGCCGGGATATTATTAGCTGTTGCATTGAGTTGAGTCTTGCTTTTATACTTTGCATAATAAGCCATTACTTTAGTCATTACTCGTTTCGACAGGGTTCACAATATTAGATTCTCGCCTCTAAAGACTATACTTCACTTGAGATTTATTTTATTTATTAATTATTATTTGCCTCCCAACTCTTCCATTGACGAATTTGTTCTGGCATTAGAATACATAGTCAATGCTTCAGAATGGTTTGTGCAATGAAGATGATTGTCATCATAAAGTCGTGAAAGTTGTGAAATTCGATTGTTTCATGTAGTAGAGTTATCAGCATTTCTGTCTTCTAGTATTTGGTAGTGAACTTTTTGATTTTGGTCAGCTCTTCGCTGGCTGCAATGATGTATCAAAATAATTATTTTCAGAAAGGAATTAAATCGAATTTAATTTTATTGTTCTTAACAACATGCTATAACGATCTGCCAAAGGAACTGACGAACCAGAATCAAATATTGATTTTGTGGGAAGAAAGCTATTGATGACAAAAAAATCGAGAAAGAGACTGACTGTACTAGTATACTTTTTTCTGTGTTGTTTTACTCGCTTACATTAAAATAATGTTTTGCTTTGTTCTGATTGCATCTGTTTTATCTCAATTGATTTCATTACTGACTCTAATTTATTCTTTCTTTCTCCCCTCTTTAGGTGTGACCAATGGCTTGTTCTTGGAGTCAAGTGGAACTCCATTGGACACAAGACAATTGGCAACAAGCATGCTCAATTCCAACAGTGAATCTCTATCTGAACCGCAGACATCTCTCCACCCAAGCACTTCAATATTATCTGCTTCACATGACACAATTCTCGAAACATCCTCGGCAAACCCCACGAAAAACACCCAAAAACTGACTGCATCCAAGACAGAATCTTTGCAAAACTCTTATGCCAGAACGCAAATGAAAGAATCTACAGTTTTAGCAACCGAACTTTCAACGGAGGCAATCACTATGACAACACCCACCGCAACAAGTTCAAAGGCGTTATCTTCATCCGAAACTGTATTTAATTCAGCTTCCATTCAGCCAACATCATCCTTGAAAATGGCAGACAGTTCAACAAAGAGCCTCGAATCAGATATTCCAAAATCTTCTGTCAGTCTTGGACATTCGGTTATACTGATTCCATCCTCAACAATGGTAAATAACACCAAGCTTGATACCATTGAAACATCGAGCACATCTTCAATGATGGCAACGACAGTGTCACACCAACAACTCTCATCTTCTCTTGCCTCTGACATTGGTACCTCTGATTCTTTTGCTTCTCTCGAGAATAATTCCAAAACAAAACTAATCCATTTGACATCGGTTAGTCATCTTCAATCGTCCGCTCCTGCGACATTTCACCAAACCCAAAGTTCAAATTCTTTGCAGTCTGTATCAACACGTTTACATTCTACCATTTCCGTTGAGAATACAAGACAAATGATAGAAAGCAGCCAAATTATGAAAAGCAGCATTTCACCAAGCAATATCATAGTTTCCGATTCCTCTCAATGGTTGTCGACGACAATGCAACCAAACCAAAATTCTTCTATGCCTTCGAGCAAACCTTTAGATGTTGAAACGTCTTCATATTTTGACGGTGTGATAACAACTTCACGAATCAATGGTACAAAGATTCTGGCAGATTCAATTCTGAAGATGTCTGCCAGCTCTCCTGGAAACGCTGATGAGTATTCAATATCTGTGACTCCAGTACTCGAAACCGTCTCACAATCATCCTTTCCGTCAACATCCAACTTGGGCCAAAACCTCGAATTAATCACTCCTTCTCCAACAAGCCAAATATTAAATACGAAATTGAACAACTCAGAATCTCTCTCTGTGTTTCCTTCATCTTCAGTTTTTGGAAATACAAATGGCACCATTTATCAGCCTGCTTCGCCACTCTCAGCAGATATGATGAAGATGTATAGTCATTCTTCGACGGAGTTGTCATCTGCACTGATGACAACAGGTATTATTGCTTCGACGATATCTACGTCCATTTTGTCTGCAAATATTTCTGATTTACATCTTTTAAGTACGTCTTCTCTGGAAATTCAGGAAACTATATTTCCTTCAAGTTCTACGCCAAGCATTTGGTTCACTGGAAACGAGACTTTGGTTTCTTCTCGTACAGAAAATAAGACTTTGGCGGTGCTGATCTCTTCTGCAGTGCATCAAAAAGATATGACACTTATGTCTACATCAACTATTATGAGCAAGACAGAATCATTTCTTATTCCAACCATATCTATAGAACCCACAAAGATATCATCTACATCTAAAGCATACGCTCCTCATTCAAAAACGATTTCTTCATCCTCAAGTGAGAAAATAAAGCACCATTCAACGATGTCGAATGACCTTCCAACTAACCCCACGACAACTCATATCGTTCACACCACAGAAACCATGTACTATCCAACCCGCAGAACACCGCAGAAGTACAACGCCACAATTGAACTGACGTTTAATGGGAAATGTGAACCCCTGCATATTCGCCGTACCTACGAGCATTTTGTCGACAATGTGCAGACACTAATAAGCAAAAGACTGCGTGTTGCACACGAACATGTAATCGTTCACAATTTGACATGTGCATCCGTACATATCCATGTCACGTTTTTGAATATCACAACAGCAAATCTCACTGGTCGTCTCCAAGACCTCATCAACAGAAATAAGATGAATGTTACCGTTTACGGAAATCGACAAGAGCTTCATTATCAAGGAACTGCTTTAAAGTTGGTTCCATTTCCTAAAAGTATAACGGAAATTTTGATGCGGTCCAAAGAGAAAAATACGGAAGTGGTTGTAATAATTATTGCCAGCGCTATAATAGTTTTGCTTGTAATGGTTGGCTTGATCGTCTTTGGACGTGAGTGTTACCGACGAAAACGATCGCAAACCTTTGACCTGACTAACACGCCTCATGTTCACTTGAAGATGGAGGATTTTACACTAACTCGTATCCCTCGGACAGGTGCATGGTATTCAGATGAAGGGGTCACTATACAACGTTTCTCAGAGACAAACGGAAACAGTATCATAAAATCGTCCAATGGTGTACGAAAGCAACCAGCCATTTCGTGCATCTCTGACATGCTTCGAGAAAAGGAGAACCACGGGGCACAGTTGCGACAGTTTTCTTATACGATTTTGCCGAGTAACAGGAAAGACAGCCAGGACACCACAGTGTCCACTGCAAGTGATGGAAATTTCCGACATTCAACTGACAGTCTGGTGGCAAGGCAAAACTCTAACATGCACGGAGCTGTGAACCCTATTTACCTTGGGGATGAGTTTCCAAGATTACTACCCTCAGCTCATACTGACCAGCGGTCAGACTTTGTTAACGGAGGACAAAGAAGAAAATAAGGAAAGAGAGAAAAGTAAATGATGCGGACAATGAACTTTGGCACCAAAGATTTTGTCCGCTTTCGAAGACTCAAGAGAAAATATTTGGTTCCAAGATTCTTGTTAAAATAAAGAGAAATCGTACGATACTTTTATAAGAAATATTAAAAGATAATCAGGATCTTGTTTTTCTGATATACAAAAAAAAAATGAAGTGATTTAATTTCTAACCTTTACTGAATACTTGCTTTATGAGATTTAAATTACGAGTTAGAATCATTACCAAAGTAAAAGGAGTATCTGAGATAATTTCAGTCATCTATATATAGCCAACAACTATGAATCTAATAAGCTTAATAGAGGTGCTCTCTCTCTCTCTCTCTCTCTCTCTCTCTCTATAATAGTCATTCACAGACAGCCGTTTCGTGGTTTATGAATTATCAGTGTGGCTAGACGAACAAGATCTGAAACCCGGACATCAGTGGTTGGCATCCGATGTCCTACTGACTGAGCTACCGAATCCGTTACTAGACGTGGAAGAAATTATATCGTATTAAATCAAATTATTCATTTGTTTATGATATTGATAACCGAAAGTACTCAATACTTTTTATGAAAGAGTATTTCCCTTACACTAAGTGGAAACCATCATTTCCTCCACCAGAATACTCCACACATAAAGTGGAGCATATGTATATATATATATATATATTATATATATTATATATATATATATATATATATATATATAGTGTGTGTGTGTGTCAAGGTATATTGAAAAGAAATCAATAAAGTGATCGCGTGCAGAAGAGTGAGAGCTAATACAAATAATTTATTTAAAAACTATACCTTACTGAAATGAGATAAAAAAAACAAAAAAACAAAAAAACAATGAGAAATGGCGTTTGGGTTCATCGTTACAAAAGCGGTTTTATTAACGATGATCTAAACCCATTTCTCATTGTTGTTTTTATCTCATTTCAGTATGCTGACGATCCCCCTTGGGATATAGACTTTTTTTTAATTTAAAAAGTTAGCCCATCTGGATGAAACCGCGGTACGATTCTGAAATATGTAACATATAGTTTTTAAATAAATTATTTATATATATATATATATATATATATATATATATATATATATATATATCCGTTTCACCTTCTCTGTTCCTTAACCTATTTTTCAACTCTAGACCGAATGCGTATGATTTCCTTTGTATTTCTATTTCTACTCCTCCTCACTTTTTAAAGCTAAAATTAGAATTTTGATTTTAATCTTTGGTAGTTATTTCTAAAAGTAAATTATATTTACTATATCAAAAGATTGACATAAAGAATCGGTAATGTTTTGTTTTCTCACTAAATTTTCCCCTTCAAAACTCATTTGTGTATTCACTTGATATCGAAACAAGACAAAATTTCTCAATTTATTTAGATTTAAATAAATAAAACGAATAACATATATTTAATAAGTACATCAAAATAATAGAATTAAAACTTATTTTCTTTAATTAACTACTAGTGGGGCATGCGGAAATTCCACGGTTGCTTTCTGTATAATTTACAGTTAATGATAACATTTCTCTTAAAATAATATATATAGTTATCTATATATATAGTTTAATAATATTAAGAAAAATATTGTCGTTGTCAGCTAAATATTCTTTAAATAAATCAAACAAATATGTCTCTTCTTATTTATTTAAAATTGTAGCAGTTAGATGTGTATTCAAATTACATTCAAATAGATTTGGGAACAATTCATTTTAAAATGGGTGAAGTCGGGGTGGAATGATTGGAAAAAAAGATTTTAAAAAGAAAGATGTGACCCCCCTGAGGACAATCTGTATATTTAGAGAATCATTCCTACCAAATTTCAGGTTTCTTTGTCTTAGCGAACATAAGGACAATTTTTGTCTTTTGTATACATACTAGACAAAATCTGATCCGTTGGGTCAACCATTGAGCTCGGGTTAGATTGTTTGAATCAGGAAAAAGTGATATTGCAAAGCCAGTTAAATAGAAAAAAGAAGAAAAAAAATTATCTATCTCTCCCCACTCTCTTTATCTCTCTATTTAGTTTCTTATAAATGAGTTAAATAGTATTAATAATTGTGGTGATATTCCCCATTCCAATCTTGTGTTTTATAGTTAGTTTTATTACCTATATTTTTATAGTTAGTTTTATTACTAATAGAGAAACATAAACGGTGACAGAAGGGAGAGTGACAGTGACTGTATAAAATGAGTGAGGAGGTCAAACAATATACAGTGAGAGAGAGTGAGAGTAATAGACAGAAACTTAGTTTAAAATGGGTCACTTGGTGAGTTAATTACAACTTACGGCTAATTAAATTTTCTCAAACATAACTCAATCCACAAGCCAAGGAATATTTTAGCATGTATTTTGTGTAATGCAGATATATAGGGGCAAAGCCTTAGGGAAACAAACGTTAATTGACTCAGCGTTTGTATAACAGATATTTTATATTTTATATATATGTTTGAAATACTTTCCGCTACAACGTATTTGGGGTGTCATATTACAAGATAATTATCTCTATAATTAATATCTGCGAAATAATATTAGTTTTATTTAAAATCAAAAATGAATATAAACATCTAATAGAAGGAGGGGAGGGAGCAATAAGTCTGTAACAAAACATAGTTTTTAGCAGTTCATATGAAATGATCAGTGCCGCTTTGGCTTGTTATCTACATATCCTGAATCTACTTTGGTATGATATCTACACTTTGTTATGTGACCTACACCTCATATTGCAATCAACACGGTACAAAAGCAAGGAAAACACTTCCTCTGATTGGTTTTGAAAGAAGGTGTGGTTACCGAGCCTGGAACCCTAACATTCAAAGAAATGACTGTGCGACATTTCAGCCAATTATTCAACGAGAAGTCGC
The DNA here is from genome assembly GCA_963556195.1 of Sepiola atlantica. NCBI lineage: Eukaryota > Metazoa > Mollusca > Cephalopoda > Sepiida > Sepiolidae > Sepiola > Sepiola atlantica. The sequence continues at coordinate 49,638,486 of OY744521.1, read as the reverse complement.
TGAAGGCTCAGTAATCTATTCCGACAAATGGAGAACTTGCGCTAATTTAAACCAACTCAATTTTCGTCATTTTTCCATAAATCATCAGCAAAATATCGTCGAATTGAAAGATCATGGTTTGACGCGAAGGTCCGTATACTGAAAACAAAATGAGAGGCGTACAGTGTAGATATGTTTCCCTTGTAGATGACAAGCCAAAGCAACACCGAAATGATCATTGTATAACGTTTAATCTATAGTTTCAACAGACAACTAGCTGCTATAGAATTATACAACAAAGAAACTAAATGCGTGTTTCAATATATATATATATATATATATATATAATTTATTATAGAAAAAAATTGTAAGCAAATGTTTATTCAACAATCGTAAAGGAAGATAAGTCGTACAACTAAAAGATAGAGTACGGGAGACAACGTATGTTTTTCTTTAGTTTATGAAGTGAAACATAATACTTGGCTGTGGCGTGTTAATTGAAAACTTACATTGTATTTGTCACCAGTGTAAAAGGGCCACGATAGTATACAGAATAAGTTATTTTAACTCATTATTAATAGATTTTTTAAATCGATAGCTTTTTGAAATTCGAATTGTACAACACAAGAAACTAAACGTGTGTTTCATTGTTTTATATAAAATAGTAATTCGTTATTTACTAATAACAAAAATGTCCTACATCTGTCCCGTAAAATTTATTACAGAAAAAGAAAGAAATTGCAAGCAAAAGGGAGATAAGTCGTACAAATAAAAAATTAACTAAGGGAGATAACAAGTGTTTCACATTTTCTTTAATTTTTTTTTTTATTCAGACTTTATTGTTCACGTACTTTTGGGTTCATTGATACAACAGAAGCACGGTCGAAAATTCATGTTTTTTTAGTTTTGAAGAAAAACTGAAGCATAATACTTGACTGTGGCATGTAAACTTTAATTCACCCCAAAACTTATCTTCTATTTGTCGCCAGTTTAAAATATTACATTATTCTTAAGAAAAAATCGATATCGTTGAAATCGTGGCTCTTCGAAATTCGAAAACTGGCAAATAAAAAATAATGTTTAGCTTCAATTAAAGTTTAAAGACAAACGTCAAGTATTATGGTTCAGTTATTCTCCTAAACCTAAGGAAATCATGAATTTTAGACAGTGCCTCTGTCGTATCAAAGAACCTACTTTTGTTCCACAAGATCTCTCATACGTCACTCTCTAAAAACGTCTTCACTCATGACCAACGGATATCAAATACGACTTCTTCCCTAACATTTCAACATGTGACCGCCAGAAAAAGAAAGAACCTAGAGTTTGCCAGAAACAGTCCAGAAAACTTCCAGACATTCCTAACCAAACTAGCAGCAGTGGAATAACGCTGTGGTGTAATGTCTATCCTGTCAAATGGATAATCTCTCCTGTCGCTCTGTGTGTCTACGTCTCTGCCTTTCATCCGTTACGGTTGCATCTCAATCGTGTCACCACCACTATTATTGCTACAATGGCTTCTCTGTGGAAAGGAACTTTTCAGCCATTTCTTCATCACATCTCACTCGTCATCATCGGCATTGGATCATATTCTGTTCAGCCTCACATCATCTAGAATCCGACCCTTTAGCTGAACAAGCTTCATTTTCTTATCATTTGCAAATATGACTGAGCGATCTCCACATTAACTCTAAGCCCAACACAAAAATTAACCACAAAGATGAACAAATTCTTCAGATCTCCGAGATCCAATAGTTGTCTTATATGAAAATCCAAAAAACATTAAAGTACAATACTTTTCTCATGAATAGATAATATATATATATTCTTCTAATATATAAAGTAAAGTCAGTCCATTTATCGATTTTGTCATCGATAGCTTTCTTCCTACAAAATCAATATTTAATTCTGGGTTGTCAGTTCTTTTGTGAGATTGTTGCAACGTAATAACAATAAACTGTGTATTCGTCAATACAGAATTGCTTCCCTTTGTTTGGAAAAAAAATGGAAGAAAATTGGCATTGTTTTTTTTTAAATGCAAGTAAAAACACGACTGAGCAATGTCAGGTAGGTAAAACTAATATATATATATATATATATATATATATATATATATAATGGTTGCAAATGCTTCTTTAAGCGTTGCCATTGCTGGAGTATTTGCCACGGTGTCATAAAAACACAAGATCTTGAAGTTTTCAAGCAATGGCTGTACGTGAATTTTTTTTAAGTAAGGAAAAGATTTGAACGATATCAATCCTGCCACCCTGGCCTAAAAAGAAGAGCAATCTTACATCATTGGAAGCAACAGTCGGCACACGTGTTATCTGAGAGTTTTCCTTCTAAATGCCTGCCTTAAATGAAGGCTGAAGGGGATGTCTCTTCTCCTGGTGGGTTTACCACATCTTGAGATACCAACCTAAGCATTTCTATGTCCTGTCATGTTGTATAGAAGATTTTATTTACTGAAAGAAATGCAACAGATCAAACAGATATTTCACGACTCTACAAAGAAACAACAGTAAAGTTAACTCTAAACTGACCAAAGACCTCATGCAAAATCATGAAGATTTTATTAAGCCCATGATTTTATGTCAAATGCAGATTACCAATACCACTAACACAAATGCCAACGCTATTAGATAACTGCTGTCTTAAGTAAAATAATTTCTCAGCGTTTATCTCCACCATCATCATCATAATAATATTAATGATAATCATAATAATAATAATAATAATAATCCAAACAAGAAACCTGATTGTTAATAGGCGGCAATGTCATTCCAACCGAAGGACTTGACATCAAAAAAATATGAAACAACAATGCACAAAAAAATCAGAAACAGTTTACGTTCAATGACTTTTCACTCAAAAAAATATTTGCATACATCTAATAATAAAATGGTGATCAGTATTTGGCCATTCACAAAACTGAATACATTCCAGGAGGGGGAGGAATAATGATAATAATAATAATAATAATAATAATAATAATAATAATAATTAATAATAATAATAATTCGTTTAATTATTGACTCATCTATAACTATTTTTTTGGTCTGGATATCACAAGTCATGACTGGAGTGTGTCACATTTCACTGGCTTGACCTCTCAGTGTGGATATCACTCACTGGAGACTCCACCTTCTCGAACAGAGGTCATGATTATATTTCTTCCTAAACAAAAAATAAAAAATAAAAACCCTGTGGTATTGTTAATAAAAAGTCTTTAATTCAAATTTCTTTTTTAAGAAATTTGAATTAAAGACTTTTTTTCATAAAAAAAGAAAAAGAGAAAATATGGCTATAGCAGTTCTGGCATCCGACCCCTTCTCGATCCTGACTTAACAATTGTTTCCTTATTTTATTTTATATTTGTTTTTTTATTCGTAACGCTACTGATGTGGATATGAAAGCCAGATATTGTTTATCAAAACATATACAAATCACCATAAAACTGTATCTAATAAACTTAGCCATACAGCAAAATATTATCAAACTTGACATAATTCGAAACAGTGAACAAATATTTATGATAAACATTCATGTTTGGTTCAATTACATCAGCTTCAACGGTGCTTCTTGCTTAAAAGTCCGAAAAAAAGATTTCTTTGTCTTTTACTGTTTAAGAGGTAAATAAGGGGCAGTAACTCTTATCAACTGTTGTTATTACATGTAACGTAATTTACAGAAAATTAATTAGTAATAAATGAACAACAAAGTATACAGCAATGGAAAATTTAAGAATTTATTGTGTTTATACTTGGGTTTTATACTGAATAAAATTCAGCAATTTGTTTGCAAATTTGGGCAATTTCTGCCGCCACATGAATTCTGCGAGATAGGAATCCACCATTTGCGTGTGGGTGCCACATTCAATTTTATTTATTTCTTTTTTGCTTCACACCACATACGTTCAACGTGGTTGGTGGTGGCCCCGGTTTGTGGATCAACAAAATTGTACTTGTAATTCACACGCAAATGATGGAATCCTTCGGCACCAAGGCGATCGTATGCTCGTAAAATCTGGCTCAAAATTACAATTAAGAGTTACTGCCCCTTATTTACCTCTTAAACAGTAAAAGACAAATAAATCTTTTTTTCGGACTTTTAAGCAAGAAGCACCGCTTCAACGATAAAAACGTTTATTTGTTAGCACATTTTCCATAATAATTAGAATAACAATGAAATCATTGTGTACGGTGCTCGGGTACACTACAACTCAACACAAGAACTATTTCAAAAACTAAATATATCACACAATTAGATACTTTTGGAACAAATTTCCTCATGGGTTTTAAAAAGCTCTAATGTAAATTATTTGGCTCTTGTGCAGATTCCATACAGGAGCGAGAGTTCCAATCGTGTAAGGGGCAGTAACTCTCTTTCTTTAAGTCATTCAAATTCAATTAATAAAACATTTTTCGAAGAAATAACAATTTGAGAAAAGCAACAGTATATTGATAGAACATTTATTGAACAAAGTAGAATATAGTATATTTTTTCAATTTTTCGGGGGGGGGGGGGTTCTTCTCTTGATTTTGTTTTTTTTTTTTACTTTTTTTAATTTCAAAACCAGCAAAACGAACAGTCCTATTGTTTGGATTAAAAGATTTTTTTATTTTTTTATAGTTTAAAATATTAAATTATCGCAGACATTAACATTTGTGAAAATCAACAGTATATTGATAAAACATTTATTGAAGAAAATAGAATTTGGGAAAATCACCACTTTTTGTTGAGTACTTGTTAAATATAATAATTCGCGCATATTCAAGGCATTCAAGTCGATTACGTCCATTTTCGTAGAAGCTAGAAATTATGTATTTAGAAAAAGGGTTGTCCGCCCCTTCTTACACGATTGGAACTCTTCTAAAATAAACTTCGCTCGTGTATGAAATCTGTACAAGAGCCAATTATTTTAACAATACACTGGATTAATTCAAAAATAATTTACATTTTTTAGGTCTATCTGATGAAATATTTCGAAGGATTTGATCTGTATATTATAATAACCGCAGTATACTGTGATTTTTAGGTTAAGAGTATTGATTAAAACAAGAGATGCTAAAAAAGGCATAAGAAATAAATAAGAAATACATTAAAAAAATAATCTATATAATAATACAAATATCTTAATATGGCTGATAAAAAAGAACCGGCGAAAAAAATATACCATAAAAGCGATTGATACTGAAACTATCACAATAGGTTGCTTTTACAACTACGACTTTCTTACAGTTAGACGAACTCCTGCTTGGAAAAGGGAGGTGTGCCTCTTAGTAAAAGGGGTACAACTCTGTTCCAAAGGGAAGATAACTTTGTCGTTTTACATCATGTGGAGAAAGAAAAGCCTGTTAATATTATCTTCCTCCGAAAAAAAAAAAAATACTTGCCCCAGGCCAATTTATGGCAAAAGACTGAATTTCAATTTCTAAAAATGATGGATGCGAAGGAAAAAAGAAATTTAATAAAAAATCAAAAAAAATCAATCTTCTGTCATCTTTGTTTTTGTATAAAGAAAATATTATAAAAAAATAATTTTTTCCATTATTTTGACTTTAAACTAAAAATGTAAATAGTATTCTTTTACTTTTTTTGAAGAGAGACTTCATTCTAAGAAAATCAAATAAAAAACGAAAGTAAAAAGAAGAATGAAAGAGAAAAGAAAACTAAACGAATAAAATGAAAGAAAGAATATAAAAAGAAAATAAATTAAAAGAAAAAAGAAGTAAAAAAAAAAAGAAAAAAGAAAACAATCTTTAAAAAATTATAAAAACAAAAGACGTGACTTTGTGTTTCCTGTGAAGCAGATATTTGGATATCAATTAATTATCAGAATGGAAAAAAAATAATTATTGAACATTTGAATTTTCTGGAAAAATGTGTCACTTTAAAGAAAAATGAAAATTGAAGAACGAACTGGGCCTTAAAAGATATTTAAAATAAAGAAATAAAAATTGCCCTTTTATGTTGTTTAGGAATTCATTTGAAAATTAAAAATAAAGCCATGAGCTCCATTTCTGCTGTTTTTGTTAAATTCATTTTTGTATCTTTTTTTCAGGGACTTTTGTCTAGTTTTAGGGAGGGAGGGGGGCATTTTGAAAGGATCTTCTTTATTTTGGATGAAGATTTTTTAATGATTTTTTTATTTTAAAGAAAGGTCTCTTTTTTATTTTTCAGAGGGGTTCCTTACTTTGAGAGAACGTCTTTTTAAGAAGGTTATTTTTAGGAAAAGTTATTTTTAAATGATTCTTTTAAAGGAAAGCTTATTTTGAAGGCTCTTTATTTTAAGGGAAAGTTTTTTTTGGGGGGGTGGTTCTTTTGACCACTTGGTAAGGTATGAACCCACAACTCCCTTATGGGTAAAATAATAATTTGTGATCAACTACTTATATAGAATTAAATAGTATTCTAGAAGTGTATTCTTACGCTAAGGATGTGCATAGAGAAGTAGTTCGTAAGATACTTTTACAATTATGTTCACAACGTTTCAGTCGTCATACTCTCCAGCCTCCGTCAGATCAATAACGTTACTAAACATTAGGTTTATAAATCACCTACTGGACACATAGCCTAGTGGATAACTGCGTTGATAAAAAGATATTCTAGAGTAAAGTTGTGAGTTCAATTCCTGATGAAGGAACTTGAGAAAGAGTAACTGATACAAGATATCAAAAATAACGTAGAACTACCCTAGTTTACCGCCAGGGTATTAGAGTTAGGATAAAGATATACAATTAGAATATTTGATCTTCTTTATCGTTTATATAGCGAACCAACACTGGATAGGCACTAAATTTTCTTTATTCCATTTATAACTTTCAATCCTCTCATAATAGTCGTCATTCAACTGACAATCCGTCCATACAATATACCCTTTCCATAGAGTAGCTCATGACTTTTAAAAAAATAAAGGATGGTTTTTCCATTTGCACACTCCTGTACTCATAGTAAAACTTTCTAAAATCTATAAGTAAAACTGTAAATCAATGAAAATGATTATCTTAAGAAATAAAAGTGTAAAATGAAAACTATCTTAAGGTATTTTTTTAAATAAAATCTCCATAAATTAGTAAAGACTGAAAAGCTGATTTGAACCTGCACTGCCAAAGCTAAGAGAAGATATTATATTTCTGAATTTTTTAGATGAGGACTGATAATTTGTATAATTTTGATTATTTGGACTACTGTTCTCATCTTGAGTTAACACTCAACGTTTCGGCCGCTGTAACCTCCTGCCTTCTTTAGGTGTATCTTTTCGAACTCAGGAATATTTCTGTCGAACTTAGTACTATATCTACTGCGCTCATAGTCATCTGAAGGTTGAAGGTTCAATCCTCGGTGCAGGCGATACAAATGATTGCTAATTACTGAAGACTTCTTCCAGTGATGGCCGACAGAACAAGAGCATGCTACCCCTGTGAATTAAATAAAGAATTCCGTTCATATTCTCGAGTTCGACAGAAATATTCCAGAGTTCGAAAAGATATACATGAAGAAGGCTGGAGGTGACAGCGGCCGAAACGTTGTGATGATAACAGTCGTTTGAATAGTCAAAATCATACTAAGAGAAGATAATTGAAATATAGTGATCTGCAGTTATTTTCCTCTGGGTTCCAAGGTTATTTCAGTCCATCAGAGTCTATGCCATTGTTGAGATGGTTTGTTCTGTGTCAGGCTGAGGTATGGTCATTTGCATTCTAGGAAATCCACCCTCCCAGGCCTAACCTTCTCACACTTTCAGGTGTTAGTTTATTGCTAATTGCCTGAGGCGCACCTGCCGGAGAATGCTGACAGGGCTGACCAGATATTTATTGTAGGCCAGAGTACTCTATTTCTAGGGTGCTGGCTTTTCAAATCCCAATTCCCTGACCTTGTGTCACATCTAATTAATCCCCGAGTTATGTTGGCAAGACAAATTCACGTATCAGTTTTTCATATTCATCAATTTCATTTTGTTGTTAAACACTACTTTTTAAGGCTTAAAATTGTACATTACGTAATCTCCTCCATTACATAACTCTTTAACTTGCATTTAAAAAGTTTCTTTTTAAGTTCAACGTATTTACTACTTTTAAATCCAATTAACATTTAAATTTACTAATTAACTCCTAAAACACACCTGTATGACAATTATCAGATTTCAATTCTTGAACTGAGAGACCTGGATGTACAAAATTCGAGGTTTAATTTTGATATTATTCCCCACCCCGATTCACTTTATTAAATATGCCTACAAACTATATATATTAACGAATGAAAAGAAAAATTGTAAATAAATATGAAAATATTTGTCTCTATTTACTTACCTCCCCACAAGGACAGAGTTAGGCACAGTCGGTTTTAATATGGGGAAATCCAGCTCCCCCAAAAAGGGGCACTCTGGCTGGGGATAAAAAATTAAAATTGCCTTTCCTTGAGCGAAAACAGAACAGATGAAGTGTAGTATCAGAACAGGTAGTTACTTTGCTCCTAAAATAATTGCAAAAATATTTTCCATATGTTCCGAAAACGTTTGTTGAACTCTTTCGATAGTCTGTCTGTGCCCATCGGAAAATATCAAAGATAGGTTTGCTTATTCGTCTCTTTGATATTTTCCGATTAATTTTTGGAGGCTTGTGTTAGGAGTGGGCATGAAATTGATACACCAATGTTGTGATGGTTTAGTTTGTGTTTATTTATACTTACATACATAATTGTATGCATGCTTATATATATATCTTCCACTTTATCTGTGTTTATCCTGGCTAGTTTCTGTCTTCTTCCCTCTTATCACCTTTACCCCCCTCCCCTATACTAGCTCAGTAGGTGCGAAAATTGAAAAGAAAAAGAAAATAAATAAAAATATAAAAAAAAGAATAAGAAATAAAGAAGAATATGTCACCTACTTGTCAAATCATATTTCAATGTAGCCAAGTCTTCTCATATGGTCTAATCGGATCATCTTTTCCTTCTCCCATGTGTGTGCCTTCAAAATAAATTTGTTTTCCAAATCTTCACTTTTTCTGAAGACGTTCGATAATACGAACGAAACCAATTAAATGTCTCGTCTTTGTCCTGCATTCTAACCCGTTTTCCGTTTCTCTTTTTTCAAACATTTTGTCTACCACAGCATTTCATTTTCATGACTTACCGTGCACATATAATATATATATATAATATATAATATATATAGATAGATAGATAGAATTTTATTTGTCTATAGTAAAACTAAATTAAAAAGAAATATATATATATCTATATATTTAAAATACTTTCTTTTTTTTTTTTCTTTAGGTGACTTTTTCGTTGTATAAGTATTATAGGTTCCTTAATTGTTCTTACATATAAACAAGAACTAAAAACATTACTTATAAAAATATAACAGTATTTATTTCGTATTTACAAGTAATACACCAAAATCCACACATGTCAATTATGAAAAAACAGACTTGCCAAGATTTGTAGGGGTGGGGCATGTCGTCAGAACTTTTCTGTTTGGTGAGGAAACCGACGACCGCACGTCACGGAAACTAATCTAGATGAAATAGAAGCAGTGGACAATGCTGCTTCCGAGATTAGAGTGAAAGGGGGGAAGAGTATATTTCACCTTTTATATAGTGACTATGTGGCTAAATTAACCATTTTGTCACACGTATAAGGGAAAAAGCAACAGTCGTAGGAAACGTGAGCATAAAAATAGGACAACAGTTAAAAACATAATACCCTCATACTAGAAATAATCTTTTGTTTAATTGCTAAATAATGAAAATTTTTAAAAACTAATTGACATTAAATTTTAAATGCTATAAGATTTTTTGATTTTCACGTTATATAAATCCTTTTACCAGTTTGTCCGAAGATGCGTTACAGAAAGGGTAGTACCAGTAGGAAGACAGAAATTGTTTTGATACTCGTAGTTCACCACTTACAAAGGCCAAAAATCACTCAAGAATAAGAGCAAATGAGATTTTCAGTTGGATGAGGACAGCGTACTATGAAATGATTGAGAACAAGGTTTGATCAATTCACTGTATGACTCGACATATTGACCTTGAAAAGGATCATGTAGTGTGTAAGGAAACATTTTCGCAATCACGTGTTGGAAAGTTTGATTTGAGACAGAAATTAAAAGATTTTAATTTAAAAAATTATGAGAAAACTGTTTGGTAACTTGGTGACTTACACATTATAAAGTCAGCATATCACCTCTTAACTGTTGTTTCCGAAGGAGCAGAGTCCGAATAACACTTACAAAGCAACTGCTTTGCTTGAATAGTATTATTATTTCCCGACCCCATCAGAAACCAATGTTTCATCACTAAACGAAATTCAAATTTTCCATATTGTTCTGAAAATTTGTAACACTAGCTTCTTTAAAATAACTAATTTGTAAACTAATATTCTGATTGTTCTCAAATCGATACATGAAGGTTAGTACTTTATAAAAATTACAGGTTTTTTTTTTTTAATGATACCATCTATATATCAGACCCTAGACTTATTGAGTCATGTGTTAAGCACCAGGTTCAAATCCTGAAAGGAGCGATAAAAGTAAAACATTTATTAGTTAAGCATTTTTTTATTATTTGTATCTGTTCACATATGTGGGTAGGTACGTAGATAGTGACAACAGTATTAATAGAGACACGGGGGGGGGGGGGGATTTAATTCTCTGAATTGAGAAGAAAAAAATATGGGATTCCTGCTGCAATCAACGAGATTTACCTATGAAAACAAATTCCAAAATAAAAGCAAGAAAGACCAATGTTAGAGAAAAGTTGGCATTAAAAATGTAAAAAAATATTTTCTATTAGCTAGTGAAAGCCAACAGCTGGAACAAAAATATATAAGATTAAATCAATAAGATGTAGGAGTATATGAAGGTAGATTTAGCTCTTGGATGAGGAAGTATCATATTGAAAGACAAAATCCATTAATACTAACTGAAGAACATCCTTGAAAACATGCCATGAAGCATTAAAAATATATATTGCAAATTTAAAAAAAAAAAAAAAAAAAAAAAAAAAATGGTTACTAAAATGTTTAGTTTGTAAAACATTCAAATAGTATGTTAAAAGGGAAGGGTGAAAACAAAACAACTCAATAATAAGTTTATGCAATTTTAATACGAGGTTTTTTTGTTTTAATCTGTAAATGTGGGGATGAAACTAATATTGGGAAGAAAAAAAAATTACTTGCTTGGCCTTTCACTATAGCAATATTCTTCAAGGCCACAACAAAAGTGCCAAGCGAAAATCATTTATTAAATACAAAATTGGCAAATCAAAAAGTTGATAAGAATGATGGAGATAGAGAGAGAGAGAGAGAGAGAGAGAGAGAGAGATAGAGAGAGAGAGATAGAGATGGATATTAGTCTTTTTATTGAAACTAAGAAAAATGAAAATTCAAAGAAAATAAAAAATAAATTAAATAAAAAGAGCCATCCCCTAAAAAAAAAAAAAGTTTATTTTCAAATCAAAGCATGTGATTGAAAAGGATAGGATATGAAATGTTTTTGTTTTTTATCTTTTAGTCATATCAGTTTCTGAAGTTTGCAAAGGTGAAGTCATACAAAAATGTAACCTAAGAAAAAAAAAAAAAAAAAAGCATCCATTTTTTTTTTTTAACATTTAAACAAATTTACACAACTTACATCCAAGTATTTCCCATGGAAGAGCATGTAGGTCTATGCAAGCCAAACAAGAGGTAACACTTACTGATAAGAGATTAGCAATTAATGAAAAGATATCTCACAAACTAAAAAGTCAGCCAATGATGGCTTAGTGTCAAAATCAGGAAATAATTTACCTACAAATTATTAGAAAATTTACAGTATATGACAAATGGAAAGAAAAAAATAGAAAAGAAAAAACATCACTGAAAACAAAATCAGGAATTAGTTGTCTTAAAAAGATCGGCAAAATATTCAAATATATATGTCATTCCATAAGTTCTGTTCGGATTTTTAATTCTGAAATTAAATAGAAAGTGGGAATATCTAATGAAACTAAATATTTATATATCACATTTTTTACACGTTTAACTTTAACAGGGGGAAAAATGAAAGCAAAAGTAAATAGTGAATTGAGATAGGCAGACAATTCACGAGGATGCGATTTCCCAAGCTTAGAAACCTTTCAAAGGTGCATGATGATGGACAGTTGTATGATTTGAGGAAAGTTTCATTGACAATTCAACTGATACTGTGATGTCACAAGCTCTTCAAACCCAACTGAATGTCCGGCACTTTAGTCTAGCTGCGAATCAAAAATCAATTTTAAAGAGTTACATTCACTCCTAACCCAATCAACCGAAAATAATTCAAACTTTGAATTATTTTATCCAAAAATGGATCTTAATGACCTCAATCTGCGATGGTGACTGTTTGTTTTATAAAAACAATCAGACAAACACTTCGTTTTTATAAAGTTTTAAATTATACAAAAAGAAAATCACTGTTGAATTCGTTTTATAAAAGTCTTAATGAGTTTCCATTTTCAAGGGCGAAACTTCCATTTCTGAATTTTGTAAACGATCTCCTGTACGTTCTTTCATTCTTCTCTATAAACTGAATATTTCAAGTCATTTCAACTTTTTGAAGCTCATGAAACATTATGTGCATCAAATGCTCCGTGTATGCTATCAAGTTGTATAGGGATTAAGTGAAATTAAAATTTTTCCTGTAAAATAAAAGTTAAACGTGCAAATGCATAACTTATATATAAAGTAAAGCCTGTCTATTCATCATTTGACATTAATAGGTTTGTTTAATACAAGTTAGATACGTGTTATGCAAATGAATTATGGTAAATATTAATCCATGTTGAGAAAAATTGTAATTCCAATCGAAATAAATATTTACTTCTAAGATTTTGTTTTTTTGATTAGTGAAATTAAGAGAAAGTGGGGCAAGCTAACCCTCCCATAGTTGAAGAACCCTAAACGTATTTAGTAATGGACATGTTTGCTGAGTCACCATTGGTTTACCGACGCAGTATATGCAAATATAAAAATACATTTTTTTTTTTTATTCTACAACGCTAAAAAAAATGTATTTTTATATATACTATATTAATTTCTATTCAAGAAAAAAAAAAAAATGAAAATATACACTTACTCACTGTGTATGAATGTGATTTCAGTCATGTACCCATTAAACTGTTTGTTACTATGAATCTAAGTGATAGTTCCTAACATTATTGAAATAGAAACTAACTTTAAAAAAATCTATTTTAAAAAAGTTTTTATTTACAAATTTAAATCAACAATGAAATCCGGTTGTAAGGATTAAGACTTCATTACATCACATACGAGATTTGCTATAAAAATTTTAACAAAAAATTACTTTTTAATGGCCAGTTCACAGAATTCAAAATCACTTTCAAATTTCTTACGGCGGCCACAAAGTCACTGTAGTGATCATTTAAAAAATAAAATTGAAAGTATTTATGGGATTCAAATGTCAACGCTCTGTCCAATCGATTTTATTGTTAAATCGATTTTTACTAACATTTCATTAAATTATCTTTCCAAAAATTAATACTTTTTACAAGAGAGGAATAAGCGAAACAAAAATAGGACTGAAAAGACTTCTGTGCAACACTGAGTAGGGACAGCTACTATATATAATTATTTAGCTTCATTAGACATTTCCACTATTAAATTTCATAGAATTAAAATTTGGACAGAACTTATGGAATGACGCAATATATACAAGTAACATTGAAAAACTTGTAAGATAATAATAAAAAGAAATTTTCTTATCTAACAAGCAAAAAGATTTTTCTTAAAACAATTCATTAAATATTTGAAGTTTTTTACAAATTTGTTTTTAAAATTGCGTTTAAATGTTTTAAAAATAAAATAAATTCCTGAATAACTATTTCTACTTGACAATTTTTCCAAGAAATACATCGGAAAAATTTCAAAGAAAACCAAATTGTTCAAAGACATCAGTTTTTTCTAAAAATAAATAAATAAAATGATAAGCCAAGATTGGACAATCTTAATTTTAAAACAATCTTTGCCAAAGACTGATGTACATGATTGGTTCTCCGGTAAGTGCCGACCAATAGATTTAGGTTGTTTAATGTAACTTAAATATTTACATTTTTATTTTTAATAATTGTATTACTTACTTGACATATTACATTGAAAAGTTGTCAGATAAAAATAGCTATTCAGGAATATATATATATATATATATATATATGAGTCTCAAAAATGTAATTGTCTGGATTGATGCTTGAAAAAACCACAAGGTTGAAATAAATTATTGCATCGACAATTATGTAATTTCATGTTATTATATTTTATGTTATTCTTGCTCTGTTTACCACATTGAGCTCTCATACCCGGATTTCCTCCTGGAATTATTCCATTATAACACAAATATATATATATATATATTACTAGAAGAATCCCTATCCCAGAACGAGTAAAACTAATTCCCTGAATAGAAGTTTTGCACCACTTTTATGTCCCATTATGAAGATTAAAAACAAGATATAACGATACTAAATCTCACGTCTAGAATCTTTTTTAGTAATTTTGATCAAAATCCATTACATGATTTTGGTTCTGGAAAATGTCTCAAATTTAAGGCTTAAGAAATTGAAACTTCAGGAATCTTGCTTAATTGGCATCTAATGACTGGATCAAATTCAATGCAAATTGATATATTTGAATTTTCAAATGAAAGGTTGTACCCATAATATGCCTCCTAAAAAAACCTTCAGAATATTCGAAAGAAACTCAAATTTGGTGAATATTCATTAATTGATGTCTCATACCTATTGTTAAAATCGGAAGTATCTGAATTTTCATGAAGGGCTTCCACCCCCTTCGCATAAAATTTGATTAAACTAAGCATAGCACATATTACAATCTCTTACGCCTAGCAGCCGTTTCAAAATTCATGATGATCGATTTAGTTTTGGAGTGAATCCTGTACATACAAATATATAAGCATATCGAACTTTATACGAATAGAGATATTTTTAAATGGTTCTCGCTAACTCTTATATGCATATAAAGGAAATCATATTTTAAATAAATCAAAAACAGTTTCGCAATTTCTTTATCAACAAATTAAACCTTACTTTTTAAATATTTGTTATGAAAATAAATAAATAATCCAAACTCAAATTTCCATTATAAAGAATTCAAAATGTCAGAGGCTCTATGAAATGCAAATGGTTTGAACTTTGCTTTTCCAACCAAAAATTCAAGTAATCTGAAAGAGAATCGCTAAACTCTGCCATGATGTTTTTTTAATCAAATCCAGAAAGAAATAATTAAGTTGCTGCTGATGAATTTTATTTGGAAATTAATATATTCTAGCAAAGAACTAAGCATGTCACAGTTTACATATAAAAAATTATTTGGAAATTAATATATTCTAGCAAAGAACTAAGCATGTCACAGTTTACATATAAAAAATTATTTGGAAATTAATATATTCTAGCAAAGAACTACGCATGTCACAGTTTACATATAAAAATGAACTTTAATACATAAAATGTTCATTAAAATCAGTTTTTCATAAATGTTTGAAGTTTTTGTGAAACTTATCCAGTTCAAAATATACCTTTATAAACGATAGATAAAAATAAAGATTCTTATGGCTTCGAATTTGATAAAAACATAGAAGAGTTTTTCGCAAGGAGATAGTAACAAAACAATGATTTGTAAAAATATTTCATTGCTGAACTTCATACTTTCTAATTTAGAAGACAAAGTTTTGTTTTTTCTAATTTTGTATCAGTTTCATAATAAAAACAAAAAATAAAAAACTTAAGTAGGTTTGCATAGTTCTAATTTAAAAAATAATTTTTTTTTTTTCTAATCCATGTCCAATTTACATGTAAACCTTTTCAACAATTTATCAAAACACAAAGTCAACGAATAATACAAAAACCGATAGCTTTCCTCCGGAGGGGGAAAAAAAACAAAAACAAAAAAAAACATTAAGATATTTGCCGGTTTTGGACTGTTTTATGCATCTTGGTTGTTGTCCTTTTCATGTTTCAGCCGAGATAAAATAATTAAAAAATCCAATACGTGAAAATAACTCATCTCAGAAATATTGTTAGACAGCTGGAAAGAAAGGATGGGGCAGGGGTAAAAATAAAAGTATTTTGAACAATTAGGAAAATGTGAATATAGAGTATCACTCATTAGTCCCTGGAATAATAAAATATAGAACTGGAAGAATGTAGTCATTCTGGCAGAATATATTCAAATATTTTTCAGTCAAAGACAAATGGACAGAAGAAACGAGAGGGAAAAAAAAGGCAAACATAAAGGAAATGCTATTTCAGTCAGTGTTTATAGCAAAACAGTTGGTACACCTCAAAAAGATATTTGAAAAGTTCAGCTTTTATGGACAGTCCACACTGTTTTTCTTTTTACAGTATACAAGTGTCTTTCTTAGGTTTAATTAGACTCCAACCCATTTTATTTCTTTCTCTCTCTCCTTTAGATGATTTAACAATTGAATGTTCTGTGTTTCTTCCTAACCAACAGTGGATTGTTTTAAAGGAGGGCGGCCATTTTGGTGATGGTGGGATATTAAAATCTAAAAAGCAATTTTTTTTTCCTTTTTTTTTTATTTTTTTAAATTAAAATTTTTTAATTAAAAGCAAAAGAAGTTGTCCGTGAACTTGCAGTAGAAGAAAGTGGATAAAAATCCAGATATTTAGGAAAAGATTTTAGTTTAATGGGAGGGGTGGGAGAGGGGGGCTCTATCCCGTGTCTCTTCTGATGACTGTTCACATGGTCTACCAACACATCTTAAAAAAAAAAAAAATTCATTATATACAGAGCAAGCCTGTTCTTTCTTGTGTATCATTGAAGTATTTTTAGTTTTAGTTTTTTTTTTTTTTTTAACCAGTCACAAGAAAGTTTGTTGGCTTTTCTTTGTTTTCTTAAGGAGGGATTTTATTTAATTGATCTAGAGGTTCAATCTTCCATTTGGATTGTTTTGTTTTTTGTTGTTTTAACCCCATGGTATTTTCTATTAAAAAAGGGTTGATCACCTGGCCCCTTTCATCACAGGAATTGGAGAGATGATGCAAGAAGTGTTCAAATTATGTCCTGTCACCATAAAAAAGCATTGGCGAAGGATAAGCAGGATAATACCATATCTAATGTAGGATTTTTTATTACCATGCATCCGTTTGGATAATAAAGTGTTCACAAACGAGAGAGGAAAGAAAAAAGTGTTTTTGTGAACTTGGGTTTCTTCTTTTTTATATCTTTACAAGAGGAAAATATGCAATTGAAAATGTTTTCTCTAAAACTGAAGGTTTTCTCCAGTTCCAAAGTGGGAATAATTCTAGACTGATTTGAATGTGCATTGTAAAAAGGTTTGACAAACTTTCAAAGAATAGGTTATTTTTTTTTTTAAGTTCATTTTTTTTTTTTTTTTTTTAGTAATTTTTCTTCTCCTCAACACCACACGGACACAAAAATCGTTTTTCTTTTTCATTTCATGGACAAAGTTTTTAACATTGTGCTAATATATTAGGTGAGTGTGGCGATAGATGTATGTAGCGGTTTCTTCTAAGTATCACCAGTGTCAAAACAAAAATTCTAAAAGGAAAAAAAAAAAGTAGCAAGAGCCATAAATGGGAGAATGAGGAGGGGGGGGGTCCTTTCTTTTCATAAAACAAAGTCGAAATTCTTGTCATGTTTAGGATCCTTTTTCTTGGGAGGGGGGGGGGGAGGGGGGGGGGTGTTTAATTTGTTATAAAATTTTGTTCTAAGGGTGGGGGAAATAAATCTGGCATGGCTGTAAAAGATTACTTTTTTTCTCCTTCATAGGCAGATCATATCAAGGCGATGAAAAATGAGGGGAAACAGAAGGGAAAAAAAGAAAAAGAAAAAGAGAGATTGCCTGTGTTTCATAGGTTAATTTTATTCTTCCTTAACTTAGGTGAAAAGAAAATGTATGAATCCACATGGGTTTTTTTTTTGTTGCTCCTCTCTTTTTTGTTTTTATTTGGTAATTTATTATTATTTTTTTTTAAGTGACCGAGGCATCATGGGAGAACAGTAAAATACTGTGCTGAGAGCTGCTATTCGAAAAAAAGACTCAACCAACAAACTTTTTTTAGTGTCTTAAAAAAAAAAAAAATCATATATATATACATACATATATATATATACATATATATATACATATACATATACACTTGAGAACAAACAATTTATTCATTTTTCCTTTTTCAAGAAGGGAAAGAGTTTGCTTTGTGTCAGTTCTCAAAAAGAATTTTTTTAAATTAAAAAAAAAATCTATTTAAAAATTTTAAACAAAAACAAGAAAAACAACAAATGGGAAAAGATAATCTCTAAAGGGTGGGGATCATTTTTTAGAAGGAAAAGGAAGATTGACTTTTTTTCCAGGTTTTTTTTCATTTTTGGCAATTTTTTTAATTTTTTTTATTTATTCATTTTTGAAAAAAAAAAAACTTTTATGGGGAGGGGTGTTTCTTTGTTTCATGGTAAAGAAGGATTGAAAGCAATCTAAGGGGGGGGGGGTTAGCTACCAGCACACAACTAAATTCGTGGGCAAAAAAAAGGGGGTGGGTGGGGGACAATCAGCAAAAAAGGTGAGGAAGGGGGTAGAAAAGAAAAAAAAGATTTCTGCTCTAGATTTTATCACAAAAGAGTGGAGTCTGGATAAATTAAAAGTCAGTCCTCGTATCCCTGCCTTTTGTCAAAGTCAACTTGGTTCATTTTTAAAAATAATATGGTTTTCCCTTTTGATTTTTTCCCCCTTCTCTTCTCTTCTTCAGTGTTTTATTCTCCTAAGAGCCATCCACACAAAAGAAACACACAACAACAGAATAACAGACATAAGTCGGCTGGCTCTAATTGTTGAATACATCCCCTTCAATTTTTTTCTTTCTTTGATATCTCCCAGTTGAAGAGAGATAGCCATGAAATGTCAATAGACAATAGATGGCGCTTTGGTGGTCATTAAGGAATCACCCCAAGACAAAGAATTTTGGGTTGGCTGGCTGACTTACTGGCAGGCGGGTAGGGGTCCTGGGGTGTGGGCAGGTTTAAGAAGTCAGGGGTTTGTTGGCGCTTTGATTGGGCAGCAGCGGCAGCGGCAGTTGTTTTGACGACGGCAATGACAGCAGGGACAGGACACAGAGCTGCCTTATGACGGGGCTCCATTGGTGACAATCTGTTCGCTAGTGGTCTGTGACGGGGAGCACACTGGCACAATAAAAGCTGAAGCAACTCTAAATTTAGAGTGACATCGGCGTTGGTAGTCTTGTATTTCATGGTCCAATTTGCCAAATTCACCATGGCACATTGCCTTCAGTACATCACAACAGTGCTGAGTAAAAAAGACGAAGAAAACCAAATATTTTTCAGAAACCATTAAGATAGTAATTAAAGAAAATAAGGCATTTATTTCACATTTAATAATAATAAAAAAAAAAATCATTTCAAACTATTATTATACTAAAGCTGAGTGAATCAATTTTTTTCTATATATTTTAATCACACAAAATGTTAACATGTATCTCAGTTTGGGCATGGAGTTATGTTTGAAAGAAAAAGAAAATCCATTTTAATTGTTCTAATTAATCGTCATTTGTAATATACTCTAATCCATCTCTTACTAATTTTCTGTCTATTACTCTCACCCCTCTCTCTTCCTCAGTATTAGTAATAATACTAACTAGAAAACAGAAAATTGGAATAGTCCATTATAAACCCTAGGGAATATCACCACAGTATTACTATCATTTAATTTATTCAAATGCTTTGGACGTTTTCGGGCATTGTACCTTCTAGCCTTCTTTAGATGTTTTTAGTCAGAGCAAATAACCTGGGAATTTCCAAAACACCCGTGTTCTTTTAGAAATTGATTTCCAAACTAACCTATGTTTGGGTAGGTCTTTATTTATCCTTCTTTCTCTCAAGTCCATCTTTATCACTTCTTCCCATTTTTCCTCGGACTTCCCCCTGCGGGCTGACCCTGCTACTTTAGTTGTTCTACATCTACTAATCCGGGAACTTTCATCTATTCTTTCAGCATGGCCATAGCATCAAAGTCTGCACACATCTCTCTATACTTTCCAGATTTAATATTCCACTGAGGTCATCAGAACTAAGCTTGTCTTTAAGACTCACATTACACAGCATATCATTCTCATATCATTTCTCTCCATGCACATGTTCTCAACCTTCACTGGCCAGGTTTCACTTTCATGCATCATTACACTGCATATACATGCCTGATAGACTCTTCCCTTAGTCGACAGGTGTAATACTCTGCTGGTTAGTAATGGCAAAAGTTCTCTGAACTTACTCCATCCACTCCTAATTCTAGTTATCAAATTAGCCCCTGCTCCACCCTGTGCTCCAATATAACAAGGTAACAAAATTTCTGAACAACCTCAATAACTTCACCATCAACACATTTTCTCCAAATCTGAGTTTGCATTTGTCTCTGTTGTCTTACACTTCTTGCACACAAACTGGTTGTCCTCTCTCAACAACCTACTGTAATTCCATTGCACTTGTGTATCCAATGCATACAAGTACGACAGAAAATTGAGTTGCAGCAGACTTCCTTACCACCAACTGAGCATGGGAATGTTACTCTTTCCAGCGGATTTCCAACACCACAACCTTCAACTTTTGTCTTGGTGATATTCACTATCAGACCTTTACTTTCCATAACATTCCTGCAAGTTTTGAACTTGACAAGTAAACCTTCCATTGTTTCACAGGTAAGTACCGAGTCATCAGCATATATCTTCTGGACAACCCGTGCGGAACTCCCTGGACAATGCCTCCAAGACACAGATGAAAAGCAACAAACTCAGTACAGAGCCCTGATGCACTCCCACTTTAACATTAAAGCTTTCACTAAATGTGCTGTTCATTCTAACACGACCGAACAACCTTCACTAATCACTTGTTTGCCCTAGTTTAAACAATGCCCACCATACATCTCTTTGCACTGTTAAAAGCTTTCTCCAGATTCACGAAAGCAAAATACAGGTTCTTATTTGTCTTAGGATAAATATAGCACCAATCGTACTATGCCAAGCATAAAATCAAATTGTGTTTCATCTATGCTTATCAACTAAACCATTTAATTAATCAACTGAGGTTGATTGTTCTCATTCTGCGTTTTATGCCAGAAGCTTCTCAACTACAATAAAAAGGCACCTGGAGAAAGCCGGAGAGAGAGAGTAGAACGGCTGAAATGTGACAATGATGAAAAGAGTGAAAACCATATAAATAATACAACAATCTGAAATATACTGTCAAATGATTTATTCAAGTTAATCAATGTTTGTTTCCCTACGGCCTTTTCCCCATCACAAAACATAAATGCTAAAATATTATGTAGGTTCAGGTGTGTCTATAAAAAAAAAAAAATAAAATAAAAAAATGTTTAAATTGTTCTAATTAATCGAAATTTGCAATTAACTCACCCTCTATCACTTTCACCCTCTCTAACTGTATGGTGTTTGAACCCCTCCCACTATTATTCTATGCGTCATCTATCACTTTTGCACTATCACTCTTTAACAGTCAAAGGTAATAATTAAGAAGAAAAAAAAGCAAAAAGGGAATATCAGCACAAGCAGTAATGCAATAGTGGATAGGAAAAAGAGAAAAATATATGTAACGAGTAGAAAGAGGTTAATTTGTGATTTTTTTTCTATTATATTTTTTTTTTAGATTTAAATGGTTTGCCCCCCACCCCCATGCAAACAATTTACGCTGAGCTCAACGGGTGACCCAAAGGTTCACATTTTTTCTAGTACATTAGTAAATGTGATTTCCTAATGAAATGTTCGTGATTGATATAAAATACAAAGCTGCAATCGTTTCTGAAGTGTAAGTAAAAACAAACCTAACACTAAATACAATTTGGTACCTTCATTCTACTTAAAATGTTTTTTTTTTAGAATTGGACAGACATGAAAAAAAAAAAAAAAAGAAGATATATCAAGTAGTTTTTTTTGGGTTTTTTTACAAAAGAAAAACTTTTATCAGCAAATAACGATCGTCGATATATAGAAGCCATTGTGGTTGCCCGACAAGGGAAATAACTCCAACTTTTGAGTCAGGCTTTAGAATCAGCCTTCGAAGAAAGAAAGAAAAAAAAGCTACTTGGATCAATTTACATGATTTTTAGGATACGGTATATGCTTTCCACCACGAGTACATACATCATAAAGATATTTCTTCATTTTTTTTTTTCATGTCGGTCGAATTCTAAACAAGCACCTAAAATGATTTTAAAATGTAAATTCAAAATAAAGATTTTAAAATTTATTTACCTGCAAAGTAACTCCTTCCAGATCATTTGACAGTGAAGTTGCCAAAGCAATCGCCTTTTCTTTAGTTGACGGATCAAGTTCATACATAATTCTACCACCTAAAATAAAAGCAAGGGATAAAACACTTGTTAAAAATTTTTAATCATGAAAAAAAATTTTTTTAAATTTAGAAACATCATGAAGGATTTCAGAATTCCCTCATTTCAAATAAAACAAACAAAAATAAAGATTACAAAGAATCAAATTTAATAACATAAGTTGTTCTAGACATCAAACACTGCCAGGATAAACTTAATTTCACACTTGTTTGATATCATTCGTAAGAGGATAAAAATTAAAGTAAAGAAAACAAAGAGGTTCTATTTGCTATTTCATTTCTGGTCACTTCTAATTCTAAAAATTACAATTAGAAACCACTGCCTTTCCAGTTACGAAAATGTTTGTTTTGAATTTTTATAGTTACATTTATTATTCACCAATTCATAATTAATGTATCAATTGTATCATATGAATATATTCTCATAGCAAATATATTTTAGCAGTTTGGGGACTTTGTAGACAAAACAGGGTGTTGTTTCTACTTTTCTCAGATTGCAAACATATAGTCATACTTCTATAGCCTACATGAACATTTATTGAGACTCAAATATATTTTTCATTTTAATTCAAAATAAAAATGGGATCAAAATAAGAGATGCCCCCAAAAAAGGCATAAAAAACATACCTGCTGCTAAATGGGGCAATGATTTGCTGTTTTTGTTCAAAAACTCTTCGTTTAATGTTTTTGCATCTTTGTTACCATAAATAGGTTCCATCTCGCGGGTAAGAACAGTCTGTATACATTCGGCCAATTTGGTTTTGTGCTTGACTGAAGTTGGAGAAAAATAAAATTAATTTCAAATAAGGATAAACAGTCAATTTGTTAAAATGCTTCATCATCTAATAAACAAAAACAAGGCTTTAATTATGAAGGACAAATTTAATTTCTATCAAAGAAATTTATTTGGATGGGGGTAGGGGGTCATGGTGAAAGGTTAGTAAAACAAATAATTACTAATCCTAGGTCCGGGTGGTAAGTACCACCCCGCCCCTTAATTCTACCACTAACCTCAAGTCTGAGTGGCATGCTACCCCCAAGAAAAACCTTCCTTAACCAAAGTTCAAGTGGCACAGCAACCCCTCCCCCCAACAAAAAAAAACAACACATGTAACAAAAATTAACCCCCCCCCCCCCCAATAAGAATGCACAGAATTTATTTCCTATAAAAAAAATTTTTTAAAGAGGTTAATGCCTTAAAACACTAGAATGGTCCAGAAATGGGGGATAATATGTTAAATTCATATGTGAAACTGATCCCCAACTCTAAATTCTTAGTTAATTTTGTTCATTTCTATGAAGCTTTTCAGGGTGTTCCCACATAATGCCTAAAAAAATACAATTTTTTTTTTTTTGGGGGGGGGGGGGGGGGGGATAAATCTAAAATACTTTCAGTATGAAAACAAAAAGTATCGACTGATATGTTTAATTTCATTTTTGCATTTAAATTTGGTAAATTCTGTTAAAATTAGTTGTCTGAAAAGAATATTTAAAGTTTATTTTGAAACAAGAAACTACATTGCCGTTAGCAAGAGAAAGACTCCAAATGCATATGTGAGGAGGAGGAGGGTAATTCTTTGATGAAACAAGTCTTCTACCTCACCCTATTTGCATTGCATATTGTTTGAAGTGAGACAAAGCAAAACAAGTCGAAACAAAGAGAGGGAGAAGAAAATAGGAAAAACAGGAAGAGAGGAAGAAGCAGAACGAGAAATAAAAAAATGAACAACGTTCAAGCGATTCGGCAGAAAACAGTTTTTGCTTAAAAATTTTTTTTTAAAAAGCACAGAAAATATAAATTTATATAATACTAAAAGTTGTCACTTAGTCTATTTATAGAGAAAGACTAAAATTAAAATGGTAATGTTTGGTTTGTATTTGTTGTGTAGATGAAGAGTCGCCAAGTAATTTTGCCCTATACCTTGACTGGACTTGGTTTTCATCTAACGACAGCAACGGTGATGGTAGTATTAAGCAGCTTCTCCCAATCCGCTATCTCTGATTTGAATGGCGCTAGAAGAAACTGCTATAAAAATAAAACACGAGACCACACAGATGTTGTTACTAGTACCCGGACAGAAAGACAGACACAGCAGCCTCCACACAAACCGCTGACAAACATGTCTAACTCAGATGAAGTCCACATCAAAAGAGCAGACCGGATATCACTTCACTTTCCTGACAGTCATGGAAAGGTAGACAACTCTTTCCCACCTCAACCAGATTATCTAACATTGATTTGATGGCCCATTAATTTATTTACGGTCATTTTAATGGCCAAACAATACTCATGATTGATTGGTTGAACACTATTTTACTAATAGCTAGAAGTGAAATTGAGGGTTCATACCTGTCTCAAGAAGAGTAAGAGTGTATAACTGAACACAGTAGATCCAAATTAGAACTTTAACTCGGCATAGGTGATTCCATAGTCCACAACAGCATTCATTGGCCCAATCACCCCTACCCCATCTCTCTTCAAGGTTCGTTATTACTGGGCGTTGTCGTACATGACATTAAAAACAGAATTTTAACAAACCGATATAAAATTCCACATTTTACAGAGTTATTATACATAGTTCAAGAATTGAATTGTCTTTTGAAAAAAATAAATTAAATTAACCATCATTTTAGGGTTTCAATTATTTACCAGTTGGTGATTACTATACAGTCAACTCTTAAATGCAAAGCCAAGGTTTGGTTTGGTTTATGGCATATCAACCATCTATAGTTTATTTTACGCCGAATAAAGTTGTTAAATATAATTCTATACATAGGATAATTACTTTATATTCATAGAATAGATTTCTCTCAGAATACATTGCATTAAAGAAATTTTATGGTGAGTGGGAACATTAATCTTAGAAAAACTACTAGAAAACATTTCTCCCAGAAAAACATTATTCTTAGAAGGAAATTTTACAGAGAGGGATTCAACATTACTCTCAGAAAACATTACTCTATAAAAAAAATTACTTCTTGGCATTGGTAATCTTTGTTCTCAACACGATTGACCTTTTAGTATCGATTTGGGGAAAACAAAGGAGAAATAAGGGTTTGATTTTTGAAGAATCAGATTGAATAATACGGTTGGGGATGAACTTATAGATACTATGGCATGGTGTGATCAGCTCGGGCCTCTCCAATCTCCCATCTAGCCGAAGTAAGGACCGAGGTAGAAGAATTGGCTCAGTCACCAAGATCTTGTTCTAAGGCATCACGGGTCGCCACCCATAACCTACAGGTGGTCCCGTTTTGGGAGGGAGGGGACACCCCCACCCTGCAAACTTGTGGCCCCGTTAAATTAAAAATTTTAAAAAAAAAAGATTCAAAAGTATTTTATGAAATTCTAAAAATAATTATTATATGAATAACCAATTAAATCAGACAATTAAGGTGACCTCAAAAGGTCATGTGTCGTCATCTATTACTTACCTATTTGAAGAAACCTCATCTTGCACACGTGTAAAAGATAATGGTTCGGATCTAATTTATGTCCACGTTTTATAGACTGCAACATTAATAACAACTTTCCTGAGGAAAAAAACAAAAGAAAATGAACATCAGAATATGATAGTAAATTTACCATTTGACAACAATTGTTGTAATGTCAAAGTCTAGTCTTATCGTGTCCCAAAATTGTAAAATGACTGAGGTGCA